>ML787798.1:10254-62486 GCA_009831015.1 Picea engelmannii | reverse complement strand
ACTAGTCGACTTCCGAGTGTGATTCCAGGAAAATGGAAATGAAAGAGAGATTTTTGTTTAGAATGGGATAAAGAACAAAAACCTCTCCCATAATTTACATAGGTGTCAGCATTTGGGATAATCAAATCCATCTATGAGCCCTATTTTTTAGGCTTCCATTTTTTCCTGTTTTGGTCATGTTTTTGTGGGAGCTATTTCGGTGAGATGGAGATGAATTGGGGGACAATGAAAGAGGTTTTTCTCAAGACGGAATCATTTACAATAATCTCTTTCATTTTTCACATAGCTGTCGCATTTTTGGAGATACAGGTTTCTAAATTCGACCTCGTGAGCCTCGGGGAGAATCTTTTCTATAAATTGTTGTAATGTAAATGTGTTATAGGTTGGACCTAAAGGGAAGGATGGTATGGAAATATCACCATCCATTGTAAATATGTTCAGCATGTTGTAAGTGACTTTTTTGGATAAATACAAAGAAATTTTGTTTCCATATTCTTTTGATATGATTATGTGGTGAAGTACTTCTAGATGTAACTTGTTATTATCTTGTTCCACATATTGTTTCCTTTTCTTATTGTTTATAAGAAGATTATGTTTAGGATTTGTCTCAAACACCCTGTTATGGCTTTGAACAATATTCATGTTTTTCTTCTAAAGTTTGAATGTAGAATTCAGATAGCATTGCTATGCATTTGAAGTTAACCCTAATCTATTATTATTCTCCATCTCAAAAACTATAAGGATCCACTGACATGACTACCTTTCCTTGTTTCATATGATCTAAGTTATTCATTCATTTAATCATCTTTAAACTTTTGTCTCCATTTTTCCCAATGGCTCTCTTATGTTGTCCCAACCAAAAACTCAAAAAACAAACCTTATATCCTCATAACTAGCCTAATATCTCCTCCAAACAAAGTTAAATCATACAGAGAGATCCCTTTCTGAGTCTTGGATGGATAGGTCCTTGAATCCAAGTGGTTTTGTGGCTACCTATGTCAATTTCTTCCTCGTCCTGAGAAATTATGAAGTGCTAAAATAATGGAAACCATACTGGGGAATGAGGTTTCAGGTTCTTAGAAAAGTATATTAGGTTCAGATTTAACTTTTGAATGTGAACAAAATCCAAACACAGGAAGGTTGTATCATTCACCTAGTAATTCCATTGATTACAGAATTCAGAAACAAAGATTCAATGGCGACTCCACTGGATCAAGATGGGATCCATCGCAAGAACGTACGCTACTTTAAAATGAGACCACATTCCAGGATTTCCAAATCAAATGCATAAGGTAAATTGGCAAAGAAATTTTCCTATGTTTAAAGATGAAGATGGTGATGATATTGCTCTACATCTGGTGAGATTTCATATGCATGCACGGAATATGGAAGTTCAATTTCATGAAGATTGTCTCTTAAAGATGTTTGTGGATTCTCTGGAAGGAAAAGCATGTTCTTGGTATGAAAACTTGCCTCCTTCTTGTATTTATTCTCTCAAGGATTTTCACTAAGTATTTTTTGAGAGGTATAGAGAGTTGAATCCTTCTTTTCTTTTAATTGAGGATTTCTCTGATCACTTTGAGAATTTTATTCAAGAGCTTGAAAGTTTTTATGGAGGTGAAGAGTTTATGGATGATGAACTCTTGGAGGCTTTGAATGGAAACCCATTTCAACACCATGAGAGGATCATAAATTCTACCCTAGATGACAGTGAAACTGAATAGAATCCTAATGATGACAGTTATCGTACATCCTCTTAAATAGATGATAATTTGTAGTACTTTAGCCATTATGTTAATAAACAAGACATATATGAGTATGGTCATTTTGGTTGTTCTTTATTCATTGATGGAGATCAAAATTATACGTTTATTTGCATAGACATTTCAGAGAGAAATGTTTCATCCATTCAATTCAAAAATAGTGTACATCGGGTTTGTTCCTTTGAGCCCGATGAGCATTTCCAACAATTTTCAAATGATCGAGATAGGGATGAGGAGAATGGATCAGTTTGTTCTTCACATCATTCATTCTCCTAGTGTTCATCTCATGAAGAAGAGTAAGTTGTTTTAGATTCCTTGGATGATATTTGTATAGTTGTCACAAATGGAGATTTTCAAGAACATGTTATTCTTTTACCTGATGTACTTGACAAGAATGATGAATAGATTGTATCCATGTCTTTTGAAGATAGTCTTCAACAACTAAAAGACCATACCCTTCCTCTTGTTGATCATCAAGAAAAGGTAATTGATTATGTTTTTGCAGATTTTTTTGTTGGCATGTTGGAACCATTAAAAGAAGAAATATGTATGTTCCCTCGAAGTCAACAAGAGGTAGCTTGTCATGTTTTTCATGATCCTTTGGATAATCTGTTGAAAGTATCAAGAAAGGGGCAATTTCTTTTGTTTACTAGTACAGGTTATGGAATTAAGTTTCATTTTGAATTGCCAATATTTATATCATTATGTCTGTTTAAAGAGGATTTGGACAGAATTTCAGTGAGTGGCCATCTCCTTGCTTGGATTTATTGGAAATACCGTATCATTTGAATGAGCACATTGTGGATCAGTTAGTATAGATAGAAGTTTGAATAATCTCAATCATTTGAGCATTTTTTTCACCAGTGTGTGGTTTCTAGTAGAGTTTGTAGTTGACAATGTATAGTTAAGTGTTCAACTTAATTTGGGTCAGTTCAAATATTGTAGTTGTAATGATTCCATGGCTCAACATATAAGGCATTGGTCTATGCATTCAGAGTTCTATGGTTCTTGACACCTCACGAAAGAGTTTCCATCCCCAGGTGGAGCTTATGTTGGGGTCCTATAATCATAGGTTATTTGTTTCTACAACTATCTGCTTGGCATTGCTCTCATGATGAAGACATCTGGTTTATTGGCCTCAATTGATTTCAATTCTCCCTTCATCCATTTCACCCAATCCTTCATCACCCTGCTTCATCATTCATCCACCTCTATGCCACTCACTCCCTTTTCCATTTGTCCCATTGACTACATCTCGCCTGCCACTCATCCCTGCATAAAAAAAATTAGGATAAAAAATATTAATTAGATTATTTTAATAAGATAATTAATAATAAATAAATAATTAGATTCACCAATAGTGTTAATATTAAATTAGTGTAGTTAGATTAATAAACTAGGTTACTTTTGTTAATTATTAATTAATTAATTAATAGTAATTAAGTTTGTTTGTTTAATCTAGTAATTAGGTTAGTGTTTTATAATTAAAACATTAATTAAGAAATTAAATTAAAATACACATAAATTAAAAACAATTAAAAAATAAAACAACAATATTAAATGTAAATTAAAACAAAATGAAACAAAACAAATAAATACAAAACAATAAAGAATTAAAATGAAAAAAAATAAAACAAAATAAAATAAAAGTTACGTATAAAACAAAATACGTAAACAATAATAAAAAAAAACAAAAAATATAAAACAAAAAATTAAAACCAAAATGAAACTATCCTAAATTTTTAAACACTCACACACTCCCCCATCAATCAGACCCCCCCCCCTTAGGTCACTCCACAACAAGGGGGTCTGAGTAAGTGGTTTACTTGAGGGAAGGTGTCACCGTAAGGTGAAATCGATCCCCCCATCCCAATACAATTTACCACCTCAAGGGGGTCCAAAAAAAAAAAAAAACACTTTTTCGCTAGTTTTACCAGTCAACTTCCGAGAGTCATTCCTGGAAAATAAGAACGAATTTTCAAAATGAGAGAGAGGGTTCTCTTTAGAATGGAATGAATAAAAAAAATCCTCCCATCATTTACACAGCTATCAGCAAATGGGAGAATCGAAACCATCTCTGAGCCCTATTTTTCACGCTTCCATTTTTTCCTGTTTTGGTCATGATTTTGGGGGAGCCGTTTCGGCGAGATGGAGATGAATTGGGGGAAAAGGAAATATTTGTTTCTCAGGATGAACTCATATACAATAACCTCTTTCATTTTTCACACATTTGTCATATTTTTGGAGATACAAATGTCTCATTTGACCCTTATTTTTAGCAGTCCGACCCATCTTTCATGGTAGTCAATTCAAGATTTTTGTCGATTTGTTTCTATCTTTGGACAAGGTTGTTGAATTCAACCTCATGAGCCTGGGGGAGATTATTTTCTATAAAATTTTTTAATGTAAATGTGTTAGAGGTTGGACCTAAAGGGAAGGATGGCATGGAAATATCACCATCTATTGTAAAGATGTTCAGTAGGTTGTAAGTGACTTTTTTGGATAAATACAAAGACATTTTGTTTCCAGATTCTTGTGTCATGATTATGTGGTGAAGTAATTCTTGATGTAACTTTTTATTCTCTTCTTCCACATATTTTTTTCTTTCTTTATTGTTTATAAGAAGATTATGTTCATGATTTGTCTCAGACACCCTATTTTGGCTTTAAACAATATTCATGTTTTTCTTCTGAAGATTGAATGTCGAATTCAAATAGCAGTGCTCTGCATTTAAAGTGAACCCTAATATATTCTTCTTCTCCATATCACAAACTATAAGGATCCAATAACATGACTACCTTGCCTTGTTGCATATGATCTAAGTTATTCATTCATTTAACCATATTTAACCTTTTGACTCAATTTTGTCCAATGGCCCTCTTATGTTCTCCCAACCAAAAACTCAAAATACAAACCTTCTATCCTCATAAATAGCCTAATATATCCTCCAAACAAATTTAAATCATACAGAGAGATCCCTCTCTGAGTCTTGGATGGCTAGGTCCTTGACTCCAAGTGGTTTTGTGGTTACCTCTATCAATCTCTTCCTCATCCTGAGAAATTAGGAAGTTCTAACAAGTCTCATGATAAGAGAAGATGATTAGTGCATAGCAGAAGTGTTGGAAGACAACACCATCACTCTCCAAGGAATTCCACTAGGAGAGCACGCAATAGTTCAAGTCCTATCAATAAACCTAAGAAGACTAGGGTGGATGAACTTCAGGGAGAAATGAACAAAATCAAGCCTCCTACCTATTGATATTTCACTATGCTAGGCTCAAGCATGAGTTTTATTTAAATTTTAACATTTACTTGAACCATAAACAAATGCATCTACACCATTCACAATTGCTACAATAACCAAGATCACAAGAAAAAATTCCATGCACAAGAATGCAAAATATCCTGGGAAACCCTTCTCAACAAGAGAATAAAACCCAACAATCATTTTCTATATTCTCAAGAGAACGACCTCCCACACCATAGACCTAGCACACAAAAGGGTGCTCACAAAAACCAAGAAGTCTAGTGCCTAAGAGAGGTGCACACTTTATCCCTAGAATATGTACTTTCTGAAATTTCCAAAATCACATTTGTGTTGTGTTTCCTCAATGGGGAAATCACCTTTATTTATATTAGACTTGACACATCAAAAGTGATGTCTATTGGCACAACAGGGCCGACCTCATTAAATCAGAATATACTTAACAATTGCCTTATTATTTATCTTTTACATTAATTATCTTTCACTTTATGGTGGGGTCGAACTGTACCCTTTACATCACAATTAGGGTTACAATTAAGTATGACTCTCAAAACATATAGCAAGGGATATTACACACCCACTAGTGCTCAACCACTAGGGGCACGTCCCCCTGTTCTCACCCATAGGGATGTCCAAGTCAACAAATATCTATCTCATTGTGTCTCACCAAAGAATCATTAGGATACACACTCACTAGTGTTGAGCCACTAGGATCACATCCACTTGTGCTCAGCCACAAGAACATCCTACTCAACAGATCTCTATCTCATTGAATCTCATAGGAGAATCATCTGGAGTATCACATCATCTCAACTATATGCATAGAGAATAATAGTAAACCCATCACATGGGCTCCTTCACCCCTCACAGGGGTGAACATCATTTCATCTACGTCTCAGAGAGAATGACACACCCAACTCATGGGCATCTTCCCTCCACAGGGGCACACAACGTTCCATCTTTGTCTCAGATAGGAATGACACACCCATCTCATGGTTACACCCAACTCATGGGATTCCTTACCCCAAATAGGGGCACACATCCTTCCATCATCGTCTCAGAGAGGAAAAACACACCCATCTCATGGGCATACCCAAATTATGGGCTCTCTCACAGGCCGAATCACACAGTATGTGTCCTGGAGGATGTCTAACGTAGTTGTAATCATCAACACTCCCTCTTATCTATGGAGGCATTCTCCACCATACCAAGCGTCTCACTTAAGTACTCAAACTTCATCTTGGCAAGTGATTTGGTGAAGATATCTACAATATGCTCATGGGTAGTAAGGTACTGTATGTGTACTTCTTTCCTCTACACCATGTCTCTGAAATAATGATATTTTATCTTAGATAGCTTCACACGTGTTTCTCAGAGAACTTCACACAGCTCTGGTTATCACAATGAATAATGGTGGGATCCATCTCATGATAAAATAAATATGTCATAAGCTTTCGAAGCCACACTGCTTCATGAACTGCTACACTAATTATATATACTTTGCTTCTGCATTACTGAAGGCTACAAAGATCTATTTCCTACTGCATCAGGAAGCCATGGCAGAACCCAAGGTAAAACAACAACCAGATGTGCTCTTCTTGTCCACTGCGCTCCCTTCCCAATCTACATCGGCATATCCTTGCAAAATCAAGTCTACACTGGAGGAATATCTCAGACCATATTCAATTGTGCCTTGTAGGTATCTCAATAGATGTTTCACTACTATCTAGTGATTTTGTCTTGGTTAACTCATGAACTAACTAAGTACATTCACTACATACCATATATCAGGTCTGGTGTTAACCAGATACATCAATGATCCAATCAGTTGTTGATACAAGTTTGGATCAATCTGGGCTGAATCAACATCGTTCATTTTCTTCAAATCCATCACCATTAGTGTAGGAATGGATTTGCATTCTGTCATACCAAATTTATTCAATATATCCACTGTATATTTTCCTTGACTCAATAAAATCTCACCAGTCCTCTTCCATACTTCTAGTCCCAAGAAGTAGTGCATCATACCTAGATTCGTCATCTCAAATTTAGCATTCAATGCTTGCTTCAATTCAATAATGAGTCTCTCTGAACTAGTGAGGAATAACCCATCCACATATAGGACCAATATTAAGAACGCATTGCCAACAATATGATGATATAGGTTTGGATCAATAACACTCTTGTTGAATCCCAAACTCATCAAGAATCCATCCATTTTCTCATACCAAGAGAGAGGTGCTTTCTTCAGTCCATACAAGGATTTATTCAACCTACACACATGATATTTCTCATTGTGTATCATGAATCCTTCTAGTTGCTCGATATAAAATTCTTCCTCAATCTCACCATTGAGAAAGGTTGTCTTTAAATCCATTTGATGTATTTTCCAAACCATGGATGCGGCTAGGGAAATGATAGTATGAATGGAAGTGTATCAGGCTACTGGATAACATGTCTCATCATAGTCAACTCCCTCTACTTATGAGAATCCTCTGGCTACAAATCTCCCTTTGTATTTCTCGCTACTTCCATCAGTTACATGTTTGATCTTATCGATCCACTTGGAATTCACTATAGACTTCCATTTTGGTCTTAAAATGATATCCCATACATCATTCTTCAAGATAAAATGATATTCTTTTGTCATGGCATCTTTCCATACTTTTTCACCTGTTGCTTCTTGATGACAAGAAGGCTCAAAATCAATGATGTGGATCATGGCTAAAAGGTAGCCCAAAAATATCTTTTCTCTCTTTCTCTCTCGGGATGTGCCTTGAGGGGATGTATGTCCCTCTACCTCTTGTAGAGTTTGTTGAGACCAATCAGTCATTTTATTCCCTACTACAATATCTATGGAAATATCAATTGGAGCAAATGGATCAACTGCAACAACTGGATCAACTGGAATAATGTTTGTCTTCCTATGAACTACTGAAGGAGGAGAAGGTATTGTCTCACTGTCAATCTCCATATGAGATTCTAAGGATATTTGGTAGGTTATATCTTATTCAAAGGTGACATCTCTGCTTATCTCAATATGTATCTAACTAGGGATGTAGATCTGATATGCCTTCGAGGATTCATTGTATCCCACAAAATGTACCCTTTCTCCCTGAAGGGTCTATCTTGAATCTCTTCTCTTTGGGTACATGAAAATATATTGGGCACCCAAATATCCTAAAGTGTCCAATCTCAGGCTTCACTCCAGTGAAGGCTTATTCTGGAGTTATGTTCTTCAAGATCTGGTGATGACTCTTGTTCTGAAAATATACTATTTTCATACATGCTTCTGCCCACAGAATTACAGGTAGATGATGATCATGTATCATTTCTTTGGTTGCTTCAATGATGGTTATGTTCCTCCTCCTTCTCAAATAATTTTGACTCCCTCTGAATTTTGAAGGATAAACATCATCCTTTGTTGTTAACCTTCCTGGAATAAGAAAACAAACGAAAGGAAACAAGACAAGAATTTATTCTAGACGAGAATAATGAGTTCATCTCTAGAATCAAAACAATTTAAGGATTGTTGTCACAACTACAAGACCTACTTGTAATGTAGCAAGATGAGAAATGTAGGTTAGAGGCATGATAATTAAAACAATCAAACCTAGAATGTTCAATTCCAATGTTTTTTTCCTCTAAATGCACTAAGATCCCTCTGGATCCATGATTGCAACAAAGGTTCCTTTCTCTTGCAATTACCCGCATGATAATGATACAAATAATATATACAAGCGCATACCTGAGAGTGCTGATAAGAATTCTAAAATATCACCTAGCTTTTCTATGATCTCTTACATATTCATAAAGAATATAGCAAAGATGTCACCTTTTGTCATATTAATATTTTGAAGCTGGCCCTTAAATGTAAGAGCTTGAGTAGATGATTATCTTCCTTTCCTTGATGTCATATTTCTTCCTTTCTTCCTTCTCTTCATCGATAGTTGTCTCTGGTAAAACTTTTTGTATCACCCACAATAAGTCTTCCTCTTCAAGGGTGACATAAAGTCTTGAATTCCAAGAACTGAAGTTGCTTGATCCATCAAGCCTATCTTCCACCAATTTTTTGTTCATCATAATTTCAGATTCTTCACAAACCCTTGCCAATTGGGATAGAAAACCTAACGGCTAGGCTAGGATAGAAAAGTTAGTTTTTGTTGGGCTTATAACCACCAAAAATAATCCTTGAAGTAGATAATAAAATTGGTAATATTAAAATCTTCTTCAAAGATCTTCATAAACCCTAAAACAAAAAATCTGCAGAAAATTGCAGAACCCTAGAAACTGTAGGGCCAAAAATTCAGAATTCTCAGAATTTCACTATGAGAGTATCTGGAGGTGCGCCGAGGGAGTTCGTACACTCCTGTCCAATTTTCAGCCCCAACATCCAAGTATAAAGTGTTGAAATCACCCAAAAGGAGAGGGTCGCATGGAATTGCAGAAAACCCTAGAGGGTCATACACAATTGTAGAAGGGAGAGGACGATTTATTTAATGCTTGTGCAATTGGTTCTTGAAGACCTATGCTTTGATACCATGTTTATTTTTCAATATTCTAGGATCAAGCATGAGGTTTATTTCAATTTTATAATTTACTTGAACCATAAACAAATGAAGCTACACCCTGTTGATATTACTATGACAACTGAGAGGGGGGGGGGGTGAATCAGTTGTTATTTTGCTTAAAATTTTTTAAGTCTATTAATACATTCTTAATCTTTCTTCAAGTGATCATCAACATTATACAACATATGGACAATAAAAGTAATGAGCATCAGTCACACATAAAGTATACACAGAGACAGATTTTCATGAGGAAACCCATAAAGGGAGAAAACTTCTTCTTCTTCGAAATGATCGGTAGTCTTTTAAGTTTTGTACATCATCTATAATTGAGCGCCAACTCAATGTGAGGCTACTACATCTGTTTTATAAGCTGCAACTTGTTTGAGAGCACCAACTCTCTAGTTTCTCTAGCACCCACTAGAAGGAAGCACCAACTCCCTTAATGTTCCAGCACCAACTAGATGGAAGCACCAACTTCCAGTTGCATAGGCTCCAACCTGTATAACAGAGAACACTTGTTCTCCCTTGCACCACCATGCCACCCTAGTTTCTCTGGCTATAACTAGATGGAAGCTACAACTCCCTGTGTTCAAGATCCCACTTGAACCTATGAGGACAACAGTCCTCCCTAGCACCTCCCAACCACCCTGAAATATAAGTGAATAAATAAACAACCAACTACACAGATAAATTGATTCTTACCACTTCTTCTATGTTCTGTAAATCTGGTCTTCTTCTAACTGTTCTGCAATTCTTCTCTTCCTTTGTCTTTTTTGCAATTCTTCTCCGCTTCAAATTGTTCTGTCATTCTACTCTGCTTCAAGTCGTTATGTCATTTTTCTCTGCTTCAAGTATTTTCCTCATCTATTACTCTTCTCTGAGTTTTATCTCATGCTGAACATATTTTCAGTCTCACACTCTGCATCCTAGGATTTTCCCTTTCTTAGAGTTTAATTCATTTTTCATCTAGAACGATCAACCAGGCACAGTCTGTATATTTTTCTTTTATGCACAATGCCCACAACAATTACACTTCACATATTCTTCGGCAAAAGAAAACCGTCTCAGCAACTAAAACGTCAACCGATCAAGAATCATGACTCAATTTAGCTAACTGATTCGTAACTGATGAATTAACTGTGAGAGAGAATAATAGCCCTCCGATCATATTCAATTTTATCTGCACCATTGGCTGAACTTTATTAATCTTTCCTTTAAATCGAGTTTCGACATTTTGACATTCCTATGGCCAAGTGTCTCGACACTTCATGTCGCAATCTTTGAAACTCCAATACAGAGCTTTTCTACACTAGCTTCTTCCTCTATGTGACCATTTCCATGACCAAGCGCTTATGCATAAAGTGATTTTCACAAATTCATATTTCATGAATCTAGATATGAGGCATCTCAACTCTCCAAGTAATGATCCCCAAAACTCTAAAATGGAGCTTATCTGAACTGACTCCTTCCCTTCTTGTGACCATCGGTGGTGACCATAGGATGTGTCAAAAGGCTCTCAAGTTTATAAACTTCATCGAGTCTGATCGACGCTTGAAATCTCCATAGATATGACGGTCCAGATCTTATCGTGATCTCGCATATCGCGAGTTTCACACCATGCTCCATTGACTCCAAGTCAGTGACTTGTCCTATGATTCGACGGTCTAGATATGATCTTAATTCAATGGCTCAAATCATATCGTGATTTCGACGTTCTTGTTTTTTGCCTCTCCAAGTCACGATTCACGAAACTCTGAAATGGCATGGGATCAATGGTCCAGATGACACCTTGATTTGACGGCTGAGATTAAATTGTGATTTCGCATATCGCGATTTCAATGGTTATGTTTCTTTCCTCTCCAAGTCGTGAGTCGTGAAACTCCAAAATGACATGGGATCAACAGTCTAGGTCACACCTTGAACTAACGGCTGCGATAAAATCACGATTTTTCATATTGCGATTTCAATGTTTATGTTTCTTGCCTCTCTAAGTCACGAGTCGAGAAACTCTGAAATGGTGTGGGATCAACGGTCCAGATATATTCTTCATATCTATGCGCTCTTCTTATCTACATTGAGATCTGATAGTCATCGGGAATTCTGAAATGTTGATCCAATGATCACTATTGCTGCTCCTCCCCCATTATCACTGCATTGTTGATCATGTTGATCTTTTCCATTGCTATTCTTGCCAACAATCCTCTGCACTATCTCTTCTTATCTTATTCGAATCTTCTATGCAACGTCTTCTCATAATTCCCATCTATTATATACATTCTATACTCATGCCATCTTCATTGCTATACTTTCCATCAATGACAAGCATTCACTGTCTGTTAAATATTTGCCAACAATATCCCCCTTTGGCATTGATGCCAACACAAGAACCCACATTCATTCAGAATCTCCTCCCCGACTCTTTTCTCCCCCTTTGACATCAATGCCAAAGAAGAAACATGCTCCCCCTGAGCTATTGTAGTACATACTCCCCCTGTCAACTATGAGCATCTTGGAAATACACCAAATATTCAATAAGTACTACCCCTGACCAAGTGAACAGATTAGACAAAAGAAATGATAACCCCCAACTTTTGACAAAGATATCCAAAAGGGGTTGCTACTAATGGTTTTGTAAATATATCTGCAAGCTGTTCTGTAGAAGGTATATAATTCAATTTTGTAACTTGTTCTTTGAGAAAATGGTACTTTATTGGAATATGCTTAGTCTTGGAATGAAGAACATGATTCTTGGAGACACTAATGGCATTGGTGTTATCACAGTGAATTGGAATGGGCTCAATGTAAGTTACCTTCATATCTGCAAGAGTTTGTATCATCCATAAAATTTGTGTGCAGCAAGTAGCAACAACAATGTATTCTGCAATAATGAAATGGATCCTTTCTTTTTACTAAGCCATGCAACTAATGAGTCACCCAAAAAGAATGCTCCTCCATAGATGCTTTTTCTCTCATCAACACAGTTTGCCCAATCTACATCTAAATAAGCAGTTAACTAGAAATTCTGATTTCTAGAATACCACAGACCATAAGTCATTGTTCCCTTCAAGTATTTAAATATCCTTTTGACAGCTACCAAATGACTTTGTTTAGGAGCAGACTGATAACGACCTACCATTACAACATTTTGCATTATATTAGGATGAGATGTTGTGATGTACAAACGACTACCTATCATAGAGAGATATGACCTTTGATCAACATCAGGTGAGATATCATCTTTACTCAGCTTGCAACCAACAACCATGCGTGTACTAACAGAAGAGGAATCCTCCATCTAAAATTTCTTTAACATCTCTTTCAAATATTTTTCTTGAGAGATAAATATTCCTGCAGAACTTTGTTTTACTTGTAAGCCAAGAAAATATGATAGTTCTCCTATCATGGACATCTCAAACTCTATTTGCATAGAGTTAGCAAACCATTGTACAAATGATTCATTAGTACAACCAAAAACACTATCATCTACATAAACCAGAACAAATAGTAAATTATCACCTTCAAACTTAATGTAGAGATTGATGTCAACATTACCTTTCTTGAACCCTTTGTCTTGTAGAAATTTGTCCAGTCTATAATACCAAGCTCGTGGTGCTTGTTTCAGTCCATATAAGGCCTTCTTCAGCTTGCAAACAGGATTATGATTATCTGTCAATGAGAATACTTCAGGTTTTTCCATATATAATTCTTCTTCTAGATCTCCATTTAGAAATGTTGACTTAGCATCCATCTGATAAACTTTAAAGTTATTATGACATGAATAAGAAAGAAACATTCTGATGGCTTCCAATCTTGCCACTAGTGCAAAAGTTTCATCAATGTCCTGACCTTCAACTTGTGCATATCCTTTACAGACCAATTTGGCTTTATTTCTAACAACTTTCCCTTTTTCATTCATTTTATTCTTGAACACCCATTTGGAACCCATTACATTCTTATCTCCAGGTCTAGGGACAAGCTCCCAAGTATTGTTCTTTTCAATTTGATCAAGCTCTTCATTCATTGCTCTAATCCAATCATCATCATGGCTAGCTTCCTCAAAATTTTTAGGTTCAGTCATAGATAAAAAGGAAACATGAGATTGTTATGAGTCTTTAATCAATTTCCTTCTTGTCTGAACTCCTTTATTTATATCCCCAATTATCTGATTTTCAGGATGATTCTTTCTAATAATTCTGAGAGGTGATTTTGCTTCTTTCTCCTGATTTGTGTCAGTCTGAGTATTTGTATCTTCATCTAATTCAGATTCTTCCTTTTCTGATCCTTGGACGTGTTCTTCTTCATATTCAACTATATGTTATGTTCTTGGTTAAGAACTGCTTACATTTTTGACTGGGATTTCTTCATCAACTTTTATATCTATAAAATCAACTAGTTTATGCAGTCTCTTATTGTAGCATATGTACCCTTTACTATTTGTAGCATAACCCAAAAAGATACCTTCATCAACCCAGTCATCATATTTGCTAATATTTTCATCATTGTTCTTGATATAACATTTACTACCAAAAACTTTAAAATGCTTGATTGTAGCAGGTTTTCCAAACCATAGTTCATAAGGGGTCTTGTCACTGTGTGGCTTGAGATGATATTTGTTAAGGATATGAACAACTGTATGAATTGCTTCCACCCAATAAGTCTGAGGTATGTTCCTTTCATTCATCATTGATCTTGCCATTTGTTGTACTGATCTATTCTACCTCTCAACAACTCCATTTTGTTGTGGAGTCCTTGGAATTGTGTACTCTTTTGATCCCATGTTTATCACATAACTCTTTGAAGTTCCTTGAACTAAACTCTCCTCCTCTATCAAACCTTATTGCCTTTAATCTTTGTCTTGTTTGATTCTCAGTCAAAGCCTTAAACACTTTGATTTTTTCAAATGCTTCAGATTTTTCTTTCAAAAAGGAAACCCAAGTTAGTCTAGAATAATCATCAATAATCAACATAAAGGAATTTTCTTTTCCTGTACCTTCTTTCCTTGATGGTCCACATAGATCCATATGTACTAACTAGAGAGGTTTTTCTGTTGAAGGAAATTTTTTAGATTTGAACTGAGTGCGAGTAAGCTTTCCTATATGACAGGGTTTACATACAGAGTCATATGGCTTTGATATCTTTGGAATATCTTTTACTGCCCCATTGTTTCTGAGTTTGATTATGTGATCAAAATTTAGGTGACCAAGTCTCCTATGCCACAGCCAACTTTCATCATATTTTCTTAAGTGACATTCTTCTTTTTCTTCTTTTAATATATAGACCTTGTTTTCTGTTCATATGCCTTTTGCAACTAGCTTTCCTGAATCCACAAATTTTATTCTACAGTCTTTAGAGGTAAAAACAACTTCACGCCCTCGATCACAGACTTGACTGACACTAAGTAGATTATGTTTCAAACCTTCTACAAACAACACATATTGAGCTTTCCTTTTTCCATTACTCAAACTTACAATTCCTTTACCTTTTATCTTTCCTGGTGCATCATTTCCAAAATTTACATTCCCTGATTTGCTATCACTTAGAGTTAGAAACTTAATTTTGTCTCCAGTCATGTGTTTGGAGCATCCACTGTCAATATACCAGGGATTATTTTTTATTTGGGCTGATAGCATTAGTACACACTTGTCATCTACTTTTTTTTTCCAAACTTTGACATTTTCAGTAGTGGGGATCAAATCTGACTTGTAATTCTTTAAGTGATAGTCTGCAGCTTTATGTCCATAATTATGGCAGTTGTAACATTCTGGTTCACTGAATAATAGATCATAACGATTGATATACTTATAATTGTTGTTGTGTTTCACCTGTGTCCTTCTCCTAGTCATCACATGATTTATAGTCTGTGATTGTTTGTTGCTTGGTTGTCTCAATCTTTGTTGTGAAAGATAGTTATTCGTTGAATGTCTTGATTGTTCATATCTAAATCTTAAAGAGCAGTTTATATATTTGTGACCAAAATTAGAGCAGAAAAAACAATAACTATAGAAAAAATCTTTGTACCTTGAAAAAATATGTCTTCTTTGAGGAGGTCAATTTCTTTCATGTCGATAATATTTCTAATCTACAAATTTGGTTGTGGTGCTTTTTCTTTCATTCCTTCTTGATGGTTTATTTTCCTTCTTTGTTTCTGCAGAGTGATTGTTGTCAATGTTTCAGGTTTTGACAAAATTGATAGCTTTTGTATTACTAGAATGATCACTACTTGATCCTTCTTCATATACCAATCCATCTTTCAATTTTGAATTTGTTTGCTGATTTAGAATGGAGGTTTATCCTTCTGAGGCTTTAATACTTGGCAGATTTTGGTGATACAATCCTTTAAACTTCTCCATTTCTTCTCTGGTTTTTACTATCTCTTCTTCTAAGGCTTCACACCTAACTTTCTTCTCTGACAATTTTTTTTTTCAGTATCTCTTCTATTTTCTTTGCCTCTTATAATTCCACTTTCAGCAGAGCAAAGTCTTCATCAGGTTTTTTACTATCTTTCTTGAATTGTGTCAACAATTGTTTTTTCTTTCTGTTCGTAATTCCGAGTCTATCAATTTCTTCCAGTGCACTGATCAGTTCTCTTTCCATATCAACCACAACTTCTTCATCATTATCATCACTGCCTGTGATTTTATTATCATAATCCTCTTTGGACATAAGAATGAAGTCATTTACCTTATCTTCACAGGAAGAGTCACTATCGGTGTCTTCTAAGGAATTGTCATTATTTGCAACCAAACTTTTATTCTTATTATATTTCTTGTATTTGTACTTTTTCATCATCAGAGTTCTGGTCCTTTTTCTGATGAGGACAATAAGATGGAAAATGACCTATCTTACCACAATTAAATCATTTGAAGGGCAACTTGCCTTGATATTTTCCTGATCCTTTCTTTAACCTTCTCACAAATTTTTCCTCAATATCATCTAATTCTGAATTAGTATTCTTGTCTTCTTTAAAAGATGCTTCTCTAGTAGTGGATTTATCTTTGTTAATTCTCATTTCATATGCAGTTAGAGTTCCTAGGAGTTGATCAATGGACAGAGCTTTAATATCACTTAATTCTTATATTGCAGAGACTTTTAGATTAAATTTATCAGACAGAGATCTTAAAATCTTCTGAGCTAAGAGTGATTCATCAAACTTCTCACCAAGACCCTTCATGCCATTCACAAGTTCTTCAACTCTTAAAAAATACTTGCTAATTGTTTCATCTTCATTCATCTTTAGTTGTTCAAATTTCCATCTGTATGTTTGAAGTTTGGCATCTTTTACTTTCTCATTTCCTTCATAACTGCTAATAAGTTTATCCAACATTTCTTTGGCAGTTTCAAGATGCATCACCTATTAGAGACATTACTTGTAAGGGGGGACGAAATGAGAAGGAGTGGGTAAAAAAAACCCAATTACCCTAAGTTCAGGATGCAAAATGTGCCTGTGGTTAAGTGGCAAGAGAATTTGGATGGCAGGGATCAGTGCGCCCAGATCAACGGTGCACATTAGATTATGGAGACCCCTCGCCTTTCTACCTTTAAGTGAAGGAGAGGGGTCCAGAATTGGGGGCACACTTCTTCAACGGTTGTGATTAGAGCGCCTGGATCGACGGTGCATAAACAAATTCCATACCCCCCTCGCCTTTCTACCTTTAAGCGAAGGGGGGGGGGTCCGGAATAAGGGGCACACTTCTTCAATGGTTATGATTAGAGCACTATGATCAATGATGCACAAGTGATCCAGATCTCCCTTTCCTCTCTACCTTTAATCAGCATGGGTCCTTCCCCCATCATGTCACCTCTCGAGCCCCCGCTCCCCTGCAGCCTATCATCCACTTCACTTCATAGCATGGCCCTTCTGCAATCCATCATCCTCCTTCCAACTGCCATGTGTCCTCCTGTCTCCACATCACCTGTCCACGCATCCTCATGGCACACCTTTTTCTTTTTCTCATTTTCCCCTGACAGCTCATGCCAGGTGTTCTTCAGCCCTCCCCCTCTGGCTATGTATGGTCGCCTCTACTCCTAATCCACTCAAGCCCTGTGCTCCATGTCTCCTCTACCCATCCACCACTCCCAATATGCACCCATCCTTCACGCTGGCCTCCACATCTATTCATCAGGCAATTCAGCCAATCCAGATGGCAGCGTGAGGGTCCCTCCACGTCCCAAAGGTTCCAAGTTGGTTGGGCCGTTCTCAATCCCAAGGAAGAAGTTATTAAGGTAGTTGGTGGTGGTTAGATATCATCTCCGCCATAAAGGGAAAGTCCGACGATGAATTTAAAGCACGTTGATTCACCCACGGGACTGTCAGGAGTTCGATTGTGTCTGCCATAGGTGCACGATCATTCAGAGACTGCAGGTGCAGATTGTCAGAAGCCATGTAGAAGCAATGTTTTTAATGCAGCGTATCGATTTTGTTTCTATTGTTGTTTCGAGTATATGTAGGCGTTTTCACCATTTTTGTAGGTATTGATGGTAGAGAAAAGCTCCTGACTGTAATGTTTTAAAAACCATTCTAGTTCCCTGGTTATGCATCTATATGTGATATTTCTTGTTTTATGACAGATAGTCCTTCTCACTCCATCTAAGTTTTCATCTTATACTAAGAGAGTTCATGATCGACCGATTCACACGAATTATTGCAGTTTTGTCATGGTAAAGGATTTATTGTTGCATTATTGTATTCTCTGGTTTTTTGTGCTTGAATGTAAGAAGATCTTACGCTTAAGTGCTTTCTCCTATAGTCTGTTAGAAACCTTTTTTTTGTAACAGACCCTTGCACTCTTATTCAGGTCTTCCCCCTACTTACCCTTATTACAAATCACTATTTGAATTTTATATAAGACCTCACTTGCCCATGCATGCCTGGCCTAGTTTCAGAGTTGGAACAATATTATTTTGAGTTAACTTCCATCCGATCACTCCTTTCATAAAAAAATTGTGACATAAAGTGATGGGCATCAAGCTCTGCTCCTGCTGCAATCTAGGAGTGACTTCCATCGCCAACATTTCTGGTGCCGTTGTTGGGGACGAAGTTGAAAATTTTCCTTGGGATTGAACGACATTGAGCGTCCAATTCTGAAGGTGCATTAGGTATCAAAGCCTTTGAATATTGCTACTGTGCACCTTGCAAATCCATTGTGATGACTCCACTATGGCGAATCTGTCGTGTCAATTGTGGCTTTCAGAGTCAGACACACGCAGTCCCATCGAAAACTGCCTCTAGCTACACCTGAAACTGAATGGGAGGTGGTCCTTGGAAAAGGAAAGGCCTCTGAAGGAGAAGCTATCGCCACTGAACCAAGTAATCTGCCATCTCCTTCTGTAAGAACTCCATTTTCTCCTCCTCAGTTTCCTAGCAGACCACTTTCTGAAGTTTCCCGTTTCTTGAATTTCGAGAGTGTTCCTGTTGAGGTTTCCCCCCCTGGTCTAGGATTAGAGGGAGAAATCCTTGTCACTCCCATTTCTCCTAAAGTTGTACCTTGGCGTAGACCTAGGACCACAGAATATTTCCCCACTCCTGACTTTACCGCTCCTCCTCTTCTTACTGTTGTCGCTTCTTCATGAAGGGAAAGATCAGCTGACTTAAGCTCGCTAGCCCTCTCCCTAAATCCCCTATTGTTTTCCACTCCCCTTAGAAGCTCATCCCTAGTATCCCCTTTTCGATCTCCTTCTCCTCTAATTTCTCCTCCACACAATATCCCTATGGCAGGAGCAAATCCCCCTATGACCAGAATGGAGGGCATTATAGCCACTAGGTATGCTCCCCTCATGCTACCACAACCTCTCAACACCCTCCCAGCAGATGGTTACCTCAAAAAGATGCCCAAATTTACAGGCAAGGGGGATATAACTGCAAAAGAGCACCTAGAAGCCTTTTACAGTTTTATAGATGATAAGGTTATCATGCACGCAGACGTATGGATGAGGATTTTTGTCCATAGCCTTCAAGGAAAGGCTAGAAAATGGTTCAAGGACCTGCCTCCTAGATCTATTAATGGGATTGAAGCTTTGGATAGTGCCTTTTTGAGACAGTGGGGAGATAAAAAGGATTTCATGTATTACATGACAGAGTTTGGGTCGTTGAAGAGAAAAGAAGGAGAGTCTGTTTCTGACTTCTCCAAGAGATTTAATAAAATGTACAACAAAATCCCTGCTAAGATAAAACCCTCCGAAGCCTATGCAAAGATCACTTATGCTAGTGCCTTTGATCCCGATTTATGCCTCCTGTGAGGGAAAGAAGAGCCACTACTCTGGCCCATATGCAAGATGCAGCCATGGAGGTAGAATCGAACATATTGGTTGTTGACCAACTCAGGAACACTGCTGGTAGAAACATATCTAGGCAGAGGCATGAAGCTTCCTTAGCCATTTCCTCTCCCCTTCCCCTTCAAACATATGAGACAACTAGAGTACTAAAATCACTTTCTGTCATGATGGAAAGGTGGGAGTTAGAAGGGAACCCCATGTACAAAAATCCCCAGAACGCTGATGGTAGAGGTTTCAGGAGACCTAATAACAATGGACCACAAACCTTCCCAAGGGAACAAAGGGAAAAAGATAGAGAAGATCAAAGGATTCAAACCGCTCTCCAAAATAACCTGGTTACTCATGAGGGAGGGGAGGAGATAGATGAGTTCGACCCTGAAATTCATTTTGTTGAAGAAGCTCCTCCTTTTCCCCATTTGACTCAGTCTGCATATGAAAAATCCCTGATGAACATCCAAATCCATGAGTTAGGTAAGGGAGATAGGGTCTGTCACACCTCTAACAGATACAATCTCAGGTCAAGAAAGAAATAAGGAAACTTTGACAGCCAAGACCAACCCCTCATAGCAGATAGGCCTACTAAATCTACAGTAGCCACTACTAAAGAAAAGAAAACTCAGAGTGCTTCGCCAGCAGCCAAGGAACCTGTCACTAAGGTAAGGGAAGCTCCTAGGCCTATCCCCTCCTTCAATTTTGAGCATGAGGTTCAGAAGATTAGAATTCTTGCACCCCTATCTGAACTCGTTAAAAATGAAGATTTCAAAAGGTCCCTCTCCAAGTTGCTACAATCTGAGTCCCCCCAGCCTCCCTCTAACTCGATGAACCTTCAATATGAGAAACCAGCTGTCATCCTAGGTCCCATGGTGGAAGACATAGATGATTCATCCCCTCCCTTCTACACCTCCCTGAACATACATGATAAAGTGTTGCATAATTACCTCATGGATTCAGGAGCTTCCCATAACCTTATGCCCAAAGTAGTCATGGAAGAGCTGGGAATGGAAATAACAAATGCCTATCATGACTTGTACTCTTTTGATTCAAGTTGGGTGCAATGTCTAGGAGTCATCAAAGACTTGGTGGTTTCTTTGTTTCAGCTGCCCATGAAGAGTGTAGTCATGGATATTGTGGTAGCTAACGTTCCCCCCAAGTTTGGCATTATAGTGTCCCCATTGTAAAACATGTTTGGAAAGGAATTGTAATCATGTTTTATAGGCTGGTGAGCCAAGTTTTCATAAGTTGGAGGCTTATGTGTTGTTAGGCCAAGGATCCTAAGTATTGAAGGCTAGGAGCCTATTGTTGTATATGTAATCATGTAGAACACTTAATAAAATATAAACACCACCAGGTGCAGACCGACCACGATGAATGAGTGAAGGGGGACTGAGCATCCACAGAGTGGGCAAGGAATTAGGGGCTGGAAGGTGGGAAAGGGGCTAAGTGTTGAGCCTAGGGGCTAAGCTTAGGGGGTCTTAAGCCTGGGAATAATATTTTAATATTATTCCAAAAGTTATATGCATCATATGTTTTTATCCTAAGTCCTTTTAGAAGGACACGTGAATTCCCAAGTGGTGGGAGGAATGTGTGCTGGTGGAGCACATGCAGTTCCATGGGTGACAAGTGTCAACCCTAATGTATGTGAATAAAATGGCCAGGGTGAGCCATGAGAAGGGGGAATTTCCATTCCGCGGGATTGTCTGAGCAGTATGACTAACCCGGCTCCTGTAGAGAACCTTCGTGAGACCCTGTGACTGGAATGTTTGTGTCTGATTCTGAGAAATCCTGTGCATGTAAACCCAGCCTATGAGAATCCTGTGTTGATTTCGGGGAAGAGTCTTTCTTGTTCGGGAAAGATGAGTGAGCCTATGCAAGAATTTCCTATTGCGAAGCCATGACGGTGAAGCCATCCTGTGATTTTCGAATCCATTTTTTGGAAAGCCTGTGTTTGTTTTCCCATGGGATTGTTGAGAGTATGAAGTATTGGACCGTGTGAGGCTTGTTGGCCTGTGAGTGACTCCTCCAGGTGAGACAGTGTGCAGGGGAAGGAGAGAACTCCTAGAAGGATCCCTGTAGATTCCATAGAGCCCGGAGACTTCCAGTTCGGTTTGTTCCTATAACCCAAGGTAAGGGAGATTGGCAGCCGAAGGACGATCCAGGTGACAGAGAAGGTGCATTCTCCTGGGGTGGAACAGGCATGTGGGGAATGAGGGTCTGTGGGCAGTGAGTGTGGGAGATTCCTGGGAGAGCATTCCATCCTTGTGGTTGTGTGTGACTGTTTTCCCTGTAACCTCAGCCTGAGCCTAGATTCCTTGCCTTGGGGTGGAGCTTAGTCCCAGCTTGGGGGTGACCCACTGCAGAGTTGATGAGCAGTGCAGTCTAAGGTTGGGAGGTTCGTGGAAGGCCTGCATTTGGTTGGTGGATTCCGCCATTGTTACAAGATAAGTTTCTAACTATGTTTTATCACATTTATTATGTCTCTTCTGTAAATGCTATCATGTTTTCCGTTGTGTATACGATTTAATATGGAATGTTATGGATTGTTTAATTATAGAAATAATGATATGTTTTACTCTGAGTTAAATGTGTTTATTTGTTTAAATGCATGGGATATATGATATATGTATGAGCTTTGTACAAATGGTGTGTACAAATGGGTATCAGAGCATGAGTAAGCCCAGAGTTCCGAAATGGGTGTGCTACAAATTGGTATTAGAGAACGAGTAAGCCCAGAGTTCCGAAATGGGTGTGCTACAAATTGGTATCAGAGTGAAGGTTTCGACACTAAGCCTAGATGGGCCAGTGGAGTAGTCTTTGGACAGAGAATGCGAAGGGAAATTGGGTCTGTAGGACCAATTTTGGACCTTGGTTTGTTCCGGAGTGTCAATTAGTTTCTTGACCGTGCTTACGAGCTTAGGAAGTATAGCGGCGAGTGAAACCGTAGCTGGTGTGGTCTATGGCCATGGGGAGATAGGTCTCTACACCAATGGTGTTAGAACCTTAGGATCTTTTCAGGAGGGAAGGCGAGCCCTCATGACCATCGGATCTGGAAAATGTGCATAGGAATTAAAATTCCTTTTGAAATACACAGGAATGTGGAAATCGCGATATGCGAAATTCTAGGTTAGGAACCATCTGAGTTGTCATATTTTGACCAGAAAACCTGTCAGCCGTAGGATCTATCGGGAGATGTCCAAAGGTTAAACCTCAGAGACTAGGGAGCGAAAGCTCCGAAATATATCTAGACCGTCCGAAAGACGGGGGACACGTGTCGTGATATTTCCCATTTCGGGAATCAGGAATTGCAATATCGGGAGTCACGAAGGAAGTCGAGAATTTTCATGGTAAAAGTCCCAGGAACGATATGATTCATCCATCAGTTGGGACACGTGGGAAATATTGGGAACCATCGGCATATCGGGGTTCGACGTTTCACGAATCCTGAGGACATATGTGTTTCGGCATTGGAAAGTCCAAAACTCTGATAAGAGGTATGACTGTGGTCATATAAGGGGAGGTCGTGTGAACCACGAGTCTAGCCCAAAGGGCTAACGAAAGTTAGAGTGCATTGGCGTTTGGAAGCCCAAAACCTCAAAAGGATCGAGAATTTCCATGGTGGAAACCTCGAAGCAGTCGTGGGTCGTTTGATTTGAGATGGCCATGTGTTGAGAGATTACCCATTTCGGAAAATCGAGGATTTGGGATTTTCATTGACAAAGAACTCGAACTCTCATCATGATAAATTCCAACCATACTGTCTAGATGTTATCATGTGGCTAAGTCCCAATGAAAAGACGATATTCCTTTGGGGAATCTCCGGGTCTTTAATGACCGTCCGATGTGAGAAATATCTGACCATTGGATTTTTATAGGAATGGATGTGGACACATGGATATGTACCACGTGTCAGAGGGTTGAAAAGAGAAACGAGAGTGTTGGGACCCTAATGATGTCACCGAATGTGATGAGGATCCTCCGAAACGTGCCACGTACCACTTTGGTAAAGGGCGACAGCTGTGTTGTAGACCCGAAGAATAAGGTAAAACAAAATTTCGGAAGTCGGGGGTTGGAAAGGAGAGTTAAACGGGAGTTCTCCAGTACTGAGACTCCGAAACCCGAAGTTCAGAAATCCCGAAGTGCCGAAAATGAAGGCTTCGAAAACATGAAAATTCCAGAGCTGAACGAGAGCTCAGAAAACCCATTGGAATCGAAATGTCTTTTGTTCTTGTTGGTATTAGTTATAAATGCTGAAGATTGTTCCTGAAGGTTTAATGGCCTGATAAACTATGATTTTATTTTCACAGTGCATGTGCAGAGTTCAACGGAGGTCAAGACTCTAGGTAACCAATGACTGAGTATGGAGTGGGGAAAGGTGTAGATTACCCCTGAAATAGAAGACGAACAGGAAGGAAAGGATGTTAACCTGGGAATCAAAGGATCGAACTCCAATGGGCATGGAAAAGAGAAGGATAAGGAAGGACACATAATGAAAATTATTGAAGGATTGCAAAGAGAGGCCCAGGCTCACCGAGTTGATAGCCGAAAGCTCATGAAAGTCAAGGATCGACAGGGCGCATTAAACTTAAAATTTTTGAAGAGCCTGGAAAGAATAGAGAAGAAACTCGAGAAGGGAAGAGACTCAAGTATGATTGAGAGTCTAAAAACCCATGAAAGAAGAAGAAGGTTGAGGAGTGGTATCCGACATCTTAGTCACTCCCAAAGACATTCTGACAGGAAGACACACAGTAGTTCAAGCCCATCCCCTACCAGAAAACATTGGAAATCTGGAAGGGAGGAATTGAAGGGAGAGATGAACAAGATTAAGCCTCCAACATTTGATGGAGAACATAAGAAGGAGGAATATGTTGAGACATGGTTTCTTGGCATGAAGAAATATTTCCAACTGCAGAATTATTCTGCCCATGCAGAAGGAAGAATTTCAATGTACCAACTGAAAGGAAAAGCATCCATGTGGTGGGATCAGTTTGTATAGGTGAAACACATCAGAGAGAAAGAGGTCACGTGGAAGGAGTTTAAGAGGTATTTCGATAAGAAATACTTGACTAAAAGATACTATGATAGAAAGATGAAGGATTTCTTTGAACTCAAGTTGGGCAGTATGAGCATTGATGAGTATGAACAAAATTTTCTGGAACTACTAAAGTATGTTCCATTCATCAAGGACGAAGATGTTAAAATTCAGAGGTATCTGAGTGGACTACCACCTTCCATGAGTGACAAGATTCAATATGACGATCCTAATACCATGGAAGAGACCATCAGAAAAGAGAAATGCTTGTATGAACAGCAAGGAGAAAGGCCTATCCTTCGAAAGGTCTGGGATGATCGGACGAAATTTAAGAAGGAACAGAGGAATAAGGGAAGCAAGCCTTCCTTTTTCAAAAACAGTCCTTGGGGACAGTCATCTTTTAAAGAGCCTAGGAAGGTTTAAGGGAGTGAGCAGATGCCAAGGCCTCCACCTATAGAGTGTTGGGGTTGTAAAGGAAATCATAGGTACAGAGACCGCCCCCATAGAAAAGACAAAGAAAGAACTATCCATACTGTTCAGCAAGCTGAAATAGTGGAGGATATGGGCATTAGAATTCTGAGGATCTATGAAGCCCTGGACAATAAGCAAGTAGAATTTCAATCACACATGATTGAAGTGGAAGGTACAATCAACAACCAACCACTTGTTATTTTAATTGATTCAGGGGCTAGCCATAGTTATGTAGATCCTAGAGTGGTGGATAGTTTGCATCTAATGAGAAGAAAACATGAGAAGTCTTGGTTAGTGTAGTTAGCCACAGGGACCAAGAGGAAGGTCACTGAATTGGTTAAGTCATGTTCAATGGACATGTAAGGAATGAGCACTAAGGATGAATTGAACATTCTGCCTTTAGGCTCATATGATTGCTTGATTGGGATGGACTGGTTGGACCAGCACCATGCCCTTCTAAATTGTTGTAACAAGAGGTTCACATGCCTGAACGAAGAGGGAAATCAGGTAACAGTCCAAGGAATTCCCAGAGCCATGGTTGTGAGGGAAATCTCAGCCATGCAGCTGAAGAAATGTTACCCGAAAGGTTGTCAATTATTTGCAGCTCGAGTGGAAGAAGCATCCCAAGATGTAGTATCGAATCTAGAAGACCATGAAGTACTCAAGGAGTTCAAGGATGTATTTCAGGAGGTACTTGGACTATCTCCAAGAAGAGACATCAATTTTTCTATAAATTTGATGCCTGGAGCAGCTACAGTTTTGAAGGCTCCTTATAGAATGAGTACGCCAGAGATGAAAGAGTTGCAATTGCAGCTCGAAGAGCTACTAAAGAAAGGTTACATTCATCCTAGTGTGTTACTGTGGGGAGCCCTGGTCCTATTTTTGAAGAAGAAAGATGGGACGTTGAGGCTGTGCATTGATTTTCGACAGTTGAATAAGGTCACTATCAAGAACAAGTATCCTCTGCCAAGGATTGATGATCTTTTCGATCAGTTGAGAGATGAAAAAATATTTTCAAAAATAGATCTTCGATCAGGATATTACCAAGTGAGAATAAAGGATGAGGACATCAGCAAGATTGCCTTTAGAACAAGGTACATTCATTATGAGTTCACAGTGGTGCCGTTTGGATTTTCCAATGCGCCTATTGTTTTCATGTGTTTAATGAATGGAGTGTTCAGAAATTATTTGGACAAGTTTGTCATAGTATTCCTGGATGATATCTTGGTGTATTCCAAGACAGAGGAATAACATGAGCAACACCTGAGAATGGTGCCGCAGTTGTTGAGAGAACACTAGTTGTACGCAAAACTGAGCAAGTGTTCATTTTACCAAGGGCAGATCCATTACTTAGGACATATAATATCTGAAGAAGGGATTGTTGTGGATCCTGAAAAGGTACAGGCCATTCGAGAATGGACAGCACCAAGGAATGTGGTAGAAGTTAAATCTTTTATGGGTCTGGCAGGCTACTATAGGAGGTTTATAGTTGGATTCTCAAAGATAGCTCATTCTATCACTTCCTTGCAAAGGAAGGAAAAGAAGTTCCAGTGGACTCAAGAATGTGAGAGCAGATTCCAGCGATTGAAGCATCTGCTAACTATTGCTCCAATCCTGAAGATTGTAGATCCAAATAAGGATTACGTAGTGTGCACAGATGCATGTAAGGAGGGGCTGGGAGGAGTTCTCAGCCAAGAGGGATTTGTAATTTTTTATGAGTCCCAAAAGCTGAAAGAGAACGAAAGGAATTATGCCACTCATGACTTAGAGTTAGCAACAATCATCCATGACTTGAGGAAATGGAGACATTACCTCATGGGCAAGACATTCGAGTTGAGAACAGACCATAACAGTCTGAAGTATTTATTTGATCAACTGACCTTAAATGCCAGACAAATCAGATGGCTGGAGTTTCTGTGTGAATATGACTTTGATATCAAGCATATCAAAGGGAAAGAAAATAAGGTGGCTAATGCACTTAGCAGAAAAGTGCATGAATTATATGCTACAGCCATTAGCATGTACCATACTGAGATGAAAGACAGGATTCTGGAAGCTGCAAATACTGATCTGTAGTAAAAAAATCTTGTAGCAAAGCTACAACAGCGTGAGAGACCACAGACCAAGGAAAGTTACACCTTGGGAACTAATGGTTTACTTCTGTATAAAAACAGAGTGTATGTACCCAATGTCCAAGAATTGAAGCTGACAATTCTAAAGGAGATGCATAATGTGGCTTATGCTATACATCCTGGATATCAGAAGATTGTGGCAGCAGTCAAAAGCCATTATTTTTGGCCGGGTTTGAAGAAAGAAATCACTGAATACATCGCCAGATGTATGGAGTTGCAAAAGGTTAAGGTGGAGCATAGGCACCCAACAGAGTTGCTGCAGCCTTTACCTATTCCTGAATGGAAATGGGACATGGTAAAAATGGATTTTATCACCGGACTGCCTAGAACAAGCAAGCATCATGATTTAACCATGGTGGTGGTGGACAAGCTTACTAAAGCTACCCATTTTATTCCACTGAAAACCACCCACAGAGAAACAAATGTTGCTGACATTCTCCTAAAAGAAGTTGTACGCTTGCACATAATTCTGAAGACCATTGTGTCTGATAGAGACCCAAAATTCACTTCGAATTTATGGAAAGGACTATTCAAAGGATTCAGAATGAATCTGAACTTTAGCACATCATATCATCCTGAGTTTGATGGACAGACAGAGAGAGTAAACAGAGTAATAGAAGACATACTGATAATGTATGTGATGGATAAACCATCAAGGTGGGAAGACTACCTGCATTTGGTAGAATTTGCCTACAATAATGGGTATCATCATTGAAGATGATCCCATTCAAAGCGCTTTATGGAAGAAAGTGCAACACTCCAGTGAGATGGGATAATCTAGCTGATAGAGTAGTAGTTGGGCCTGAACTGCTCAAAGAGATGGAAGACCAAATGATAAGAATTAAACATAATTTAAAATCTTCCCAGGACAAGCAGAAAAGTTACGCTGATAGTAACAAAACCCATAGAGAATTCAAAGTGGGTGATCATGTTTTCCTGAAAGTGAAAACTAACAGGAGTTCCCTGGAGCTGGGAAGTTGTGCCAAGCTGGCAGCAAGATTTTGTGGGCCATTTGAGATCTTGGAAAGGATTGGGCCCGTTGCATACATTCTTGTATTACCTACATCTATGACTGTACATAATGTGTTTCATGTTTCACTGCTTAAGAAATATGTACCTCATGCTAATCATGTTATCGATTGGAATGTGATTCAGGTGGAACCAGAAGGTGTCCTACAAGTGCATCCTATGCGCATATTGGACAGGAAAAGAAAATAGTTCTGGAATTGAGCTATAGAGATTGTAAAGGTCCAGTGGACCTGGTATGGTCCTGAGGACGCGACATGGGAGCATGAAGAGGTTATGCGGGCAGAGTACCCGCATCTTTTTGAAGATTTTGAAAGGCTTGTAGAGACAGTGTAAGTTGCACTGAGGACAGTGCAAAAATAAGGGGAGGGGGATTGTAGTGTCCCCAAGGCCGAGCCCCGTTGTAAACCATGTTTGGAAAGGAATTGTATTCATGTTTTATAGGCTGGTGAGCCAAGTTTTCATAAGCTAGAGGATTATGTGTTGTTAGGCCAGGGAGCCTGAGTATTGAAGGCTAGGAGCCTGTTGTATATGAAATCATGCAGAACACTTAATAAAATATAAACAACACCAGGTGCAGACCGACCACAATGAATGAGTGAAGGGGGACTGAGCATCCACAGAGTGGGCAATGAATTAGCGGCTGGAAGGTGGGAAAGGGGCTAAGTGTTGAGCCTAGGGGGGCTTAAGCCTGGGAATAATATTTTAATATTATTCCAAAAGTTATGTGCATCATATGTTTTTATCCTAAGTCCTTTTGGAAGGACACGTGAATTCCCAAGTGGTGGGAGGAACGTGTGCTGGTGGAACGCATGCAGTTCCATGGGTGACAAGTGTCAACCCTAGTGCATGCGAATAAAAATTCTAGGGTGAGCCGTGAGAAGGGGGGATTGCCATTCCATGGGATTTTCTGAGTAGTATGACTAACCCAACTCCTGTAGAGAACCTTCATGAGACCCTGTGAATGGAATGTCTGTGTCTGTTTCTGAGAAATCATGTGCGTGTAAACCCAGCCTACGAGAAGCCTGTGTTGATTTTGGGGAAGAGTATTGCTTGTTTAGGAAAGATGATTGAGCCTATGCGAGCATTTCCTGTTCTAAATCTGTGACGGTGAAGCCATCCTATGATTGCTGAATCAATTTTTTGGAAAGCCTGTGTATGTTTTCCCGTGGGATTGTTGAGACTATGCAGTACTAGACTGCGTGAGGCTTGTTCGCCTATGAGCGACTCCTCCAGGTGAGAAAGTGTGAAGGGGAAGGAGAGAACTCCTGGAAGGATCCCTGTAGCTGCCATAGATCCCGGAGACTTCCGGTCCATTCTGTTCCTGTAACCTAAGGTAAGGGAGATTGGCAGCCGAAGGACTTCCCAGGTGACAAAGAAGGTGCATTCTCCTGGGGTGGAATAGGCATGTGGGGAATGAGGTTCTGTGGGTAGTAAGCGTGGGATATTCCTGGGAGAGAATTCTGTTCTTGTGGTTGTGTGTGACTGTTTTCCCTGTAACCACAGCCTGAGCCTAGATTCCTTACCTTGTGTTGGAGCTTAGTCCCAGCTCGGGGTGACCCACTGCTGAGTTGATGAGCAATGCGGTCTAAGGTTGGGAGGTTTGTGGAAGGCATGCATTTGGTTGGTTGATTCTGTCATTGTTACAAGATAAGTGTCTAACTATGTTTTATCACATTTATCATGTCACTTCTATAAATGTTATCATGTTTTTTGTTGTGTATATGATTTAATATGGAATGTTATGGATTGTTTAATTATAGAAGTAATGATATGTTTTACTCTGAGATAAATGCATTTATTTGTTTAAATGCATGGGATATATGATATCTGTATGAGCTTTGTACAAATGGGTATCAGAGCATGAGTAAGCCCAGAGTTCCGAAATGGGTGTGCTATAGGCATGTTGTTGTCAAGGTCTTGGATTAAAAGACTTGGAGAAACATTACAAATGGATCTCACATATGCCACCATTCCCGTCTTTGGAGGGGAACATAGGAGGTTGTACAGAGAAGCCCAGCTAGCCTATATTGTCAGTGATGAAGCAAACCCCACTAATCACCCCATCTTTGCACTTGACACTGATTTAGGGTCTAGTTTGTTACAGATCACTGAAACTCCTGAGGTGCCTTTATAGATCAGAAATCATCCCATTCTTAATCAGGAGATACCACCTCCAACCACCTCTGTTTGGAAAACGTTCTTTGATGGAGCTTCCTCCAGTATAGGTGTAGGTGCTGGAGTGATTTTCATATCTCCTTGGCAAGAGGCCATATCTCTATCATACAAGATGGAATTTGAAACCACCAACAATGTGGCAGAATATGAAGCTCTTTTTTTGGGTATGAGGGCTGCAAAAGGAATGGGAATAAGGGAGATGGCAGTGTTCAAAGATGCATAATTGATTATCCAACAGGTCCATAATGTTTATCAGGCTAAGCATCCTCGGCTTAGAAGTTACAGGAACAAGGTATGGGACCTGCTTGATAATTTCTTCTCTTCTTTCAACATTGTTTTTATCCCAAGGGAAGAGAATACCTCGGTCGACTCCCTAGTAGTCTCAACCAGTTTGTTCAGGATCCCTCTACCACCAAAGAATAATGGTGAGGTCGAGGTAATATACAGGCCATCCATCCCGAACAATATAAATCATTGGAAGGTATTTGAGGATGATCTTGAAATAAAAAAATTTCTTCAGTCCGACGATGAGTTTTTTGCATTGCACATTGATCAGGATCCTGATTCCAAAGGTGACACTCCCTCTGAGGTATTTTTGAATAAAATTGTTAATCACTAGATTATTCAACTTCCTAGCAATCACATTCTGAGGAGATTAGTCCCTTTAGAAAGATTGTTTGAAAAGAATGATGTGGCAATAAAGCGTGGTGTTTCAAATGAAGATCCTGATACAACTGAATGCAACATTGGCACACAAGAGGAGCCTTGGTTTGTCAAATTATCAAGCAGTTTGACCAGAGAACAGAGGGTCGAATATACCGAGTTGCTGAAAGAGTTTGCTGATGTGTTTGCATGGACATATGAAGACCTCAAGACTTATGACACATCCGTCATTGAGCACAAGATCCCACTGAAAGAAGAGGACAAACCATTTAGGCAGAAGTTAAGACAGATAAATCCCATGTTGCTACCTATCATGGAGAAAGAAGTGAACAAATTGCTAGATTCCCAAATCATTGTCCCCTTGAGATATTCCGAATGGGTGGCCAATTTGGTCCCAGTAAGGAAGAAAAGTGGAGAAATCAGACTCTGTGTCGATTTCAGGAACCTGAACAGGTGCTCAAGGAAAGACAATTATCCCCTGCCCAACATGGAACACATATTGCAAAGGGTAATGGCTGCATCTAGGATATCCATGATTGACGACTTTTCTGGTTATAATCAAATATCAGTCATGCCTGAGGACAGAGAAAAAACAACCTTTACCACTCCTTGGGGGACATTCATGTATGCCAAAATGCCTTTTGGATTGATGAATGTAGGAGCAACATTTCATCGAGCCATGGACATAGCCTTCATCAGGGAAAGGGACCAGTTTGTGGTAATCTATCTAGATGATATCACAGTCTTCTCCAGGTCAGACAAGGAGCACTGTTGCCACTTGAGGAAAGTTTTCCTGAAGTGTCGGAGGTTTGGCCTATCCCTAAACCCCAAGAAATATTTATTTGCTATGAAGGAGGGGAAGTTATTAAGCCACATAGTATCAACAGAGGGAGTGAGGATTGATCCCAACAAGGTAGAAGCCATTCAGACCTTGTCCCTTCCCCGGTCTAGAAAGGAAGTTCAGGCCTTTTGGGGGAAGATTAAGTTTCTGAGAATGTTTGTCTCGAATTTCACTGAGATGGTGAAACACATCACAACCATGCTTAGGAAGGAAAATGAAGTTAGATGGAATGCTGAATCTAGTGAATCTTTCATCCTAATAAAGAAGGCATTGACTGAGGCACCTGTGCTAATCAGTCTTGATTATTCCAAAGATTTCCTGATTTTTTCTTTTGCTTCTTGTGATACAGTAGCAGCAGTCTTGTTGCAGAAAAATGAGGAAGGGCGAGAACAACCCATTTCATTCTTTAGCAAGGCATTGAGAGATGCAGAAGTCTGGTACGAGATCATGGAGAAGCAGACTTATGCCTTGGTGAAAGACCTCAAAGATTTCAAAGTCTATGTCTTGCACTCAAAGGTCATCGCATACGTTCCTTCACCCTCTGTGAAGGACATCCTCGTACAGGCTGACATAGATGGGAGAAGAGGTAAATGGATTTCCAAGATCCTGGAGTTTGATCTAGACATTAATCCCACCAAGTTGATAAAGGGGCAGGGTTTAGCCAAGTTGCTGGTTGAATCCAATTGCAAAGCCTTGGTAATTAACTTCATCAATGAGCAAGTTGAGTCATCCAACGAGAATTTTTAGAGCGCCTTACAACTAGAAGCATGCGCCTGGTACAAGGATATCTTGTACTTTCTGCAAGAATTAAAGCCTCCTGATTGATTGGGAAAAAGTAAGGCTAGAGCTTTAAAGCTCAAAGCGGTCAGATATTGCCTCATTGACCAAGCCTTGTACTGGAAGGACCCTCTAGGGGTATTTTTAAGATGTCTAGACCCGCAAGAAGCCCATAAGTTTATGTTTTATTTCCATAGTGGTCTTTGTGAAGGTCATCATTTCTAGAAGACCACATCTCAAAATATCCTCTAGGCTGGGTATTACTGGCCCACTTTATTCCCTGATGTCTGCAGAGAAATCAGATCTTGCATCAAATGCCAAAAGTTCTCAAGAAAGAAACAACTCAAATATCTGGCATTAAACCCTGTAGTAGTTTCAACACCCTTACAGCAGTGGGGATTGCACTTCATTGGAGAAATTCATCTTCCCTCAAGTGGCCAACACAGATGGATCCTGACTGCGACATACTATTTCACCAAGTGGATAGAAGTTGTCCCCACTAGGAGCAATTCTCACAAAGTAATTATCATCTTCCTGGAGGACATCTTAGCCAGATTTGGATGCCCTAGTAGGATTGTCACTAACAATGCCGCCTCTTTCAGGTCTGAGCCTCTGGTCAAGTTCTGTGAATAGTTTGAGATCTCACTGATTCACTCTACTCCCTATTATCCTCAAGGAAATGGACTGGCGGAATATTCCAATAAAAGTCTGATCAAGATCATTAAGAAATTACTGGAAGACAATAAAAGGGCCTGGGATTCAAAGCTCAAATTTTCTCTATGGGCCGACCAGGTGACAACAAAGAAGTCCCTGGGAATCTCACCTTTCTGACTTTTTTATGGAACAAAGGTTGTTTTCCCTACTCAACTTGCATTATCTCTAGCAAAATTCTTGCAAGACCTTCAAGGAGAACCCGATCATATGGTTATAAGGATTCATCAAATGGTGGAAGTGCAGTAGACCAAGGAATAGGTCATGAACGAGGCCTATAATTATCAGCAGAAGATTAACCAGGATTTTGACAGGAAGAGCAGAAAGAGAGATTTCGAGTTGAGTGATCTAGTGCTCAAATGGGATGCACCCAGGCAGGAAAAGGGAAAGCACAGTAAGTTTGATGCCCTCTGGTTTGGGCCTTTCAATATCTCTGAAGTATTTTCAAACAACACTTATAGGTTGTAGGCTTTGTAAGGCAAAGAAGTTTTTAATGGCCCAGTAAATGGGCATTTCTTGAAAAAATGTTTTTTGTGAACCGTAGTCGGCTCTTTTTTTTTTGTAAATATTGTTTTATGTTTTCATCTTAATAAATGACTCCATAACCCAAAAGAAAGGAACTGAATCTGCAAAAAGATTCCTTATAGCATCACAGGGATGACTCTATCCCCCATGGAGCCTAATGTTAGCGACATTACTTGTAAGGGGGGATGAAATGCGAAGGAGTGGGTAAAAAAACCCACTTACCCTAAGTTCAAGACACAAAATGCACCTGTGGTTAAGTGGCAAGAGAATATGGACGACATGGATTAGTGCGCCCGGATCAATGGTGCACATTGGATTCCAGAGCCTCCTCGCTTTTCTAACTTTACGTGAAGGGGAGGGGGGCTCTGGAATCAGGGGCACACTTCTTCAATGGTTGCAATCATAGTGCCTGGATCAATGGCGCATAAAGCAATTCCGGACCCCCCTCGCCTTTCTACCTTTAAGTGAAGGGGGGGGGGTCCGAAATCAGGGGCACACTTCTTCAACAGTTGCGATCAGAGCACCCAGATCAACAACACATAGGTGATCCAGATCTCCCTTGCCTCTCTACGTTTAATCAGTGTGGGTCCTTCCCCCATCGTGTCACCTCTCGAGTTGTCGCTCCCCTGCAACCTATCTTCCACTTCACTTCATAGCATGTCCCTTTCGTAGTCCATCATCCTCCTTCCAGCTTCCATGTGTCCTCCTCTCTCCATGTCATCTGTCCAGGCATCCTCGTGTTACACCTTTTTCATTTTCTCATTTTCTCCTGACACCTCATGCCAGGTGTTCTTCAGACCTCCCCCTTCAGCTATGTATGTCCGTCTCTACTCCTAATCCACTCAAGCCCCAAGCTCCATGTCTCCTTTTCCCATCCACCACTCAAATTATGCACCCAACCTTCACGCTGGCCTCCACGTCTATTCATCAAGTCGTTCAGCTAATCTAAATGGTAGCGCGCGAGGGGCCCTCCATGTCCCAAAGGTGTCGAGTTGGCCGGGCCATTCTGAATCCCAAGGAAGCAATTATTAAGGTAGTTGGTGGTGGTTAGATATCATCCTTGCCATAAAGGGAAAGTCCGGCGATGAATTTAAGGTATGTCAATTCACCCATAGGATTGTCAGGGGTTCGATTGCGTCTACCATAGGTGCACGATCATTCAGAGACTGCGGGTGCAGATTGTCAGAAGCCATGCAAATGAAATTTTTTTAATGCAGCGTCTCGATTTTGTTGCTATTTCGAGTATATGTAGGCGTTTTCGCCATTTTTGTAGGTATCGATGGTAGAGAAAATCTCTCGATTGTAAAGTTTTAACAACTATGCTAGTTCCCTAGTCATGCATCTGTATGTGAGATTTCTTGTTTTATGACAGATAGTCCTTCTCACTCCATCTAAGTTTTCATCTTATACTAAGAGAGTTCGTAATCGGCTGATTCACACGAATTTTTGCAGTTTTGTTATGGTAAAGGATTTATTGTTGCATTATTGTATTCTCTCGTTTTCTATGCTTGAATGTAAGAAGATCTTACGCTTAAGTGCTTTCTCCTACAGTCTGTTAGAAACCTATTATTTGTAATAGACCCTTGCACTCCTCTTATTCAGGTCTTCCCCCTACTCACCCTTATTACAACTCATTGTTTGAAGTTGATCTAATACCTCACTTTCCCATGCATGCCTGGCCTAGTTTCAGATTTGGAACAATATTGTTTTGAGTTAACTTCCATCTGATCACTCCTTTCATAAACAAATTGTGACATAAACTGATGGGCATCGGGCTTTGCTCTTGCTGCAATCTAGGAGTGACTTCCGTCACCAACATCACCTTTACAAACTTAGCTTTAGCAAGTCCATTCAAGATAACATTCATTCCCTTAGAATTAAAACTAAACTCTAACTTATCATCCTTGGAGGCTAGCACAACGGGATTTCTATATCCAGTCTCTACTACATCCCAAACATCAGCACCCAAGGCCATTAAGTATGTTCTCATTCTAATTTTCCGGAAGGAAAAATTTGTTCCATCAAACAAAGGGGGCTTAGAGGTTGAAGTCCCTTCATGCATTTTCATGTTTAATCTTACAGATCTACCTATGAATAAAAGGAACCCGCTCTGATACCAATTGTTGATATTACTAAGAAAACTGAGAAGGGGGGGGGGGTGAATCAGTTGTTATTGTGCTTAAACAATTTTAAGTCTATTAATACATTCTTAATCTTTATTCAAGTGATCATCAACATTATACAACATATGGACAATAAAAGTAATGAGCATCGGTCACACATAAAGTATACATAGAGACATATTTTCGTGAAGAAATCCATAAAGAGAGAAAACCTCTCCTTCCTCGAAATGATAGGCAATCATTTAAGTTCTGTACATCATCTAAAATTGAGCACCAACTCAATGTGAGGCTGCTACCTTTGTTTTACAAGCTGCAACTTGTTTGAGAGCACCAACTCTTTCGTTTCTCTAGCACTCACTAGAAGAAAGCACCAACTCCCTTAATGTTCTAGCACCAACTGGATGGAAGCACCAACTTCCAGTTACACAGGCTCCAACCTGTATAACAGAGAACACTTGTTCTCCCTTGCACCACCCTGCCATCCTGGTTTCTCTAGCTGCAACCAGATGGAAGCTACAACTCCCTGTGTTCAAGCTCCCACTTGAACCTCTAAGGACAACAATCCTCCCTAGCACCTCCCAACCACCCTGGAATATAAATGAATAAATAAACAACCAACTACACAGATAAATTGATTCTTACCACTTCTTCTCTGTTCTATAAATCTGGTCTTCTTCTAACTGTTCTGCAATTCTTCTCTTCCTTTATCTTTTTTGTAATTCTTCTCTACTTCAACTTGTTTTGTCATTCTACTCTGCTTCAATTCATTCTGTCATTCTTCTTTTCTTCAAGTCTTTTCCTCATTTGTTACTCTTCTCTGAGTTTTATCTCACACTGTGCATATTTTCAATCTCACACTACGCATCTTGCAATTTTCCCTTTGTTACAGTTTAATTCATTTTTTCATCCAAAACGATCAAACATGCACAGTCTGTGTCTTTTTAGTTTATGCACAATTCCCACAGCAGATACACTTCACATCTTCTTTGGCAAAAGAAAACCGTCTCAGCAACTGAAACATCAACCGATCAAGGATCATGACTCAGTTTAGCTAATTGATTTGTAACTGATGAATTAACTGTGAGAGAGAATAGTAGCCCTCCGATCATATTCAAGTTTATCTGCACCATTGGATGAACTTTATTAATCTTGCCTTTAAATCGGGTTTCGACATTTCAACATTCCTTTGGCCAAGTATCTCGACACTTCATTTCACGATCTGCAAAACTCCGATACAGAGATTTTATGTGCTAGATCCTTCCTCTATGTGACCATGGCCATGACCAAGTTCTTATGCATAAAGTTCTTTTCACAAATTTGTATTTTGTGAATCTGGAGATGAGGCATATCGACTCTCCAAGTCACGATCCCCGAAACTCTGAAATGGAGCTTATCTGAACTGACTCCTTCCCTTCTCATGACCACCGGCAATGACCATAGGCTGTTCCAAAAGGCGAGCAAGTTTATAAACGTCATCGAGTCTGATCGATGGTTGAAATATCCATAGATCCGACGGTCTAGATCTTATCACGATCTCTCATCTAGCAAGTTTCCACACCATGCTTCGTTGACTCCAAGTCAGCGACTTGTCCTATGATTCGATGGTCTAGATATAATCTTAATTCAATGGCTTAGATCATATTGCAATTTTGCATATCATGATTTCGGCGTTCTTGTTTCTTTCCTCTCCAAGTCACGAGTCATGAAACTCCGAAATGGCGTGGGATCAACGGTCCAAATCACACCTTGATATGACGGCTAAGATTAAAACGCAATTTCAAATATCGTGATTTTAGTGGTTATGTTTCTTGCCTCTCCAAGTCGTGGGTCACAAAACTCTGAAATGGCATGCAATCAATGGTTTAGATCACACCTTGAACTAACGACTGCGATTAAATCATGATTTCTCATGTCGCAATTTTAGTTTTTATGTTTCTTGCCTCTCCAAGTCGTGAGTCATGAAACTCCTAAATGGCGTGGGATCATCGTTCCAGATCTATTCTTCATATCTACGTTGATATCTGACATTCATCCAGAACTCTGAAATGTTGATCCAACGATCCCTGTTGATGCTCCTCCCCCATTATCATTGCACTGTTGATCATGCTGATCTTTTCCATTGTTATTCTTGCCAATAATCCTCTGCACTATCTCTTCTAAGTTTATTCGAATCTTCTCTACAATGTCTTCTCATAATGCCCATCTATTATATACTTTATGTACTCATGCCATCTTCATTGTTGTACTTTCCATCAATTACAAGCATTCGCTGTCTGTTAAATATTTTCCAACAAACCCTTCACAATTGTTGCAATAACAAAGATCACAAAAAGAAATACCATGCACAAGAACACAAGAAATATCCCAGGAAACCTGTCTCAACAAGGGAATAAAACCCATCAATCCTTTTCTATATTCTGAGGAAAAAGATCTCCTACACCATAGACCTAGCACACAAAAGGGTGCTTCCAAAAACCAAGAAGGCTAGTTCCCAAGGGAGGTGCACACTTCAGCCCTAGAATATGTACTTGCTGAAATTTCCAAAATCACATGTGTGTTGTTTTTCCTCAATGGGGAAATCACCTTTATTTATATTAGACTGGACACATCAAAAGTGGTGTCTATTTGCACAATAGGGCTGACCTCATTAACTCATAATATAGTTAATAATTACCATATTAATTATCTTTTACATTAATTATCTTTCACTTTATGGTGGGGCTGGCCTGTAACATTTACATCACAATTAGGGTTACAGGTAAGTATGACTCTTAGAAAATATAGAAAGGGATCTCACACACCCACTAGTTCTCAACCACTAGGGGCATGTCCACTTGTGCTCAACTAGAGGGACATCCAAGTCAACATATATCTATCTCACTATGTCTCATGGGAGAATCATATGGATACACACTCACTAGTGCTCAACCACTAGGATCACTTCGACATGTTCTCAGCTAAATGAACATCCTACTGAACATATCTCTATCTCACTGAGTCTCAAAGGAGAAACATCTAGAGTATCACATCATTTCAACTCTCTGGAAAAAGGATAACAATAAACCCATCACATGGGCTCCTTCACCCCTCACAAGGGTACACATCATTTATATCCATCTCAGAGAGAATGACACACCTAGATGATGGGCATCTTCCCTCCAAAATGGAACACAAGGTTCCATCTCAGTATCAAAGATGAATGGAACACCCATCTCAAGGGTACACCCAACTCATGGTATTCCTCACCCCACACAGGGGCACACAACATTCCATCTCCATATTAGAGAGGAAAAACACACCCATCTCATGGGAATACCCAACTCATGAGCTCTATGACATGATGAATCACTCAGTATATGTTCTAGAGAATGTCTCGCGTAGTTGTAAACATCAACACTACCTTTGATGGGAAACATAATAAGGATGGAGATACAAGGACATGGATATTGAATATGAGAAAGTATTTTCAATTGCATAACTACTCTTCATTAGAAGAAGGTAGAATTTCTATTTATCAACTAAAGGGAAAAATATCAATGTGGTGGGACCAATATGTGAAAGTAAATCATATTAATGAGAAGAAAGTAACTTGGAGAGGATTGAAGAGGTATTTCCAAAGAAAATACTTTACTAAGAGGTACTATGACAAGAAAATGAAAGACTTATTTGAAATCAAACTTGGGAGTATGAGCATAAATGAGTATCAAAGAAGCTTCTTAGAATTGTTGAAATATGTTCGATTCATCAAAGAGGAGGAAGTTAAGATTCAGATATATTTGAGTGGGTTGCCATCATTTATTAATGACAGGATACAATATGATGACCCCAAAAAAATTGGAGGAAACAATAAGAAGGGTAAGTGCCTTTATGATAAAAAAAGAGGGAAATAATCTTACCAAAAAGCTTCGGAAGACAAGAAGAAAGGCAAGATAGAACAAAGGAAGAAGGGTATGAAACCACCATTCTTCATAAATAACTATAAGAAGAAGCGAAATACCAAGGAATCCATAACAATAGAGCCATTAGGGAAAAGGCCAAGGAAACAACCTATTCAATTTTGTGGTTGTAAGGGAGATCATATGTACAGAGATTTCCCTCACATAAGAGAAAGAGTGATGACTTTTCACATTGTTCAGCAAACTGAAACAATGGAGGACATGGGAAAAAGTGTACCTAATATCTATGTAGCCTTGGAAAACAAGCAAGCTGAATTTCAGTCGCACATGATTGATGTAGAAGGTATCATCAATAATCATCCCATTGCTATTTTAATTGATTCAGGAGCTAGACATAGTTATCTATATCCTAAGATGGTGAAAAGGTTTCAATTTTCAGGAAGCAAGCTTGGAAAACCTTGGATGGTGAAACTAGCTACAAGATCTAAAAGAAAAATTAATGATATGGTTAAGGCATGTCCAGTGAACATGAATGGACTAAATACCAATGCAAATTTAAACACCATACCTTTAGGTTCCTATGACTTCCTAATTGGTATGGATTGGTTGGACCAACATCATGTTGTCCTATATTTTTATAAAAAAACATTTACTTGTTTGGATGAGAAAGGAAACTTAAGGACATTAAAATGGATTCTCATAATAGTAACTATCAGAGAAATCTTAGCCTTGCAGCTAAAGAAGAGTTATAGAAAAGGGTGCCAAATATTTTGTGTGCAGATGGAAGAGACACCTAAAGATAAGGTGTCAAATATTGAGAACTGCAAAATATTAAAAGAGTTTGAATATGTATTCAAGGAGATATCGGGATTGACACCTAAGAGAGATATTTATTTCTCTATCAATTTGATGCCTGGAGAAACTCCAGTATCTAAGACTCCTGACAAGATGAGTACACCTAAAATGAAGGAATTGGAAATGCAACTTGAAGAGATTCTAAAGAAGGGGTATATACGTCCAACTATTTCACCTTGGGGTCCCCAATATTGTTTGTAAAGAAAAAATATGGAACTTTAATACTTTATATTGATTTCAATAAGTTGAACAAGGTTACTATGAAGAACAAGTATCCTTTTCCAAGGATAGATGACCTTTTCGATCAGTTGAAAGATGAAAATACATTCTATAAGATTGATCTCAGATCGAGCTATCACCAGGTAAAGATTAAACAAGAATACATCAGCAAGACTGGCTTCAGAAAAATGTATGGCCATTATGAGTTCACAGTGGTTCCATTTGGGTTAAAAAATGCACCAACTATCTTCATGTGTCTCATGAATGTTGTATTCAAGAATTACTTGGAAACGTTTGTCATTTTCTTCTTGGATGACATTTTAATATATTTTAAATATGAACTAGAGCATGAGAAACACTTGAGAATGGAGTTAAAGATATTGAGGGAACATCAGTAGTATGCCAAGTTGAGAAAGTGTTGATTTTACTCGAAGCAAATACATTACTTGGTCCATATCATCTCCAAGGAGGGGATAACATTATATCCAGAAAAGATAAAGGCCATTAAGGAATGGCCAACACCAAGAAATGTCTTAGAAGTGTGGTCATTCATGGGCATTGCAGGTTACTACATAATATTTATTGAAGGATTCTCAAATATTTTCCATTCAATCACTTCTTTGCAGAAGAAGGATGTGAAGTTTGAGTGGACACATGATTATGAAAGGATATTTCAACACTTGACGAATTTATTAAAAAGTGATCCAATATTGAGGATTGTTGATGCAACTAAAGACTTCATTGTATGCACTAATGCATGTCAAGAAGTATTGGGTGGATGCCTTAGTTGGAATGGGTATGTGATATGCTATGAATCAAGGAAGTTGAAGGAACATGAAAGACACTATGAAACTCATGATTTGGAGTTAGAAGTGATAGTGCATGCCTTGAATATGTGGATGCACTACCTCATGGGAAAGATATTTAAGTTGAGGACAAACCATTGTGGTTTGAAATACTTGTTTAGACAACCAAATCTAAATGCCATGCAAAGAAGGTGGTTAAATTTCCTTAGTGAATATGACTTTGACATAAATCATATCAAAGGTAAAGAGAACAATTTGGTTGATGCACTCAACATGAGGGTGCATGAGATGCATGCAACAACCATTAGCACGTATCAATCAGACTTGAAATATATAATTCTAGAAGCTGCAAAATCAGATCAGAAATAGATGGAGTTAAGAGAAACTTTTCAGCAAGGTAATTTATAGTAGAAAGTCGAATAATATAAGCTAGAAAGTGATGAAATTATTATATATAGAGACATAATTTATGTGCCGAATTATCGGACATTGAAGGATATGATATTGGGAGAAATGCATAATGTACCTTATTTTGGACACCCAGGTTACTAGAAAACTAATGCTGTTGTAAAGAGTCAATATTATTGGTCAGGTATGATGAAAGAAATTGTTGAGTTTATTTCCAAGTGTTTGGCATGTTAAAAGGTCAAGGATAATCATAGACATCCATCTGGACTGCTACAGTCATTTCCCATTCCTGAGTGGAAGTGGGAAGTGGTAACAATGGAATTTATCACTAAACTACCCAAAACTAAAAAGCAACATGATTCTATCATGGTAGTTGTGGACAAGATTACCAAAGTTTCCCATTTTATTCCAGTAAATATTAATCACAAGGAAGATAACATAGATGATATCTATCTAAGATAAATAGCTTGATGACATGGAATTCTCAAGACAATTGTATCAGAGAGAGATCCAAAATTTACTTCAACATTTTGGAAAGGATTTTTCATTTTAGCACAGCTTATCATCCAAAGTCATATGGATAGACAGAAAGAGTGAACCAAGTAATTGAAGATATGTTAAGGATGTATGTAATGGATAAGCCATCCTAGTGGGAGGATTATCTAAACTTAGTAGAGTTTTGTTACAACAATGAGTACCAAGAATCCTTGAAGATGAGCCCATTTGAGGCACTCTGTGGAATAAAATGCAACACACTAGTTAGTTGGGACAACCCAACAGATCGCATAGTAGTTGGGGAAAAACTACTCAGGGAAATGGAAGAGAAGATGGTCAAGATTAAACATAATTTAAATACTACGCAGGATAACAAGAAAAACTATCTTGATAAAGGCATAACTTACAGAGAATTTAAAGTGGGTGATCATGTGTTTCTGAAAGTAAAGGCCAACATAAGCTCCCTTAAGTTGGGAAATTGTTCAAAGTTGGGAGCGTGGTTTTGTGGGCCAGTTGAAATTATGGAAAGGATTGGGCTTGTAGCATATATTCTTTTATTTCCTTCACCAATTCATATTCATAATGTATTCCATGTATCATTACATAAAAAGTATGTGTTTGATACTAATTATGTCATTGATTGGAATTTGATTCAGGTGGAGCAAGAAGGAATTTTTCAAGTGCATCTGGTGCACATATTGGATTAGAAGATCAAGTAGCTCCAGAATAGATCCATAGACATAGTAAAGGTCTAATGGACCTAGTACGACCTTGAGGATGTAACTTGGGAGCATGAGGATGATATGAAGGCATAATACCCAGATCATTTTTAGAAATTTAGAAATTTAGATTGTACATGTGTATATACTGCACTAAGGACAATGCATAAGTAAGGGGGAGGGGATTGTAATACCCCTAGGATGATCCACAAATGTAAATGTCCATGCAACGTTACTTCACTTATAAGGTAGTGAGATGATAGGACAATTTGTTGGTTTGGTTCTGTGTGCATTACGTTAGTGCATGAGAATATCGCACCAAAAGGGTGTGTGCAATGGTAAAATGATTCATTGGACAGTTTAATGTTTGGTGCACACTAGTGTAATTACACAAGAATGGTGCACTAAAAATGAAACAACTTAATGAATGCAATGTGCAAGTGTTAGAGTGAAATGATGATGCATTGAAGGAATATGCACACAACCTTGGATGCAACGCACATTGGCTTAGTGCACAGGTATTGAAGACCAGAGAAGCCTTTTGTATATAATTCATGATGTAATATGCACTTGTGTAAGGGTGCAATGGTGGAGCACTAAAATTAGAGTGAATTCAGCCCATAAGTTCCATGTGCACTAGTTTAGTGCACAAGATTTATATTTTGAGGCCGATGAGCCTAGATGCAATAGATCAGTACTGTGGTACTAAAAATGTAAATGTAATCATAAGAAAATTTAATGAAAATACATTGTTGTGGCACACTGACCACGTAAAAGAGAATGGGGGGATTAAACTCCACTAGCTAAGGTTAAGGGGTCTGGGTTAAAGGGGATTAAACCCAGAAATGAATATTATATTAATATTTATTTTAAAAGCATAAAGTAAGGATATATTATTATATCCTAAGTCCTAAGTAGGAGATGTGTGGACCGAAGGAAGTTATCAACAACAAGAGTGAAGTTAGGAACATGGGTCAATGAGTTTTGACTTAGTACTCATTTATGATCATTTGAAAAACACAAGAAGAAAAAAAAGGAGCCAACGGTTCTGAAAGAAAGAGGATTGTGATTTTCATTGAACCTGATTGTTACTGTGACCAATATGTTGATTATTATCTAGATATACTTATATGGCCTAGCTTGGAGAGTTAATACAGAAGAAGTGGATTTTCAATCCTATGGGAGATTTCATTCTGTCTAGGTGAGAGAATTGATGGGAATTATTTCCCGAGGTGCCAAAATATAATGAAAGGGCTTTGAGACTTCCTTTTTGGCCTGCTGTGGAAGCCTTGAAAGAGAAGTAGGGAAGTTGAAGGAATGTTGAGTAGAGAAGGTGAACACTTCCTTCGATGGGACAAGAACGTGGGGAATCATAGACTGTAGGATGTTAGTGTGAATTATCATATGTGACATACTTTCCTGTAATCGAGTCACATGTGACTGAGTTACCGGAGACTGAGTTCCTGGGTATGCGATATGTTATGAATCAAGGAAGTTGAAGGAACATGAAATACACTATGAAACTCATGAATTGGATTTGGAAGTGATAGTGCATGCCTTGAATATGTGGATGCACTACCTCATGGGAAAGATATTTGAGTTGAGAATAGACCACTATGGTCTGAAATACTTGTTTAGACAACCAACTCTAAAATCCAGGCAAAGCAGGTGGTTAAATTTCCTCAGTGAATATGAGTTTGACATAAAGCATATCAAAGGTAAAGAGAACAATGCAGTTGATGCACTCAACAGGAGGGTGCATGAGATGCATGCAACAACCATTATCATGTATCAATAAAACTTGAAAGATAGAATTCTATAAGTTGTAAAATCATATCAGAAATATATGGAGTTAAGGGAAACATTTCAGCAAGGTAATTTACAGCAGAAAGTTGAATAATATAAGCTGGAAAGTGATGAAATTATTAGATACAAAGGAATAATTTATGTGTCAAATTCTCGTAAATTGAAGGATATGATATTGGGATAAAGGCATAATGTACCTTATGTTGGACATCCCGGTTACTAGAAAACTAATGCAGTTGTCAAGAGTCAATATTATTGGCTAGGTATGAAGAAAGAATCTTTTGAGTTTATTTCCAAGTGTTTGGCATGTCAGAAGGTCAAGGCTAAGAATCGACATCCAACTAGACTGCTACAGTAATTTCCCATTCCTGAGTGGAAGCGGGAAGTGGTAAAAATGGAATCTATCACTAAACTACCTAAAAATAACAAGCAACATGATTATATCATGGTAGTTGTGGACAAGCTTACCAAAGTTTCCCATTTTATTCCAGTAAATATTACTCACAAGACAATTAACATAGATGATATCTATCTAAGATAAATAGGTTGATTACATGGAATTCCCAAGACAATTGTGTCAGAAAGAGATACAAAATTTACTTCAACGTTTTGGAAAGGATTGTTCAAGGGATTTGGAACAAATTTTCATTTTAGCACAGGTTATCATCTAGAGTCATATGGATAGAAAGAAAGAGTGAATCAAGTAATCAAACACATGCTAAGGATGTATGTAATGGATAATCCATCCAAGTGGGAGGATTATCTACACTTGGTAGAGTTTTATTACAAAATGCGGTCTGAAGAATCCTTGAAGATGAGCCCATTTGAGGCACTCTATGGAAGAAAATGAAACACATTAGTCACCTGGGACAACCCAAAAGATCGCACAGTAGTTGGGCCAAAACTACTCAGGGAAATGGAAGAGCAGATGGTCAAGATTAAATAGAATTTAAATACTTCACAGTATAAGAAGAAAATCTACGTTGATAAAGGCATAACTCACAGAGAATTTAAAGTGGGTGATCACGTGTATCTAAAAGTAAAGGCCAACATAATCTCCCTTAAGTTGGGAAATTTTTCAAAGTTTGCAACATGATTTTGTGGGCCAATTGAAATTATGGAAAGAATTGGGCTTGTAGCATACATTCTTGTCTTTCCTGCACAAATGCATATTCATAATGTATTCCATGTATCATTACTTAAAAAGTATGTGTCTTATACTAATTATGTCATTGATTGGAATTTGATTCAGGTGGAGAAAGAAGGAAGTTTTAAAGTGCATCCGGTGCACATATGGGATCAGAAGATCAAGTAGCTCCAGATTAGATCCATAAAGATAGTAAAGATTTAATGGACCTAGTATGGCCTTGAGGATGTAACTTGGGAGCATGAGGATGTTATGTGGGCATAATGTCCACATCGTTTTTAGAAATTTAGAAATTTTGATTGTACATGTGTATATACTGCACTAAGTGTTGGCGATGGAAGTCACTCCTGGATTGCAGCAGGAGCAGATCCCGACACCCATCATTTTCATGTCATGATTTGTTTATAAAGGGATGATCAAATGGAAGGAAACCCAGGACAATGTCGTCTCAACTTTGAAACTAGGCTAGGCATGCATGGGCAAATGAGGTCTTAGATAAACTTCAAACAGTGAGTTGTAATAAGGGTGAGCAGGGGGAAGACTTATATGAGAAGAGTGCAAAGGTCTGTCATAAACATCAAGTTTCTAACAGACTGGAGAAGAAAGCGTCCAAATGCAAGATCCTCTTACATTCAAACACAGAAGACCAGAGAATACAATAATGTAACAAAAAATCCTTTATCATAACATAACTGCAATAATTCATGCAAATCATTCGATCATGAACTCTCTGGTATGAGACGAAAACATAGACGAAGTAAGAAAACTGTTTGTCATAAAACAAGAAATCTCAGATACAGATGCACAACCAGGAAACTAGAATGGTTGCTAAAATTTCACAGTCGAGAGCTTTGCTCTACCATCGATAGATACAAAAATGGCGAAAATGCCTACATATACTCGAAACAACAAAAAAATCGAGACGCTGCATTAAAACTTTTTGTCTGCATGGCTTCTGACAATCTGCACCTACAGTATCTGAATGATCGTGCACTTATGGCAGACGCAATTGAACTCTTGACAGTTCCGTGGGTGAATCAACGTGTCTTTAATTCGTCACCGGACTTTCCCATTATGGTGGAGGCGATGTCTAACCACCACCAACTGCTTCAATAACTATTTCATTGGGATTGAGGATGGCCCAACCAACTCAGCACTTTTGTGACGTGGAATATCCTTCACGCTGCCACCTGGATTAGCTGAATGGTCTGATGAATAGGCGTGGAGGTTAGCTCAAAGGATGGGGCGCATAATGGGAGTGGTGACACCGAAGCTATGAGGGTGTGAGAGAGGCTACAGAGGAAGACACATGGCAGAAGACAATAAGTGGAGGGGGCAAGAAATGAGATATAATGAGAACATTTTAGTGGGAGGCTGACATGGAAGAGAGCGGGACACATGGCAGGTGGTAAGTGGATGATGACATGGGAAAGGGACCACACGAAACAGAAGAGGGGAGATGGATAGATGAAACAACAAGAAGGGGGGCCCCACATCGATTAAATGCAGAAAGATAGAGGATGTCTGGATTTCCTGTTCACCATTGATCCAGGCACTCAAATCACGGTCATTGGATAGATGTGTCTTTGATTCTGGACCCCTCCCCTCCGCTTAAAGGTAGAAAGGCAGGGGGGGATCCGGAATCACCCTGCACGCCGTTGATCCGGGCACTTTGATCGCAGCCATTGAAGAAGTGCGCCCTCGATTCTGGACCCCCGCCCCTCCGCTTAAAGGTAGAAAGGCGGTGGGGCTCCAGAATCCTTTGTGCGCCATTGATCTAGGCACGTGAATTTCTGTCGTCCAAACTTGCTTATCGCTTACCACAGGCGCATTTTGATTTTGGGACTTGGGGTAAGTGGGTTTTTAACCAAATCCTCTGCATTCTAACCCATCTTACAAGAAATTTCACTAACATTAGGTTCCATGGGGGATAGAGTCGTCCCTGTGATGATCTAAGAACTCATTCCGCAGCTTCAGTGCCTTGTTGTTGGGTTATGGGGTCAAGCTCAAAACATCCACTTCTAAAAATATAGGATGAAAAGTAAAGCAAAGAAAGCAAAGCTACATGCTCAAAGGAGCTTATTTATATACATTCCTAAACTAATAAAACACTTTAAATGGGGCTAGGTGAAAGAAGACTTCCACCACAGCCAATCAAGTAACTTCCTGAAGGGAATCTCTTTCCTTCTGTCATTGATCACAAAAAGTTGATGTAACCGTCACAGCAGAACGATTACACTCTTCAACTTCTCCTTACAAGTTGAAGTTGAGATGGGATATGGCAGCTCCAAAGCATAAGGGAAATTCCACTCCATTTATTTGCTGACAGGGTCATCGAATGAGCGTCCACTTCCAGGAAATGGGTGACAGATAGCCTCCTCTATTGCACAATTGTTCACCCACGGCCAAATATCTTTGATAAGCATAGGTGGGTGAATAACTGAAGTAGGGTTGCTGATCTCAGGTGGTGGTTGTTCACTGACTGGATCTGAACAAAGGGAAAACTGCTCCTCTTGTTCTTTTTCCTCTTCTTGGGTCTCCCCTAGGTCAGATTCGTATTCATCATAAACAGGCCCCCCGGGTAAATTCTGCACTTCCTCGTACTACTCAACATCTCCTGAAAGACTGATATGGTTGATTTCCTCGTGATAATTTTCCCTAGTGAGAAGAGGGCAAGGGTATGCGACCTGCTCTTGGAAATCCAGAATATTGAGCTCAAAATCTGATCCGTAATTGTCATAAGTGGGCTGGCTGCTCTGATCAGCAAAAAGTGATGTGGGGTTCTGTTGCTCCTCTTCCAGATAATCATCAAAGTTCGAGGGGAATAGAGCTTCTCCAACTTGTAGAAGTGGAACTATCCCCCGCTCCTCCGTTTCGACCCCGAATGTAAACACATCATGAGAGATCTTGTGAAGAAAAAGAGAACAATCCTCTTCCACAACTACCACTTCATCATTTTGTTCTGAGACAACAAGCTCATTGGGGACAGATTTTAATGCGCTTACGAGATATTCAATATTTTCCTCGAGAGAGACATCTAGAACATTTTCCTTAGAGACTGGAAAATCCTCCCCATTGTCCTTAGATTTTAACCTTGCATGTTGGGCAATGAAATATATTGCCTGCTCCATTAGTTCACTTAGAGCAACTTCCTCCCCCAGTCTTCTATCCTTACATCCCTCATTAGACATGATCATATCTGGGAGGATTTCTTCTTCTTGGCTCTCCCATGGGTCAGATTCATAATGACCATAAACAAGACCCATGGGAAAGATTTTTTCATAATCGTCCTCAGTAGAGCTACTAAGGGCCTCTGCTTCAAAGGATGGGAAATCCTCAACGCATTGTTCAGCTTCCCACCTATCAAGTCTAGCATTGATAGATTTTATCAACTCCATAACTTCGACCGAAATAGATGGATGGGGAGGAGAAAGGACTGATTCCTAATCCAGGTCATCAGGATCATCCTCATAGTCTTCATAAAAGATGACTTTATCTTGTATACATTTTCTGTAGTATCCCTCACAACAGTTATGAAAAATCAACTCAGAGGGATACAACTTCTGACAGTAAGCGGTGAAAGCTGCATGGAACTCACTAAGTGAAGAAATGCTAGCAGGGGGTAAAGAATGATACTATCTACACGCATCCCCTGCTAACGAGAACATGAACATATTCAGTAATACATCCTCATGATGTATCTCCCAATGACGCATAAGTTCATGAAACTCATTGAGGTGTTGAGCAGGGTTGTCCTCTTAACATTTTCCAAATATGGGCAAATAATCGCCCCATTCATTCGGAGAGGGGACAACATTAGGAAAACTAGGAATAGAAAAAAAATTAAAAGGAGCAAACCTGTGAGCAAGGATTTTCTCCATACAAACCAGTGGAGTCGCCAATCGATCCTCGAATCATGGAGTCGCCAGGTGAAAGATGCGCAGCTTCAAATATGCCCGGTCCTTGTTCACCATCAAAGGCCAGATCTTAACGTTGTTGTTACCCCCAGAAGCTTCTCAGGCTAAGAAAGCAACCACTGAAACCTTCTCGAGAAAGCTCCTCTGGGTCATCTTTTAGGTGTGCTAACAATAGCTATAGCTGAAATAGTGGAGTGGAAACAATGGAGTCGCCAGGTGCATAGTAGAAATATTGAAGGGCTCTGATTTCTGATGCACCTTCAGAATCAGAGGCTCAATGTCGTTCTGCCCAGGGAAAATCTTCAACTTCATCCCCGGCAATGGCGCCAGAAATGTTGGTGACGGAAGTCACTCTTGGATTGCAGTAGGAGTAGAGCCTAACACCTATCAGTTTAATGTCACGATTTGTTTATAAAGGGATGATCAAATGGAAGGAAACTCAGGACAATGTTGTCTCAACTCTGAAACTAGGCCAGGCATGCATGGGCAAATGAGGTCTTAGATAAAATTCAAATAGTGAGTTGTAATAAGGGTGAGCAGGGGGAAGACTTATATGAGAAGAGTGCGAAGGTATTTCATAAACATCAGGTTTCTAACAGACTGGAGAAGAAAGCATCCAAATGCAAGATCCTCTTACATTCAAACACAGAAGAACAGAGAATACAATAATGTAACAACAAATCCTTTATCATAACATAACTACAATAATTCATGTGAATCATTCGATCATGAACTCTCTGGTATGAGATGTAAACATAGACAGAGTAAGAAAACTGTTTGTCATAAAACAAGAAATCTCAAATACAGATGCACAACCACGAAACTAGAATGGTTGCTAAAATTTCACAGTCAGGAGCTTTGCTCTACCATCGATAGATACAAAAATGGAGAAAATGCCTACATATACTCGAAACAACAACAAAATCGAGATGTTGCATTAAAACTTTGTGTCTGCATGGCTTCTAACAATCTGCACCTGTAGAATCTGAATGATCGTGCACTTATGGCAGACGCAATCGAACTCCTAACAGTTCTGTGGGCGAATCGATGTGTCTTTAATTCATCGTCGGACTTTCCCATTATGGTGGAGGTGATGTCTAACCACCACCAACTACTTCAATAACTGTTTCATTGGGATTGAGGATGTCCCGGTCGACTCAGCACTTTTGCGACGTGGAAGATCCTTCGCGCTGCCACCTAGATTAGCTGAATGACCTGATGAATAGGTGTGAGGCCAGCACGAAGGATGGGGTGCATAATGGGAGTGGTGACACTGAAGCTATGAGGGTGTGAGAGAGGCTACAGGGGAAGACACATGGTGGAAGACAATAAGCGGAGGGGGAAGGAAATGAGATATAATGGGAACATTTTAGTGGCAGGCTGATGTGGAAGAGAGCGAGACACATGGCAGGTGTTAAGTGGATGATGAGATGGGAAAGGGACCGCATGGACCAAAAGAGGGGAGATGGACAGATGACACAATAAGAAGGGGCCCCCACGTCGATTAAATGCAGAAAGACAGAGGATGTCTGGATTGCCTGTGCACCGTTGATCCGGGTGCTCAAATCGCGGTCGTTGGATAGATGCGTCTTCGATTCCGGACCCCCCCCCCTTCCACTT
>ML787797.1:706304-719770 GCA_009831015.1 Picea engelmannii | reverse complement strand
GACATCACACCAAAGATCTACACTTTGGTCTCCCACCAAGGATTTCCACCTCCTGGCATCTCGCCAACGGTCACTACTCTTGGCATCTCACCAAGAGTCACTCTCTCGGCCTCTCACCAAGAGTCTCCCCCTCTTGGTATCTCACCAAGAGTCATCAACTTGGCCTCTCACCAAGTAACTTCCACCTGAAGTGGATCTAGAACCTGATCTGCCCGTCTCAGAAGTTAAGTGAGGCTCAAGCCTTTGTGGTGCCCTGCTGCTGCTCCTCATCAACCTCTGATGCTCTGAAGTTGTAGCACCAACTCTCTGCCTGCTCGGCTACTCTGAAACTGAAGCTATACTGGGTGGACCATTCATCCACTTTGATGATGTCCAAGGACACGGAGTCTACTCTCCCTTTGAATCCCCACCTATCCAACTATTTTGATTATATTATGCCTGGGTTGCATGACAGGGTATCCAGACCCGTGTTCATTCTAAAGAATCCATCCATTTCTCTTACACTCTGTTCCTTGCATAATAGTTCATACTCTGTTTTAGTGTCAAATAGCTCATTGCCTGGCAAATTGTCAACCGTCACATTTTTTCTTTGATTATACTTGCCTTGGGTATTGGTAAATTTGGATATACAAGCTTGAACCACTGTAGATACCAATTGGTTTAGACAATGCTATTTTTGAAAGGGTGGTATAAGGATTGCTGTGGTTATCTTGAATATAATAAAAGCATGACCCAAGTGTTCTTATTTTGGTTCAAGTTGCAGTTTGATATGTATAATTGGGAATAAATGAGTACATTGTGGAAATAAGCAGAGTTAAAATTTTAAATAAATTTCACATGGACACTTTGTGTCTTGTCCTCCATTTGTTTCCACTTTCCATAAACATTTCCCCCCTGACATAAATGGTCGAGAATCTATTAAACAAATATATAATAATAATAATAATAATAATAATCTATTTTTAAGGTCACGACCAAGACACCACACCAAATTGGTGTATGAGACCCCCTTGTTTGTGGGACAAGGGACACCCCTTCGCCCAACGATTTGACTGGTAAAGTCTACGAAGGTATACATACCCTACCCCCCTCTGGATTTGAACTTGTGACCTCTGAAGAGGAAACACATGTTCTTAACCATTAGGCCCACTCAGGCTCATTAAAATTATATTCATCAAATTCAATTCTAAGGTCTTTGGCTCATCAAATTCAATTCTGTCCCGGAAGGACTGAGGCAATCCACTAATAAATCGTTGCATTTTAACCTTTTCATCCTTTATGTAGGGCACATACCTTATCAACTCAAGGAATTTATTGATATATTCCTCTATTGCGAGCAATCCCAACTTGAGTTCATAGAACTCCTTGGTCTTCCCATCAAAGTATTTCTCTGATAGATACTTCTTCTTGAAGTATTTCTCAAATTATTTCCATGACAAGTCCTTCTCATGGATTCCTTTCACATTCCTAAGGTCCTCCCACAAAATGGAGGCCTTTCTATTCAGGTTAAAAATGGCTATTCTGATTTTTAAATTTTTAGAGTAGTCATGGACTATGAGTACTTCTTCAAGCCAAGCAACCAAACTTATGCTTCTTACCCCTTCTTAATTTCTCCATCGAAAGTGGGTGGGTTGGTTTTCTTGAACTCTTCAGGGTCATGACTCTTGGAATGTTTCCTCTTCTTTCTTTTTCTCTGGGAATGCGTACTAGTTTTGCTACTAGAAGATCCCTTGGAGTTGTCAGTTTCCTCACTAGAGGATTCTTTCGATGAGTGTCTCTTGGCTCCATGTTGGGCCCTTCTTTGAGGTGCTCCTCCTTGTGTGGCCACTTTCAGGGCCATTCTTTCGTATCTCAGGTGGACTCTGGGTTTTCTTCATATGATGTCTGTCCATATGACTGGTTGCTGGTCCATGCTGCAATTGCTTTTGTATATCTGATAAGCTCTGTAGTAGAACTGCATTAATTTCAATTTGTTTTTCTTGCTCTTTTATCAACCTTTCATTGTTAGCCTTATAACTCTGTAATTCTGCCATGAGGCTTCTTATAGTTTTAGCCAAATCTGGAGGGGTTTCCATCGCCCTCCTTTCATCAGACTCTTCCTCTTTATTGTGGGAGCTTTCCCCCAATTCATGGTGTGTCACCATCCTTTATGCTGCGGTTTTCCTATGGTCCACTGACCGCTTGAGTGTTGATAAAACATTTTCCGTTAGTTAATGACCCATTAGTTTATGAACAACACATAGTTCAGATTTTTCAAAACACACACAACAATAGGAAGTTTCATTCATTTCTTCAGTAGAGGTTTAACTCAGCCTCTTAGGAAATGGGTAAGATAGGGTGTCACCCCTAAAATTTCTCTTATAAGATTTTTAAATGGCTCGTTCATGAGCCCAAGCAGGCCAAGTGTTGTAACCATGCTTTGATACCAACTTGTAACACACTCGACCCCTAAGCACCCTTTCTAGGGATGGGGCATCATAATTTTTCTTACTCTAATAATCTCGAATCCCATGCTCAGGGTCTTCATCGTCTTCTACTTGCCCGTAGCTTCCTAACGACTGTTACCAGACTCAAATTCGACCTCTGGTTTGCAAGTTATGGTCTTCGAAGTTCTTTGGGCGTTATTAGTTGAGAGCCATGTGGCGCCCACGTGGGTCCATCTCATTTGTACCATCTCCAGGATTCCTACCTCCCGCAGGGAAGGCTCATCCACTGTCCAATCCAATGGCGGGACTTGATCCTCATCTATCACACAAGTTAGAGGGGAAATTAGCGTTCGACGCCTCGACAGTGAACGCCCCTTTTCCTTTCTGCACACATGTCCTCTGGAGTCCTGAATTCCCGAACTTCCGAAGGAGCCCGAAATCTCTTCACGTGGGTCCAACTTTTGAGCCTTTCAACTTACCAATGACAATGCATCCCAAACCTCCAGAGTCCCGAAGTTCTAGACTCTTGAAGGGTCCACTCTCACACGTGGTGATATGCTAAACGTGGAGGCAAGGAAAGGTGGGTCCCAAGCACTCCACTTGCCAAATGGACCAAACAGGTAAGTGCCAGGGGTGACATGCGACAAGGTAGAGGTGACACGTGGCCCCTACAATGGGTGACACGTGTCACGTTTTAATGGGCACATAGGGCCTATGAAATGTACGAATCTAGGTGATGTGGCACGTCGATTGTGGGTCCACGTCACCTTGAATGACGTCACTGTGCCACGTCACTCCGAACTGATGGCCTTCCTACGCCCTTAGATCTCTCGGTTGAGATGCGTCCATGTAGATCCCTTGATCTCCGACCTTCGTTACTTCGTAACTTCAACGTTCAGGGGATACGTGGTGCAACTTCCTCCTTACTCCCGGAGTGGTCAGAGCCGGGATGACCATGGCCTAGATCTAACGATCGGGGGAGATCCTGAAGGGTTCCTAGATCGACGATCCTCGTCACTTCGCAGGTCCAACCTTCGGGAGTTTCGACGTTATGACCGCTGCGCTCTCCCGAAGCAGGACTTCGCCAAAGTACTGTACGTGGGTCCCTCCATTGGACGATTGGACGGTTAAGAGGGATTCCTAACGAACTCCCCAGATCCATGGCTCTTGTCACTTCGTAGCTCCGATGTTTGGGGAGTTTGGTGCTTTAACATCCTTATTCTCTCGAAGTAGGACTTTGCTGAAGTTATCTCCGCATAGATCCGAAGGCCAAGGGGACTCCTGAATGCCCTTGGATCTATGACTCGTGTTACTTCGCGATTGATGAATGAATCAAGGTTTAATAGTGGGGCAAGTCTATCTGCCATGGTTAGGGAAACCGCCAGGTGCCGATTGACCTTGTGGGTAACTGTAACCGTCAGTTGCCTTCGACCGGTTTACAAATGGTAAGGTCGTAACATTCCGGAGCTCCGAACTCCTAGAGTTCCGAAGCTAGAAAGGCTTAGCTCCTTTTGGGTCTAGCGCAGGGTTCTCGGACCTTGGTCACATGGGTCCTTTGAAAACTCTTGTGGGCTACGCGCTAATCTCTTAGCCGCGAATTGGTTAAGGACACGGGCATGAGCCCTTTGTAACACGAGTGAAAGGTTTGAAGGAGGCTCCCTCATTTCGTAGGGTTTGAACTTAGTATTCCCGTGAAGGTAGATTCTAGAGGTCGATAAGACTTAAGCATCCCACAAATCCTTCCCTGATACTCTTGCAGACTTACATCCTATAGCTCTCTAGCTGCTAAGTTGAGGCAAGCAAAAGACCATTCAAAAGCATAGGTTCACAGAGAGACAATACACATTTCTACCTTAACATTCAATACAAAACTCGGTCATAGACTTATAGATATCTTCAATCATCATTTCCATTTTAATACACAGAGTATGAAAATACTTATCAGAAAAACAGAAATCATGAAGCGACTGCTGAAAGGGGTGCCTGTTTCCACCCAACCATAGGCACAACCACTCCTGAACGGATTTATCGCTGGCCACCCCAAAGCTAGACCATGATGCTCTGAGAGGGACTCCTCCTTCTTGCTCAACGACAATCAGGGATGAAGGTTACTCTCCTCCTCCCACGAGATCTTGGCAACCGGTTTTCTCTGTACCAAGCAAGGAGGTCTGCACGAGTACTGCCCCAGTCACTTGTTAGCCCCATTTATCAGCTTGGATTGAAAACGGTACCAACAACTTCTTGCATCCAGAACAATCTTATTTCTCAGTTCCTCGTCGAACTAGAGAGCCGCAAGCGCTCTTTTCTCTTCTCGAGATTGGTCTTTCGACTCTGCTTCCTCACCGATCTGCCTTTGCCCACAAATTACCTATTTTCTTGCTTTCCTTAACAAGGTTGTGTGGGCTCGAATCCCCAGCTCGTGGTTAGGTATGGAAGTCTTGCAGATGGGTACGTTGCCCCATCTCCTCATTAACTCTTGAGGAAGACTCTTCTAGCTACCAGATTGACTGGTAATTCATTTCTGGGTTAGAGGATGATTCTGGGTTTGAACAATTAAATCCAGTGAGGTACTGGTTTTGTGAGGGTCTTCTCAACCACTTCTGGTTTCCTCTCACCATCCCTCTCATAACACCATGGTCTATCTTGGCAAACCCCCCTTTTAGCAGTTATGCAACACTTATCCATTTTCAATTAATAACAAAAAATACATACATTGACCTTTTCTTTACAAAAAGGTTCATCAAATTAAACATTCACACATATCTTGTCTGCCATAGTCTCTTGGCCAGTTATAGTTATATTTACAAACTGGGGGAACATGGGTATTACTTCAAGGCTTCACCCCCACAATCATTGGTTGGAAATTTAAACAATAATACACTTATATTGTTCACATGTCATAGCATGGTAATCGTAAGTAATGATTAATTACACGCTAGGGAAACAAGAATATTACAATATTCAACATGGAGTAGGGGTGTACAAATATACAAGAAGCATTGACATGTGTGGCTGGGGACATTCAATTGCGAAGAAGACACCGCTACCACCTACGACATGGATACCATCAAACTTTGCGGTGTCAATGCCATCACCAACTTCAATTTTGTCGACATGCACCCAGATGCCTTCTTTATCTGCGACCACTCCAAGGGTGAAATCATTGACATGCTTGGAAGACACACCTATGGTGAAGAGTTTGACAACAACGAGAAGACCTCCTTTGTGTCCTATCCCAACATCTTGTGGTCGACAATGTCAGAACCCTGTGAGCACCTATTCGACAAGGCTGTAACGCCCAACGACGTCAGGAAGGTGAACCGTCTCGTTATCCCAAAGAAATACATCGAGAAATACTTTCCACTTGACGAGGCGTAGATTAAGGACAAGGCGAAGGGACTCTTGCTAAATTTTGAGGACATCAACACCAGACTACATATGGGACGAAAGGGAGAGGGTTCACCTCAGGAGTGAAGTGTCCAAAAGAATGATGGGAGGAAGGTCACGCATATGAGGAGAAGGACAACGAGGAGAAGTGAGAATAGAAGCAACACTGGAAAAAGAGTTGACGCCTTACAAACAACAACGATCATGTATACACCTGCTTAGAAAACAAGTAGGGAAGGAAGAGCCTGCTCTGATACCATGTGAAGATCCGGGGATCAACTAGGAACAAGAATGATCCTCCTACTAACAAAGAATAATTTGTTAATCTATGTTAATCAAATGAATAATTACAGGGAGAGCTATTTAATTTATAAGATTGAGGAGGCCCAACAAACACATAAGATTAGTTGGGAAGTTGAAAGAATCTACATGAGCTTAATTCACATAGTTGTCATGTGTTTAGAAATAGATACAATCTAAACAAACACACTAACAAGTGAAGTACAAGTATAGGCCTATAAATATTCAACAAAACTGTAAGGATTTTTGTGAAGCAAAATCAATTGTCTGTTTAAACTACTATGATCCTGGTTTCCTAGGTGGTAGGCCATAGATAATGTTGCATGTACTCTATTTTATGACATATCAATACTAATACTATCTAGCTTAAAAAAAATACTAGTATACATTTATATTAACTCATAATCTTTTAAATACCCAAATTTTTGTATTTTAATTATTTTTAATCTTTCTTGATATTTAAGAGATTCAAAATTAAAATAGATTTACATTGATATAATATGCAAACCATAAAGTGAAAAAAAATCAAAACACAAACAAAAGATAAAAAAAATAATACAAGATTGGTTTTATGTAAGATGAAGACACAAGGTTAAGGACGTTAGGATATTGTTTTCTTTGTAACCTACAAAGTACAAGATTTTTTGGTAGCATACAAAGTGTTATTGTACAATTTGTACTTGTGCAAAGTCCAACACAAGTAAGTCAAATCTTGCGCAACTATAGGAAATCCTACCACAGTCACCTTAGTAAGAGATCCCCATGTTTTAGTGATGGAGAGAGGTCCACCATAGGGGAGGCATCCTCGGTAACCTCAAGGGATCAAAGTAGCATATAATGTGGCTAGGCCTATCGCCCCCTCTCTTGGTTACCTAACTAAACATCTATGTTTGTGAAATTGAGGCAATAGGAAGAGTTCCAGGTACCTGTCTGGAACAAGAACAATTTATAGCATGCATATGATATTTCCAAGTACCGGTATGCAATATAAACCTCAAGAGACAATAGACAATGAAAATAAATGATAGCTGGTACAAATTTGCAGCGAGATAATAGTTTACAATGCCAATTAGAGTTTTATAACAACCACAAGAAAATTAGATCAGAATTGCATGAAAGACAATGAAAACTTAGCATACATTTGATAGATTAATTACCAACCATTTCAAGCAAATTTTGAGTGTGTTAGCTAGTTGTTAGAGTGAAGTATGCAAAAAATAAAGTTGATTTAGATGGTTGTAGCAAAGATTTTCAACAACAACAATAAAGTTAGCGAATTAGGCTAATTTAGAGTTAGAAATGTTAGTGGATAGCTTGAGAGAATGATACAAAAAGAGTTGCTTGGTCAGTTTCTTCACTGGAAATGAGGTAGATTAGTGCCTTTTTGGATATGGAGTCTTTTATAACAACAATAAATAATTTTTGAGAATAAAACTTAGAATAACACAACAAGACCTTAGAATAAAATCCCTAAAGTGCTAGCACTTTAGGAACTTAATCTAGATGGGATTTCCTTCACCAATTTATGGATGGATTAGGATTTTGAGAGGATGAAGCACTTATGCTCTTCTCTTAGGGTTTAAACAAGTAATATACCTTCAATATGAACAAGTAAAATTCACCATAAACATCCAATACATAAAATGAAATTGCAGATTTTACTTCACGAAGCTCAACCAAGCACAAACCCTAATTTGCAGAAAATTCCACCACAAAATCAACAAAAGAAGCTCCACACTTGTCCTCCAAACCCTGATGCATGACTAAAAGAGACCAATGATGCCGAAGTTAGTGAAAATTTCATACCAAGTCTCTCTTGTGAGAGAAAGTTGTGATGAAAAATTAAATGGTGGCTAGCCATACTTATATGGGAAATCCTAACCACCAAAAGAATTTATCCAAAGGTTATGTCTCTTTACAAAATGGTCGACTTGTTAATTTTCCCTTTCAAATTACAAAAAATCATTTTTTTACAAAAAGAAAACCCTAAAAGGGTGACGTCATCCCTTCTTAGGGTGACATTGAGCTTCAAGGGTGAAACATTGGGATAGAAATGTGAAACGTTGGGCCTCCAAAGGCCATACATCATGCCAAAATGTGCCAAAATGCCATGCCAAGTGTCAAACCATCACCTCCATCAAACCCCATCCCTCTAGATGTCGTCATGGTGCTAGTAGGATGACGTTTAGGCCTCCAAAATCCATCCTCCAAGTGGAGAGAGGTGGAATCTCAACATCTAGTCATGCCAAGGTGCCTCCAAAAGGCAATGACCTCCTTCTTCAAGGTACAAACGCTCGTCACAAAATTTCCCCAGACGTGGGGTATAACATCCATCTTTGGGCTCCAAAGCCCTTATGAAGGTCCGAATGAAGTTGTCTCCTCACAAATACATGTCCATCACATAAGGTCATACAAAGACAAATAGATGAACCCTCCAAGGGTCCACAAGTCACAAGAATAATGCCAAGTAAGCCATATCTAATACATGAACCACCCAAATATGTGCATAAAACCCCCCTTTTCAAATTAAAAAATGCTCAAAGATCTTATAAGTTTTGTGTAATTTAGGAATGGGAGGGGTCTCCTGGTGCCCTATTGGGTAAGCCAATCCCCAAGTTAAGGGAATTTCCCAAGAAGAACCTATCTAAGTCATGTAGTGAGTGTGAGGTGGATTTCGACCAGACTTCTAGGTATGGGGTCCTTGACATACAAGGGTTTGTTTTGTCTCATTTATAAGTGCCTTTTTAGAGGGTGTATTGCATGCTTCGTTTTCAATTTAACCTTTTTCCAAACCCTTTGCGATTTAATTTATTAGAGTCTGAACATTAGGTACTATATGAAAGGGAAAGTAAAGAGTACGACAATGTCGCCTGAAGCTAGGATACATTGAATGCCATGTGCAATAGAAAGTAAAAGACATTGCAATGCACCCCCTCGACAAGAGGGACATTTATTAATTATGTGATTTATTTTGGAGGTCCTTTATTTTTTGGAGAAGCATTTCATTGTAAACAAAACTTAAGGGCGAGCATCTAGAAGGATAATTATTGGATTTTATCTTTTGCCAGCTATAATACCTTTGGGCCTTCAACCCTTCTTCCCATGAAATGAGGTATAATCCCTTCTTGGGTCAATGAACCCGAATACCCAAAAGATAAGGAAATGAGAGGGTAGAATGATGGAAGGTGGTAGGTATGGATGGGAATGATACAATGACCCTTCAAAGAACCACCATGTAGCAACCCTTTCTCAAGGGTGACCTACTTACTAGGAGACCATGTCACTCACTAAGGTGAAACTAGGCAAAAGGTATAAATTCCAATCAAATGTTCTATAATCAAGAAATGATTCTTTGCAACATGCTCGAATGATTAAAATATTAAAATGACACTTACCATGATACCAAAATTTTTACCTCATGGAGCAATACCTGCTGTCTTCTTGGACCAAGCCGATGTGGTGGATGTTGCTCTCTTGTAGGTGATGAATGATGAGGCACTCATAAAGGAGGGTCCCTTTGGGTAATGTTGGCCAACATGACTCCCGACACTCCATATTTGCTACATGTGGGCCTCAAGACATAATCTCCTTAGTTACCCCTAGCCTGGGGGGTAACATCAGACTACTACTTGGAGACATGTGCTCACCGTAGAGTACATGAGAACCTCAACATATCTGGTATGAATTGCGCCTACACACTCAAGCAAAATCATCAGATCATCAAGGGTGGTGCTATCACCCCTTATTCGTATGAAAAGCTACTAATTATAGAAAATCTAAATAAAATGTTGAAAATAATTTTTTCCAATATTTTTTAATCTAACATATCAATACGATTATACAAAACATACAAATGCAACATAGCAATGATGCAAGATGCAAGAAAAGAATGTAAATCAAGATGCAACTATGCTATCATGATATGCAAGATGCAACATATATACAATGCAATGTAGAATTCAAATGCCTACCCTATCCTACATACTCTACTCTATGATAGACCAAGAAGTCAAGTTTCTTCCCCACAATGGGGCTTGAGGAGATTCCCACTAGATGGTAATGGATGCCTCCTTCCCTACATTTTGGATAAGTAGTAAGATTCATTGACATAATTGCCTCTAACCTTAAACAGACTCAACCAAAACTTCTTAGAATCCTTATGGGTACTGGGTTGGCCCATCTTCACATCCCACTCCAAGACCAAATCTCCTTGTTTGTAATCCCCTCCTTTGGGATCAATTGCTTCTTGTATTACTCCGGTGTACTGTTTTGAGGGAGGGGGATGGGATTCTATGGTAAGGACATCATCTTGGTTTGGTCTAAGCAACAGATATTTGTTTTCTTTCTTTAATACTCTGACAGAGCTAACTTTATTGTCCTTAGACCTGTATAGTAATTGTTGGTACTCTTCCTTCTTTGGCCATTGTATGGCATCCAAATTTTCTTCTTTGTTGAAAGGTAAGTCAATTGGGGAAAAGTTTGGGAGAGATCCCTTAGTTGGCTCATGTATTTATTTTGTCTTTGAATCAATATCAATTTCTTCCACGTGAGCCTTGGCCATAGTCATATTGGGAAGCGAGCATGAGTACCATCATCCATAGGTATATCGATACTGCTCAGGTCCATTTGTATTGTTGATCGAGGTGGATCTAAGAATGCTAAAAAATTGATCATCTCAAATGCTAATGAAAATGAATTCATTGCGTAGAGCTCGACGAGAGCTTTCCTGTAATGTCCCTGACTTGGCTAGTCTAGGAAACGCTGCTAATGTGTGTGTAGGATCAAAGGTTTACAACATATAAATGATCATACAAATAATAAACGCGACAAAAGACTGCAAATTTTGTATTATGATATCTCTGTGGATTACAAAATGGCCGAATGCGGCTGAATAAATTGACAATAATCGACTAGATCAACAGACAAAGGATCTTAGCCGGAATACAAATAAGCAACTGCGACTGAATAAAATAACAACACTCGGCTAGATCAAAAGACAAAAGGATCTTAGCTGGAATACAAATAAGCAACTAAAAGATAATACCGGGAATATGGGAGCACTACGGAATCAATGAAGAATGATGGAAGACCTGGATGATCTTCCCGGTGACTAGGGTGAGTCTTTCAACACCAAAATCATCCAACTGGTGTCTTCCTCCTGGAATACACCGAACTATCTCTCCTGAGATGTGCCTCTTCTCCTCAATGACAAGTCATAATCTGCATAATGATGAATTAGGTCGCTGACCCTTCCTTTATAGCTTTCCAAAACCCTAAATCACGCTGAAACCCTAATTCATTGTTGACTTCCAAAACCCTAAATCACTACTGAAACCTAATTCATTGTTGACTTCTATTTTTAGCTCATAATGACTTAAAAGCGCTTTTAACCCTTTTTAGCTCAATGTCACTTTTCGAATATAACACCTGTGACCGGCGTGACCTCCAGTAACCCTGTTTACCCCTCTTTGGCCCTAGCTATAGTCTAACGGGGCGGTTTAGATCATTAAGCCTCCTCTCTGGAGCTCCTATTTGGAAAGGGACATTACAATTCTCCCTTCCTGAAATTGCTTGTCTTCAAGCAATACCAGTCCAGGGTGCTGCAACACTTGCTCGCTCTCCCAAGTAGCGTCCTCTACTGGAAGCCCTCTCCATCTGATCAAACACTCTCTGATGACCCTGCTCCTCAGTTTATGCTCCCGGAACTCCAAAACCTCCTCCAGAACTAACTCCAACTGTACCTCCTCATCCAACGGGGGAAGCTCCTCTGATGTGCTAATGAATTGTCCCACTGCCTTTTTGAGGCAAGACACGTGGAACACGTTATGAATCTTGCTCCCCTCTAGAAGCTCTAGCTCGTAAGCAACCTCGCCTACTCGACGCATGATCCTGTAAAGACCATAAAATTTGGGCTTGAGCTTCTCGGCCCCACTCTTCTTCAGAGATGACTGTCTATAGGGTTGGAGTCTCAAGAAAACCAAATCTCCAACCTCAAAGCTGCGCTCTATCCTGTGCCTATTCGCACTTATCTTCTGTTGGTTTTGCGCCATCTGCAGGTTCTCTTTCAACAACTTGAGAATCTCCTGACTCTCTATGATCCAATCCTTGGCCTTGGGAGCTCTTCTCTCTCTCGAAGACCAAGTCTACCAAAGTGGGAGCATCATATCCGTACAATGCTCGGAAGGGTGTCATACCAATGGACATGTGGAAGGTGGTGTTGTAGCAATGTTCTCCTAAATGTAACCACTTTACCCATGTTATCGCTCAGTTTGTAGGAAAGGTTTAGGTAGCTTGAAGGCAAAGCTCAAACTGGCGTAACAGGAGCTTTCCCACCCACTGTCACCTCGATGGGGAGCTCTTTCTATTTAGGGTGGCTAATCCCAAGGGAGACGTCCCTAGTAATCTGGGGTTTGGAAGGAAAAGGATCAAGGTTTTGAGGCTTCAAAGGTTAAAGTAAGCTTTCCCTTCACAGATTACTGCCAAGAGATAGTCAAAGAAGACATTCCACTGATAAGGGCACCTGTTTGCGAGACAAGACAAATAAAACTAAAAGAATGTGTTGCAGTGGTTAGTACTTCAAATATTAATGACTATCTTTAATACATATGAGCAATAAATGAATGTAATTATTGACGAAGTCAATGATTGCAATTGAAGACAAAGGCTTATAATACTTCTTCAATAAATACAAAGAGATATTGGCATTCGATGTGTAAAATCAAAACCTTGTATTATCACAATGCAATAAATGTCATAAATCTGCTCATATACCAATATTGTTGCTGCGTCACTATGCAGATTTAAGGTGACGTCAGCCCTACTATTAGGTTAATTTTGAAGACAATGAGAAGAACGTTTTGTCAATTAAACTTATGAATATGATAAATAACTCAATGTCTATCAAATAGATGACTATACCACAACGTTCTATACCAAACAAGGGTTTAAACAAGTATGACGTCACCTTAGGGTTAGGGTTAGGTTAGCTAGACAAAGAGGTGGATGTTTTGCAAATTAGACCAATGAAAATGCTTAAGACCTCTATGGCTATCAAGGGATGAGTCAGCCGCAAATTTTAGTCCAAAAGGAAGTTCAAATAAGGAAAGACGTCATCAACAATTAGGGTTAGTCTAGACGCTAGGGTTAGTTAGGGTTTCAATTTTAAAGAGTTTGAAGGAGTTGTTTTAGCACAAAAAGCTTAACGTTGTACTCTTAGACTAGTGCCTTGGGTTAATGGAGTCAAATGGAGAAAGGCTAATGGCTTGGAAGGACTTAAACCTAAGGACGGGAGGGTTAGGTTTAATGGTGTTGCAATGGCAGGGCCACCAAATCAAAACCCTAAGGGGAGGAGGC
>ML787797.1:667096-702756 GCA_009831015.1 Picea engelmannii | reverse complement strand
TCCTGTATCTGCCCATCCATCACCTCACAAGCGAACTTGTTCTTGGAATATTCCACTAACAAGTGGGATTTCCAATCTGCTGAAATCTCCATCAAAGAACATGCCACAAGTCTCCTCGATAGTGCATCGACCACAATGTTCTTCTTCCCCTTGACATACTCTATGTCAAAGTTGAATTCCTGTACCTTTGTCACCCATTTTTGTTGGCACTCACTGAGGTCCTTCTTCTCAAGGAAATACTTCAAACTGTTGTGATCGGTCTTGACCACGAATTTGTTGCCCACCAAATATTGTCTGAACTTGGTCAAGGCATGCATGATTGCCAACATTTCCTTGTCATAAATGGAGTACAACCTCTCAGGTTGACTAAGATTCTGGCACTCGAATACAATGGGGTGTCCTCCTTGCATCAAAACTGCATCGATCCCTTCGCCGGATGCATCACACTCTAGTACAAATGGAAAGGTGAAGTCTGGTAGTGCCAAGACTGGACAAGTGCCCATGACTTCCTTCATGTGATCAAAGGCTTTGTATGATTTCTCGGTCCATATGAAGGTCCCATGCTTGGTAAGATTTTCCAGCGGTGCTCCAAGCTGAGAAAAACCCCGGACGAACCTCATGTAATAGCTGCATAGCCCGAAGAAGCTCCTCAATTCTGTCACATTCTTGGGCGTCGACCAATCCATAATGACCCTGATCTTCTCTTGGTGCACCTATACCCCCTGTGCACTGATGATGTGGCCTAAGTAAAGCAACTCTGTCATACCGAACTCACACTTGGACTCTTTGACATATAATGACTGTGCCTCCATGATGCTCAATACCTCATCCAGGTGCCTCATATTCTCTTGCCATGACCGACTATAGATCAAGATGTCGTCGAAGAAAACCAAGACTGATCTCCTTAACTGATCCCTGAATATATGGTTCATGCAAGACTGGAATGTAGCAGGTGCATTGGTTAGCCCAAATGGCATAACCATGAACTTGAAGTGTCCAAAATGACATCGAAATGCCGTCTTATCTATGTCCTTCTCTTGGATGATGATCTGATGATATCCATAGCATAGATCAATTTTTGAGAAGAAAACTGCCCCATGCAGTTCATTCATCAACTCATCAATGTGTGGTATAGGGTACCGGTTCTTGATGGTTTTCTTTTTCAAGGTTCGGTAATCAATGCACATTCTCATGGTGCCATCCTTCTTCAGAACTAATACAACCGAAGAAGCAAATGGGCTGCTGCTTGGTCTGATGTGTCCCATCGCCAACAATTCCTTGATTGCCTTCTCTATCTCATCCTTGAACCTCCTAGGATGATGATAGGGGGGGGTGATCATAGGTTTGCCCCCCTCCTCCAACTCAATGGTGTGCTCAAACCCCCTGTCAGGTGGTCTCCCTGGTGGAATTTCCTCAAAGATCTGCTGATGTCGTCCCAATAAATTCTTGATCTCTGTGTGGTATTGTTGTCGACCTTCTGAATCCTTTTGAGTAGTGATCAAGCATTTTGCGGCATATGCTACCTCCCCATGTCTGAATATCCTCTCCATCCTCTTGGCTGAAACTGTCATGGGTGCTCCTGTCGACATACCTCTTAGAACAACCTTCTTCCCATTTCCAAGGTTTGGTAGTTGGTAGTGATTTTTCCCAAGGTAATCATCCACTGAACTCCTAACACCACATCTATGTCTGATAGGTCAACCACATAAAATATGTCTCTCACTGTGTAGTTGCCTAACTTCATCTCTAAGTTTGGAACTCTGTCTAGACACTCCACTGTGTGGCCATCTACTACCGCAACATCAAACCCCTCAAACTCCTCTGTCTGAAGTGCCCGTCTCGATACTAGTGAAGCGTCAATGAAGTTGTGGGTGGCCCCACCATCTATCAAGGTGATTGCCTGCTGCCCCTGAATAATCCCTCTGATACAGAGGGTATCATACCTGGGAACACCAGAAAGGGTCGCTATGACTCCTCCCTTTGCTGGTTTCCTCCTGTTAGCCTGCGCTGGTGGTTGTGGGACCACTGGAGGATGGGCTCCTGCCGGTGTCGGTGGTCTACGGGGAAGTTGCTCTTCTGCTGGTGTTGACTCCTCCTATGAACTAGTGGATCCACTGTCCTGGTCCTCCTCCTCACTGTACACGATGTCTATTGCTGCCTCAATATAATGAATCTCTCCCTTGCCCATGCACCTGTGGCTTGGGACCCAAGGATCTCTACAGCTGAAGCAAATCTTCTCCATCATAAGCTCTCGCCTAGTCTCATCATCCAACTTCTCCTTTCCTTTCCATTATCTCTGGAATGGCTTCCTGTCTCGATCCCTCTGGGGCACAAATGGTTTGGAGAAATTTTTAGTCTTTGGCACTGAGTCTGCCAGATCTCCAGTGCAAAGGATGACATCCAACAAAGTGGGAGGCTTGTATGCCTTCACCCATCCTCTCAAAGGCTCTGTGAGTCCTTCTGTGAATAACATGATCAACCTGGGCTCTGATATATCTTTCACTGCCACGACTACCCGCTGAAACTCTGTGATGAACACATCTACTGTGCCAGTTTGTTTCAATTGGGCTAGATCCTTGAAGTGTATCTCAGGATCCTTCCTGTCAAACCTGTCCATGAGCCTATCTGTAAAATCCCTATAAGATATGATGCGACTGTGACCCAATGTCACTAGTCCATGATACCACCACTCGTGTGCCTCACCCTCCAAGTGTAAGGTCGCGAAACTGATGGCCTTTGTCTCAATCATCTGGTTGAGCTTGTAATACGTGTCTAGCTTCTGTACCCAAGCTCTGGCAGTTTATTTTGACGATCCATCGAAAGAAGGGATGGTGAGTTTCCCAACTTTTCGGATGAAATCGAGGTTATGCCCCTGCTGCTGTTGTGGTCCTCCCCTCTACGGCTCTCTGGGGCGGTTCCTGAGTCTGAGTCCATAGTACTCGACTAAGGTCATTAACTGATGGAACTCATGACCCAATGCTGCATACTCCCTCCTATACTCTGCAATGTCATCGACACGAGTGGGTGGCCTTTGTGCTATCGGTGGCGGTGCTTCTAATGGGGGTGCCCTTTGGAAACTGGGAAACAAGGGTATGAGAATCCTACTCACAGAGGTGTATGTGCGAGAGGGTGACTGGGGTCTACTACCTACTCCTGATTTCCCCTGTGCTGCATGCGAGACTTTTGTATCTGGGGTGCCCACTCTAGCCAATCTATCAATCACCTGTGCCAAGGAATGAGACATGGTCCATTGACTAGCTAACATATCGTTGATAACCTGCATGGAATCTACCTATGGATCTATGGGGGCCTTGCCACTGCCCTCTAGTCGCTCATATCTATCTCCTAGCATCCTCTCTGCCTCGCACTCAGCCTCACGATTTTCCCTTCTCTCTGCTTCTTTGTGTGCGTCTTCCTCTTCCTCTCAACTAGGAGGAAAAGGGGGAAAATCAAGCCTATGCCTTCTTTCCTGATGCCTGTTGTAAGTGACATATTCGTCACCTACGTGTTCACGGCCCTCTGGGTCTTCTACTGCAATCATTGTCTTTAGTCACAGGCTTGTAGGACTAAAGCTCTGATACCACTGTAATGTTCCTGACTTGGCTAGTCTAGGAAATGCTGCTAATGTGTGTGTAGGATCAAAGGTTTACAACATATAAATGATCATACAAATAATAAACGTGACAAAGGACTGCAAAGTTTGTATTATGATATCTCAGTGGATTACAAAATGGCCAAATGCGGCTGAATAGACTAACAATACTCGACTAGATCAACAGACAAAGGATATTAGCCAGAATACAAATAAGCAACTGTGACTGAATAAAATAACAACATTGGGCTAGATCAAAAGACAAAAGGATCTTAGCCAGAATACAAATAAGAAACTAAAAGATAATACCCGGAATATGGGAGCACTGCGGAATCAATGAAGAATGATGAAAGACCTGGATGATCTTCCCGGTGACTAGGGTGTGTCTTTCAACACCGAAATCAGCCAACTGGTGTCTTCCTCTTGGAATACACTGAACTATCTCTCATGAGATGCGCCTCTTCTCCTCAATGACAAGTCATAATCTGCATAATGATGAATTAGGTTGCTAACCCTTCCTTTATAGCTTTCCAAAACCCTAAATCATGCCGAAACCCTAATTCACTGTTGACTTCCAAAACCCTAAATCACTACTGAAACCTAATTCACTGTTGACTTCTATTTTTAGCTCATAATGACTTAAAAGTGCTTTTAACCCTTTTTAGCTCAATGTCACTTTCCGAATATAACCCCTGTGACTGGAGTGACCTCTAGTAACCATGTTTACCCCTCTTTGTCCCTGGCTATAGTCTAACGAGGCAGCTTATACCATTAAGCCTCCTCTCTGGAGCTCCTATTTGGAAAGGGACATTACATTTCCAACGACGCGTGAATCGCCTCAAACGAACGTCGCATGAAGAAGTTATGATGTTCTGAAGATTTTGACCAACAATAAAAAAGTCAAACATAGCAAGACACGTGGCATGCCCACAGGTTGCCACATGGCCATCCATACGGTGAGTTGGACGAATTAGAGAATGACATCTATCCTTCCGTACGATTGATGTGGCAGGATGATGTCAGCATTTGTACGACAAATGGCAAGCTCAGAAAGTGAGACATGTATAGGTGACGTCAACATGATGACATGGCAACACAAGGGTCTGCCACATGTCACCCATATTCGATCTATTTGGCACCCATTTTAACTAGTAATCGACTTCCACGTGGAATCCATATGGATGATGTGGAAGCCCTGTTAGCAACCCAGTCAGCAGGTCGTACAATATGGAACCAGTCAGGGTGCGCCAAGTGGATTCTAGTTGGAAAGTGGCATGGCAGCCAAGCAGAAGATATGTATAGGTAGGTTGACCAGTTAGAAGTTGCCAATGACATCCGTATGTCTAGTTGGCAGGGTGACTATGTAGACACGTCAGCAGGTTCTTATAGTGAGTTGGAAGCAGTGGCTAATGAGAGGCTGCCATGTGGGCCAACCAGTTGGTGTCACATGGCACCTTGGAGAAGGCCAATATGGACTTATCCAAAAAATATTTAAGTCGATGGAATCAAACTCGTTACCTCCACGAGAATATTTGGGGAATATTCCAACACCTTAACCAGATGCTCCCACCATTGTGCCACATGCAGTGTGTTTGTTGGATCCACCATGAATTTTCATTTAACCTTAAACAAATGCAACTTGAGCATATAAGGGGTCAATTGGCCGACCTAGCCCTATTTAAACCGATGCCCAAACAAATGCACCACATGCATATAAATTCGTGCCAAAAGGAGAACATGTGTGCATCGAAATGTGCGTAAAGAAGGTACTAATATTTTAATAGTGCATCGTTTTGTGTGCCATAGAGTTCCTTGAAAAAAGTATAGGGTGTTTATACTATTTTTTCTTAGAATTTGGAGAGGAATTTAGTGGTGACCTATGTTTCTGGGTTTGAGAAACAATTTAGAAGGTCATTGTAAAAACACAAGTAGAGACATTATTGTATCAAGCATTTGAACATTAATAGAGCGGTCTCTCATTTGGAAGCAAACTCAGAGATGTAGCCCAATATGGATGAACTTTGTTAACAACTTGTGTAATGTGCCTTGTTCTTTTTGTTTCTATTTCATTCAGTTTCTCGCAAGTTATTCATTGGTTTAATGAATTTTGGATAAGTAAATGAATTCATATTATTATTCAAATAGTCAGGCTGATCATATTTTTCAAATCAAGTTGGATGTTTATGTATACTTAAGAAATAAATTAACATCTAATAATTTTTGGATAAAATATACGAGCGAATGCTGCGATGAACTTCCTAGACAAGAGCATGCCCCATACATCAAGGATTCCGACCAGCACAATGTCCATAAGAATAACTATCTCAGGATATCGGGCAAGGCGGGCCTTTGCATTTTCTATCACACCATGAGTGGAAATAGCCTTGGTTTCGAAGCCGCACAAATTTCTTTAAGGTCTTGGTGTCTTTAAAGCCAACTATTTCATTACCTTTAGTGACATCATATTTTCCCCTGACCCTGAGTCAAGCACACAATTATTCAAGTGTTTGTTATTTACTTGCAGTGACATAAAAAATGGTGGATGATCATCATATTGTACCCTGAAATGATCTATTTGCAACATTATAGGGTGTTTTATCGGCTCATTCTGTACCTTGAATAATCTCTCAAACATGTTCTTCATTGAAGGGATCTTAATGATTTCTTTCAAAGCCACTATTACATTGATATTTTCCAAGACACATTCTAAGTCAAAATTCAAGTCAATATTATCGGTTTTTGGCAAAGTAGGATTGGGTAGAAGCCTACTCATTGGTGGAGGTGGAATTTTCTGTTGAGGAATCTTGGGGTTAGTGGGAGGGTCTCGAGGATATTTCTTTTGTCTTGTATTGACTTGCAATTCTTTCCTCTCCAACTTCTCCCTTGAATCTTCATCTAAACTGTTTATAACTTCCATCCTAGCCCTCATGACTGCTTCTTTTATGCCTTCTTCATGTTGTTTGAGTGTGATATTGAGACATACTTGTGGCTCTTTAGAGAAGACACAATTCATAATGTTCACTTGATCAAGGTCTCCATTGTTCATTGGACATTCATGCTCCCAATGTGCATCCCTACGTTGAAAACACTAAGGAGTTTCATCTACAACATTTGAGGGAGCGAGAGTGATGCACCTTTTGCTCATTTCAAGGCTTGTATGCTTGACCCAGATTTTGAGGTTGTCCTTTGAAAGGAGTTTTGGGAGCCTTCTATTGTGCCCTCTCCAAATTTTTAATTCTATTCATCATCAAGGCTTGATTTCTTGCTATGCCATCCAAAGTCTATTCAAGTCTTGCCATGGAAACACTAATATCTTCGGTGGTCTCAACATTGTGCACTATATTCAGTTTAATATCAACCTTGGTTCTTGGGGCATAGAAAGGTTCCAACTTGGATGATGAAAGATTAGCCTCGATTCTTGTAGCTATTTCATGAGCCTCTTGAATTGTCTTTGGGCCCTTGTCCCCGAGCATGAATCCAAATTTTCGAGAAAATTCCTTGGTATAAAGGAAGATAAGGTAATCTCCTATAGGGTGATGAATATTAGGTATTTTTTGCAACAACCTTTCAAACTTGGTGTGGAACTCCCTAATAGTCCCATTCTCAGATTTCCTGACCTCATTGAGCTGCGTCAACATGTTTGGATCTTCTTTGAATATCCATATTTTAAGAAAAAATTCTTCTAGTTGATCCATGGTTTTGATGCTAGCATCATGGAGACTATCATAGCATATTATAGCAACATCTTGAAGAGTGGAAGAGAAAATATTCATCACTAAATCTTCTACATCATCACTCATGGGATTAAGTTGAAAGAAGGCCCATAAATTACTCATATGCTCCTCAGGGTGACCACATCATTACTAGAAAATATGGGAAACCATTTCTCATACTTTGCAGGCATTTGTCAAGGGTGTCCTGGGATGGCTAACATATATAATGGTTTGAAGAGCTTGGAAACTCATTGTTTTTGAATTTGGGCTTGAGTTTGAGACATTGTTTTCAAAGGAAGGTTTCCCCCAAAGATTTTTTTTACCATGGGAGAGTTGCGAGGAGGCCTTCTTCTGTAATATTTAGGAGGGTTGGCATACCTCCCTTGGATTTGTGGAGTTTCCAGATAAACCCTCTAGGATTATCAAAGGAAGAGAGGGAATCACCCTTGATGGAGTTGCCAGGTAAGATTGTAAGATAAGGGCTTCGAGAAATACTTACCAAAGATGTGTCGTTAAGGAAAACTGACTCAATTCTCCTCAACAATGGTTCATAAATGTTATCGCACGATTTGTACTTGTTCAAATCCCAACACAAGTAAGTCAAATCTTGCATAACTACAAGAAATCCTACCATTGTCGCTTTAGTAAGAGATCCCCACGTTTTAGTGATGGAGAGATGTCCACAACAGAGGAGGTGTCCCTGATAACCTCAAGGGATCAAAGTGCAGATAATGTAGCTAAGCTTACCACCCCCTCTCTTGGTTACCTAAGTCAAACGTCTATGTCTATGAAATTGAGGTAATGGAAAGAGTTTCAGGTACCTTTCTGGATCAAGAACAATTTATAGCATGCATATGATATTTCCAAGTACCGATATGCAATATAAACCTCAAGAGACAATAGAAAATGAAAATTAATGATATCTGGTACAAATTTGCAGCGATATAACAATTTACAATGACAATTAGAGTTTTGTAACAACCATAAGAAAATTAGATCAAAATTGCATGAAAGACGATGAAAACTTAACATACATTAAATAGATTAATTAGCAACTATTTCAAGCAAACTATGAGTGTGTTAGCTAGTTGCTTGAGTGAAGTATGCAACAAATTAAGTTTATTTAGATTGTTGTAGAAACTATTTGCAACAACAACAATAAAGTTAGCGAATTAGGATAATTTAGAGTTAGAAATGTTAGTGGATAGCTTGAGAGAATGATAAAAAAAAGTTGTTTGGTCACTTTCTTCACTAGAAACAAGGTAGATTAGCGCCTGTTGGGATATGGAGTATTTTATAATAGCAATTAATAAGTTTGGAGAATAATGATAATGATATCTAATAGGCAGGGATTGAAATTATAAGGTGCTAGCACATTAGGGCCCTAGATTTCAAACCTTGAAAAGAAGAAGTTGCTAAAGTGCAAGTACTTTCTTGCTTTAACAAATCTTTATTCCTTCTTAGATTGTTTGATTATGTCACAACAAAACCTTAGAATAAAACTCCTAAAGTGCTAGCACTTTAGGGCTTTAGGAGCTTAATCTAGGTAGGATTTCCTTCACCAATCTATGAATGGATTAGGCTTTTGAGCGGAGGAAGCACTTATGCTCATCTCTTAAGGTTTAAACAAGTAATATACCTTCAATATGAACAAGTAAAATTCACCATAAACATCCAATAGATGAAATGAAATTTCAGATTTTACTTACTTCACCAAGATCAACCAAGCACAAACCCTAATTTGCAGAAAATTCCACCAAAAAATCAGCAAAAGAATCTCCACACTTGTCCTCCAAACCATAGCGTATGAGTAAAATATACCGATGATGCCAAAGATAGCGAAAATTTCAGACCAAGTCTCACTTGTGAGAGAGAGTTGTGATGAAAAATGAAATGGTGGCTAGCCATACTTATATGTTAAATCCTAGCCACCAAAAGACTTTATCCAAAGTCATGTCTCTTTACAAGAGGGTCGACTTGTTAATTTTCCCTTTCAAATTACAAAAATTCATTTTTTTACAAAAAGAAAACCTAAAAGGGTGATGTCATCGCTTCTTAGGGTGATGTTTAGCTTCAAGGGTGGAACGTTGGGCCTCCAAAGACCATACATCATGCCAACATGTGCCAAAATTCCATGGCAAGTGTTAAATCATCGCCTACATCAAACCCCAACCCTCTATATGTCGTCATGGTGCTAGTAGGATGATGTCTAGGCCTCCAAAGGCCATTTTCCAAGTGGAGAGAGGTGGAATCTCAAAGTCTAGTCATCCCAAGGTGCCTCCAAAGGCAACGACCTCCTTCTTCAAGGTGCAAACACTTATCACAAAATTGCCCTAGATGTGGGGTCTAGCATCCAACCTTGGGCTCCAAATCCCGCATGAAGGTCCGAATGAATTCATATCCTCACAAATACATGTCCATCGGGAAAGGCCCTGCAAAGACAAACAGATGCACCCTCCAAGGGTCCACAAGTCACAATAATCATGCCAAGTAATCCATATCTAATACAAGAACCACCCAAACATGTGCATCGAACCCCCCTTTTTCAAATTAAACAAATTCTCAAAGAAATTATAAGTTTTTTCTAATTTAGGTATGGGAGGGGTGTCATGGTGCCCTTTGGGTAAACCAATCCCCAATTTAAGGGATGATTCTTGAGAAAAACCTATCTAATTCATGTAGTGAGTTTGAGGTGGATTTGGGCCATACTTCTAAGTATGGAGTCCTTGACATACAAGGGTTGATATTGTCTCATTTATGGTTGCATTTGTAGAGGGTGTGTTGATCCAGGTGGATATCAATGGCCACCCACCTGTTCTAACTAGCTCATCTTGGCAGTTTTTTCCTAGTTTTCGGGTGTTGAACTTCCAGGGTCGTTTTGAGGCCCTAAACAATGTTTCTAGGGCTCCCTAAACAACATTTCCAGTGCTCGCTACAGTCAAATTGTCAATAGAGTCATAGTTTGGTGGGATAATGTGTATTCCTCAGATAGACCATTCCAATGGGCTATCATTCACCTAAAACAAAGATCGTATGCAAAAGTTATGACCTCGGGAAGTTGATGTTTTAACTTACCCCAACGGGGCCCACATGACTTTTGGCACTTCTTCTCCTAGGGTTAGGTTTTTAGATGTCTAGGGTTTTGGAATTCACGTTTATTGTAAAAAGGCTTCCAAATCCTCATTGTAATCATCTTATTATGAAGGAGCACAGTCGTCACATCTCTTCTCAGAGATAAGCCACCACCATTCTAGCAAGCTTGTTTTCAGTCTGCAGTTTACAGTTTCAACATTTTTTTTTTTGAATAGAAGTCGATTTTACTGTATCTTTGTTATTGTTCCTTGTGTCCCTGTGTTAATAATAATAATAATCTATGTTCATTTAATTCTTCTCATAAAATCCATATTAGTGGTATTGGAGCAGTCTGCTCCTTGTCGTTCTTAGTGCATATCCCTGACGAGGTCAGGGTACAAAGAGTTGGGTCTTGAGCTTGTTTCTCTTGAGGAAAAAATATCTTGCACGCCCAAACAACCTTCCATGGATGGAGAAAACAAATATGACGAGATAAGAGATCCTTTCAAACTGCTGCTTGAGGAATCCCTCACACAATAAAGGAATAAGATGATGGATAGTTTTGCGCAAATCCTTTAGCGGCTACCAACAAACGATGCACCTTCCTTGAGTAGAGGCGCCGCCCCCTTCAAGGTAAAAATAAACTTTGATATTCCTATATTTGAAGGTTGAATCTGCTAGAAGAGTATTTTTCTGTCCATAACTTTTCGAATAGAGAAAAGATTACTTTTGCACTCCTCAAATCCGTTCCCCATGTCAAATATTGGTGGGATACTTTCTGTGAGCAAAAGGAAATAGAGGAACCCTCATTATTTACAACTGCACTCACCTGGGAGTCCTTTAGGGATGATATTAAGAAACAATACTAGCTTTTTGGAAGTTATGATGACCTGTATACAAAATGGACCACACTGCGGCAAGAAATGGACTAAGCAGTGCCAGAGTTCACAAATATCTTACATACCTTGTGCACCAAGCTGAGTATCAAAGATTCTAAGTGACATTTGGTGCTCAAGTATCGTGGTGGTATGCATAGATATATCCATGCATAAATGGATTTTCTTGACATCTCGTCCTTGGGCGCGACCTATCGATATGTTGTCAAAATCGAGAAAAAACTTAAACAAAAGATGCAACAATTTGGGTCTGGGAACCCCTCACAGCAGAAGTAGAACAAAGGCAGCCCCAACTTGCAAAAAAAAAATGGTAGAGTAAATATGGACAAACTCAAGACAACCAGTCTAAGCCACAAGAAAAGAAGGACAATGGAAAGATGAAGAAAGATACCTGGAAATGGTGTGAATTCCATAAGAGCTCTTGACATAACACTGTTGATTGCCGCTCAAAGAAGTCATTGGTGGCTGAGGTGAAAGCCTCTGAATCAGATACAAGTTCCAACTCTGAGTTAGAACCAGAAAAGCGGAGACAAATCATTGATGTGGAACCTAGTCACACAGTCGCTACCACAAAGATCCATCTCGGTGAACCTGATGATCCAGAGGAAGACGAACACCTTTTTCATTCATAGATGTGGGTGAAAGGAACCTCGTCGCACTTCATCTTTGATAGTGGTAGCTAGACGAACCTCATCTCAACAGAGGTCGTCAAGTGGATAGACTTGCCGACAACGCTGCACCCACAACTATACACCATCGGATGGCTCCGCCAAGGAAGAAATCTTCGCGTCAACCAACAGTGTCGCCTATCGGACGACATCAAGCCCTTCAAATATGAGGTATTGTGTGATGTTTCTCCCCTTGAAGTTTGTGATGTTCTTTTGGGCCAACCTTATTTATGAAAACATCTTGTTGTATATGAGCCTAGGCCTCGCAGTGTTATTATTACTTTGAGGAGGAAATTATACAGGATACCCAAGGTAGTCCCACCTAGTTCCATTTCCTTGATCTCTTCCAAGCAATGCAAGAAGGTCATCTCTCAGACCGAGAAGTTTGTCTTCTTCGTGATTCTCTCTCAGAGTGAGCGAAAAATTGTAGCCACATCTAGGGCCTTCGTGGTCGACCTCTCCACGGAAAAAAAAGTGGATAAGGTCGTGGAAGAATACAAAGACATATTCTCCTCACCTATTGGGGTACCTCTACACTATCAAGTCAAGAATTCCATCGATATGACCCCCAACACACCGCTACCCAATGGGCCAGTCTATCGCTACTCTTTGTTAGAAAATGAGGAGATCAAGCATCAGATCCAAGAACTGATCCACAAGGGGTACATCCGACCCAACTCATCACCTTGTGGAAACACAATCGTGCTGGTGCAGAAGAAAGATGGGACATGGTGACTCTGCATTGATTACCGGGCCCTAAATAAAATCACAATTAGGAACTGATACTCGATACCCCGAATCAACGATCTCCTTGATCAACTCAAGGGGTCCAAATACTTCAGTAATATTGATCTGAAGTCTCGCTACCATCAGGTCCCAATAGAACAAAAAGATGTGTGGAAGACTTCCTTCAAGTCAAACGAAGGTCTTTTTGAATGGTTGGTCATGCCCTTTGGTTTGACAAATTCCCTTACGAATTTCATGCGAATGATGAACGATATCTTGCGACCTTTCACCAAATATTTTGTAGTGGTATATCTGGATGACATCCTCATCTACAACAAGACTTGGGCGGAGCACCTGCAACATATTCAACAGGTTCTGCACACTCTGCAACAACACAAGCTATATTCCAACATGGAAAAATGTTCCTTCGGTATGGACAGGGTCCAATACCTAGGCTACATTGTTGATGAGCATGGTGTGCATGTGGATGCAACCAAGATCCAGGTCATCCATGACTAACTATCCCCAACCACGCTCACTGAGCTTCAGATCTTCTTAGGCCTTGCCAATTTCTATCACAGGTTCATGTTGGGATTCTCCCATATTGCATGGGCCCTCAGCGAAGTAACCAAGGGTGGTGGTAAGACAAATTTTGTGTGGGACCTATCCCAACAACAAGTGTTCAATGATTTGAAGCAACGCTTGTGTTCAACCCCAGTGATTTCATTACCTGACCTACAACAACCCTTTGAGATTGAGACAAATGCTTCAGACTATGTTGTGGGCGCAGTTCTCACTCAACACTGACACCCCGTGGACTATCATAGTGAGACACTATCAGATGTCGTCTGTAAGTGCCCTACTTACGACAAACAAATGTACTCCATTGTGAAATCCTATCGCTAGTGGAGGCATTACATTCTCGGGAAGGAGACAATCATCCACACTGATCATAAGCCGCTACAGTTCATGGAGACACAAAACAAATTGAAGAATGATTGCCATCATAATTGGTCTACATACTTGCAACAATTCCAACTCAACATCAAGTATAAGATAAGAAGTACCAACCGGGTCATTGGTTTCCTCAACTGACCTCTAGTCACAACACTCACCATGATGCTAGACTCTTTCATCCACGAGACCTCTAGATGTCTCCACCTCTATGAGACAGATCCTGACTTCACCACCACTTACTAGATGTTGGGTGCAAACACAACTGTCACTAATTTCCATCTTTAGGATGGGATGTTGTGCCATCTGCATTCCATCAAGCGAGCGAGCGAACATTATTTGGGAAGCCCACTACAATCGAGTGGTAGGACACTTCGACGAACAAAATATAGTGACAATGTTGAAGCAACATTTCTACTGGCCGAAACTTCGATAGGATGTCAGCAAGTATATCAGGTCCTACATCGCCTGTGTTATTTCCAAAATGACCACTAAGAAAAAAAGCATGTACACCCCTCTTTCTACTCCTGACAGGCCCTGGGAATCCATCTCAATGACTACATGTTGGGCCTTCCGTCCAACAAGCGGGGAAATGACTCTGTTTTTATGGTTGTTGATCGTTTTTCCAAGATGGCGATTATGGCCGCCTGTAAGAAGAACATCACAACGAAGGCCACTGCCAAGATCTTATTTGAACGAGTGTGGGTATATTTTGGAATCCCACAAACCATTATCTCATATCGGGACAGTCAGTTCCTCAACACATTCTAGTTGAGCCTATGGGCACTGTTGGACACCAAGCTCACCAAATCCACTACCTTCCACCCCTAGACAGATGGCCAAACTGAGGTCATCAATCAAATGATTGTGCATATCCTATGCATGTATGATTCCAAGCACCCCTGCACATGGGACGAGAGTCTTCCCTATGTTCATCACAACTACAATAGAGCCATACATAGCTCAATCGACCACAACCCCTTTCAGGTGGGGTTGAGATTTCAACCATTGGGTCCCATGGATGTTGCACTACCCCTTGTGGCCACCCAGGCAGACGCATCTCATGATCCAACTGAAGCTGGCAAAGCCACCTAGTTCATTTAGTGGATCCATCACATCCTCCAACAGGTTCAAGATATTTTACAAAATTCTAATGCCAAGTACAAGCAACGCCATGATCAAGATTGGGTGCCACACAAGTTTCAGAAATTTGGTTGCACTTGCAGAAAGAATGCCTTACAGGGCCCCATCGGAAGCTTTGTCCACTCCGTTATGGACCTTACACCATCACCAAGGCTGTGGGTGACAACGATTTTGAGATCAACATTCCCCCCTTCCTTGGCTTGCACCCAATGTTCAATGTGGATCTCCTTTGGAAATATTTTCCACCATTATTGGACACCTCAGAGATAACAGAACAATTGAAACCAATAAAGATCAATCCTGAATGCATGGAACAAACATCCACTACTCATATCATGGACACATAGGTCAAGGGCACTTGCTGATAGAGGATCCAACTTTATCGGGTTGTCAAAGCAGGGCAACTCTTGCACCAATGCAAGTGGCTCACTCGGGGCCAAATTCAATAGAAATTTCCTCATATGATGGGGGAAATAAATGCAATGGAGACCATTGCTTCCTAAGGGGGGAGGATTGATCTGGGTGGATATCAGTGGCCACCCACCTATTCTAACTGGCTCATCTTGGCATTTTTTCGGTTTGGCATTTTTTCCTAGTTTTCGGGTCTTGAACTTCCATGATTGTTTTGAGGCCCTAAACAACATTTTTGGGGATCACCACAGTCAAATTGAAAATAGAGTCATATTTTGATGGAATAATGTGTATTACTTGGATATGCCTTTCCAATGGGCTACTGTGCGCCTAAAATGAAGATCGTATGCAAAAGTTACGACCCCAGGAAGTTGATGTACTAACTTACCCCAACATGGCCCACATGAATTTTGGCGCTTCATCTCCTAGGGTTAGGTTTTGGCATTCATGTTTATTGTAAAAATGATTTCAGAGCCTCATTGTAATCATCTTCTTGCGAAGGAGCACAACCGTCACATCTCTTCTCAGAGATAAGCCACCACCATTATAGCAAGCTTGTTTTCAATCCACATTTTAGAGTTTTGACATATTTCTTTATTGAATAGAAGCCAATTTTATCGTATCTTTGTTATTGTTCCTTGTGTCTCCGTGTTAATAATAAAAATAATTTGTGTTCATTTAATTCTGCTCATAAAATATGGATCATGCATGTTGCAACCTTTTTCCAAACCCTTTGTCATTTAATTTATTAGAGTCTGAACATTGGGTACAATATGCAAGGGAAATTAAAGAGTACCACCATGCTACTTGAAGCTAGGATACATTGAGTGCCATGTGCAATGGAAAATAAAAGACACCGCAATGCACACCCTCGACAAGAGGGGCATTTATTAATTATGTGATTTATTTTGCAGGTCCTTCATTTTTTGTAGAAGCATTTCATTGTTCCTAGGACCTAAAGACAAGCATCTAGAAGGATAATGATTGGCTTTTATCTTTTGCTAGCTACAATACCTTTGGGCCTTCAATCCCTTCTTCTCATGAAATGAGGTACAATCCCTTCTTGGGTTAATGAACCTGAAGATGCAAAAGATAAAGAAACGAGAGGGTAGAATGATGGAAGGTGGTAGGTATGGGCAATAATGATACAATGACCTTTCAAAGAATCACCTAGTGGCAACCCTTTTCCCAAGGGAGACCTACTTACTAGGAGACCATGTCACTCACCAAGGTGAAACTAGGAAAACATTCTACAATCAAGAAAAGATTCTTTGCAACATGCTCAAATGCTTTAAATATTAAAATGACACTTACCATGATACCAGACTTGTTACCCTGTGGAGCAAGACCTGTTTTCTTCTTGGACCAAGATGATGTGGTGAATGCTGCTATGTACTAGATGATGAACGATGAGGCATTCATGAAAGGAGGGACCCTCGAGGCAATGTTGTCCAACATGACTCTTGACACTCCATGTCTACTACATATGGTCCTCGAGACATAATCTCCTTAGTTACCCCTAGCCTTGGGGGGTAACACAAAGCATTTAAGTTTTATTTACATTGTTTATGATTTTGATGTAAAATCATGGAGATTGATTTTTATGTAACATACAAAACACAAGCAAGGCTATGATTTTCTTTTTCTTTTGTTTATATGGAAGCATGACTTGTTTGTTGGAGTTTTTTTAACATATAATGTTTCATTTGCTTCCATTTTTGGAAGAGATAAATAAATGTTAGATAAAGTCCATTAATTTTCTTGTTTATTTTCTGTTAAAATTTTGGAAATATGTAGATAAAATTCACATGGAGGTTTAGGTGGGTTTCCTTTTCTTGTTTTTCATTTTAATTAATTTATAAAGTGATAATCCTCTCCAATTTAATTCTATGTTCTTAAAGGCTGTATTTTAAAAATATTACAACACTCTAGTGCGAAGATTGACCCTGTACTCATCTTTCTATTATTTTCTGGTTTACAGCTCAATTTGCATGGAGATTTAGTTTGGAATTCATATTTTTTCTTCTTATTTATAGATTTAGTTTGGAATTCATCTTTTTTCTTCTTATTTCTAATTTAAGATTATATTTTGAGATTGTTATCGCAAATTTGTGTGGAAATTTAGTTTGGAATTCAACGTTATGTTGTTTTTAGTATGATTATGTAATTTTAAGATTATTACTGCAAATTCCTGTTGAGATTTAGCTTGGAGTTCCTTATCCCATTATTTTTAAGTTTAGTAATTTTTTTGGTTTATTTCTAAAATTATTGGGGAATTTTGCTTGGAATTTTGTCCATTGTAGTTTCTGGTTTAAATTTATAATATTGGAATTATTATGGAAAATTGGCGTGGATATTTATATTGGAGTTCATTTTGGTTTTATTCTTGGTTTGGTTGGTTTGGTTTAAGGTTAAACTTTTGAAATAAATGCCACAAATTCACCCCAGATTCATATTGGAAACATGTGCTGTAATTGGAGGGAATGTCCACCTGATTCGGAATGTGAATACTGTAGAGGCGGCCATGGATGCACCATGTATCAAACCCTGCTATACCCCACCCTGAAACAACATTACATTCCCGGATAACCTACGACACTTGTCACTTATCGTGCATCCCCTCACCCCTTTACTCACCTCCCACTGCGCACAACTCCCTCCCCACATTAGTCTGAACAATTTGTACTGCTCCCCACAACATTATAACCCTGCCATACATTTTCAGGCTTCCAAAATATTAACACTACCTCGATTCACACAATGCTGGAGAATGAAGTCAACGCGCTAATGGGCGCTGCTGACGAGGCCCTTTGGAATAGTGAGGGCCTCTTCTCCATGATGGGTGCACTAGAATCACGCGCTTATTCTGCGATTGGGCCCTCCCACTTTTGTCCTACCTCCATTGACCCCTAGACTCCCGCTTTCCCTCACTCTTCCTACCAACCACCTCCTTCAAAAACTATTTCTACTGAACCCATTGTTCCCACAACTTTTGATACAGACCCGCCTCACCAGATTTCATCCCTGAACATAGCACAAGCTAACACGAGACCTCTCCCCCCACTCCTGCCTACCCCTACTCTCTCTCATACCCCCCCTTGTGATTTATCTCCAACATCTCATAGGAGACCAACGCGTCTGACTTCACACTATCGTCCGACAGGTTCTAGTCCCTTAGGAGCTCTTAAACCACAAACCAGAGCCTGGACTTAAAAAAAAACAAAAACAAAAATGGTGATAGGGGATGATATCAGATTAGAGGACTATGCATCCCTCAGTCTCTATGCATTAGTGGGATGGATCTCCTATAAGAACCTTTTTCGATCCGAACTCACCCCTTGGGTGCACTCAACCTGGTGGTCATTGTTGGGATATGACCCATAAATCACTCATCTGACTCGTGGATGGCTTTGTTTTCACTTCAAATAACCAAAGGTATCCTCATACATTCTTGAGCGCCTCTAGACACTGGACGGAGGTAGCCTCATGCTCAAACGCTAGCGGACCATCTTTGACCCTTCAATGGACTACTTCAGACACATACACTTTTGGGTCCTCCTTCTAGAACTCCCATTACACTTATGGAACCAAAAATCTCTGGAGTCCATTGGCAATGCTTTGGGTTGCTACATCTGTGTGGAACAACAATCTCTTCAAACTCAGATAAAAAAATGGAAAAATTCATGGTGGAGATTGATATCCACGATGGACTATTAGAGAACATAGACATCGAATGGAGAGGCCATCTCATCAGAAAAAATCTGGACTATCTTGGCATCCCCTTTAGATGCACTCTCTACAGGAAAACATGAAACCTCAGAAAGGCCTGCACAGGTTAATTTGAAGAGGAACAAGATGAGGAAACCATGCTTGACTTGGCCACCATGATGGACTCTCCAGCTGAATATACACACCCCTTATATCCAAAATTTCCAGCCTCTAAAGACACAGTTGATACCGGCACAATCACTAGTAAGATTAAATACATCCGCCCTCCTCTTTTTAACTCACTTACTTCTTGGGAATTAAATCACCTGGATACAACCACTTCTCGACTTCCTCTTGCCTCCTCACCTGGTCCCGACCACCCTTCAACTTCACACTACCTAGTTATCCCTCCACAACAATACTCTACTTGTAGCCCCGATTTGCACCCCTCCTCTTCTTTATTACCCCCACGACCCACCACCTACATAGACCACCCCCACACACTTCCCCCACAAGGCTTTCCTGCTCCACCTGCTTCCCCTCTTATGATTTCCACCACAAACACTCATATAACACCTGCACCCTCCATTGTAAACACATCTCTATAAACTCTTACTACTCTTATCCCACACAACTCATACAACACATCCTCTGCCCACTCGACTTTAGCCAATACTAGGGCCTCTACATCAAGGATAACCACCATAGACTCACCCCCTTTTCCCTCATTGGATTCTAAGCGCCAAGACTCTGTTCCCACTGCTCAAGACTCTTTACCATTCCTACCTGGCACCAATCAATCCCAACCAGGGGAAAATACAATCACTGACTTGCTGGATTCACTACTCCTATCTTATAAATTTGTCCTCTCACCCATCCCACTGCCTGCTTACCTAGGGAAAATGATTCTCAAGACACCGACTATGGCGGGGAATTAAGATATTTCAACAACTACTGAACTGACACAAGAACACGAACACACATGGTACAAAGGCTTTGGCTTTGTTCACTCGCCTATAAAAACGAGAAGTGCCCGACGCAAGGAGGGGCATAACACTTCTTCCAACATAGATTCTTCTTCACAAACAAATGATATTGGGATGCTTAGAGGCATTAAATCCCTAACGTGTGCCAAATAATGATCATTCTCTCCCTTAATATCAGAGGGGTAGGAGGGCCCATTAAAACCTTCGCTTTCAGACGTCTTCTCACTTGTCACCCCCCAGACATTATCTTCTTACAAGAAACTTTGGTAGATGGGCAGAAAGCCAGGTTCTTCCTCAATAAGTTCTGCCCAGACTGGTTTACTTGATCTGTCAATTCATTGGGTAACTCAAGAGGTCTTGCCGCTACGTGGGACTCCATAAAATTTAATCTAGCACCCTTCCTGTGTTGTGGAGGGATTCTTCTTACTAGAACTTGCAAATGGAACAACAAGCCGATTAATTTTCTCAACATTTATGGCCCTTGTCTACACAGGAAAGAATTTTGGAACAAAGTGGAACTTCATGGACTACTCAACATTCAAAATCTGATCATCGCTGGTGATTTAAACTTTACTACCAATCTCAGTGAAGTGTGGGGCGCCTCAATAGTCAAGGACCCACTGGCCGATTACTTCACTGAACTCTTTCTGTCACATGATCTGATCGACTTACAACCGAACATCCTAGATCCTTCTTGGTGTAATGGACATGTGGGTCCAACGTCCATATCAAAACGTCTTGACCGATTTTTTATATCTGAAGGTCTAATTGCAGTGGACAATCAGATTAGAACATGGGTGGACACTCCCTTCTTTTCCGACCACGCCCCGCCATACCTACATTTTGGCATTTCAATAGTTCACTTCCATACACCTTTCAAACTAAACTCGTGTTGGATTTTAGAGGAATGTTTTAATGCTATTGTAACTGTTGTGTGGAATGATATAAAGTTCCAGAGCGAAACAAGAATACAAAAACGTATCTCTTGGAAACTAAAACAACTCAAAATGCAAGTAAAAATATGGGCCTCACATCACAGGCGTTTTTCTGCTCATCTATTACATGTTCTGGAGGCTAGCATAAAGGATCTACAAAAAATCAAACTCTTGGATGATCCTGATGGGTACATACAACAACAATTAAAAGATTATGAGTCTGAGAGAAACAAATTACTACTTGCCGATGAAGCCCTTTGGCGTCAGCGATGTAGATTAAAATGGGTTCAATTTGGCGACCTAAATAACAAGTTCTTCCATAAACATGCAAACAACTCCAGAAACAATAAACACATCTGGGACATATTGGATGACTCATGAATATTGCACAGTGAAAAACAGGCTATAAAGGAGGCAGCCACACACTTTTATAAAGATTTCTATGCGGAAAAATCACAAACAACTCTTCATGAACAAGTTGATGTTGCCCAACTTTTCCCCAACTTGGTCAACTCAGAGGACACAACTTTCCTAGACATCCCCTGCACATTACAAGAACTCCATATTGCATTAAAATCTTTTTCTCTGGACAAAAGCCCAGGCCCCGATGGCTGGACGATGGAGTTCAATCTTCACTTTTTTGATTTGGTAGGGACAGATCTCCTAGTACTTGTTGAAGATTCAAGATTGCATGGAAATATCACTGGGGCAATAAACTCCATATTTTTTACCCCTATACCAAAAGAAAATCATCTGACAACCTTTGGTGATTTTCGTCCAATTGCACTCTGCAATCTCTGCTACAAACTCATTTCAAAGATAATTGCAAACATGATCAAACCTATTCTCTTGCATACCTTGTCAGCTGAACAACTTTGGTTCTTAAAGGGTCGACAAATACTTGATGTTGTTGGCTCCGCTCAAGAATGCTTACACAACATAAAGAAAAAAAACATTCCTGCCCTCATACTCAAACTTGATCTTAAAAAGGCTTTTGACTGCATAAACTGGGATTTTCTCAGATTGATCTTAATCAAGTTTGGCTTCCGACAAAACATCCTAAATTGTATTATGAGCTGTGTTACCAGCGCAAACTTTGTAGTGCTGATAAATGGAGAACCCTCTACTTTCTTCCACAACGGCAAAGGCCTCCGACAGGCCTGCCCACTATCTCCGCTCCTATTCATTCTGGCCATGGAAGGACTAAGTCTTCCTCTAAAAACAATTCAAGCCGAGTGCAGGATCACATGGATACAAGTCTCAAGATTAGTAAAAATCCTGCACCTCTTCTTTGTCGATGATGTACTTATATTGACAAATGCCAATTTGACTGAATGGAGGGAAATCTCCATTATCTTAAATATATTTTGTTATGCCTAGGGCCTTCAAATAAACTGGATCAAATCCACTTTCCACTTTGCCAATATAACTGCTCAAAACTTGGATAAACTAAAGACCATTTTTCCACACTCATTTGTCGACCTCTCCACTGGCTTCAAGTACCTTGGATATTATATAAAGACCGAACAATACAAGGCATCTGATTGGGACTGGTTAATTACAAAGGTGGAAAAAAGAATGAGCCACTGGTGCAATAGATGGCTCACCATTGGAGACCACTTTACACTTATTAAATCTGTCCTTGAGGGCCAACCAATATACTGGATGGCACTTGCCCCCATCTCTGTTTTGGATAAACTTAGAGCACTCACCTACAAGTTCCTCTAGTCAGGCAGCAAGGAGAAACAAAAAATCCACCTCAACAACTGGGAATTGATAGCCAAACCGAAATCAAAAGGCGTTTGGGGGATCAAGAACATCTTCAAATTTAACCAAGCTCTCGCTGCAAGCTCTCTATGGTGCACCTTAACTTCCAGTGGCATTTGGAGTGCCATCATCAAGGACAAATACATTCCTTTCACTTATGTTTCTATCTGGTTTCAAGCTGTTCTTCCACCTGCTAGAACTACCTCTCAAACTTGGAGAATCAACACTAAGTCTGCACATTGGATCACAAAAAGGATTTGCTGGATTCCACGATCCGACCACTCCATAATTGTTGGATTAGATCGCATCATCGGTCTTGGTAACTCTTCTATTATCTCTCTAGAATTAATCACACATTTAAATTACAAGAGCATCTATTACCTTTATCAAGCCCACATTCCCAATGATTCTGGAATACATTCAACAATCTGGAAAACCAGTCGTGACTTAGAGCTCCCACCGGATTTGGCAACGGATTGGGACGGCTACTGTTTAGAACTAAATTGTGTGGGCATTTTTCTCAATAAGTCAGATGATTAAATGATGTGGGATGGAGGTGACAACATTGGAATTATTTTGGTCAAAAATTTATACACAATGATTGCAAATGCAAAGTGGCCCATCAATATCACTGACTGGCTCAACGATTTCTGGGATTGGAAACTCTCCCTTAAAATTAAGATCTTCACATGGCTCACATTGAAAAAAAAAATCCCCACCTGGGACTTTCTACAGAAAATAGGATGGACCGGACCAAATATATGTCAACTATGCTATAGGGGTGAAGATACTGCATGTTGATGAATGCAGCTATGGGAGACATCCTCCAGCTTACAAACCTATGAGATGTGGAACATAGTAGCTATGCGAGTCTTTCTCTAAGCTTACAAACCTAAGAGAAATCCCCTAAGAAGGGTTTGAGGTTCCTGCCTGAGATAGAGTCAGGAACGTAGAGATAACCTCCTCCATGACGTGAGTGAGAAGAAATCCAAATGATTATCCGGTGGAAAAGTGATTTGTTGAGTTAGGATGTGCCTGTGGTCGAGCACAAGGTGAACGTGAGAAATCCCAAAAGTGTTGGGCACATCGTCATGTGAACATAAATGAAGATGATGTGATAGCCTCCTCTGAGCAAGAGAGTTGATGAGAAGACTCCAGATGATTCTCCTGTCGGTGGCAGTGGGAAAGAAGATCTGTAGAGTGGACGTGCCTGTGGATGAGCACAGGTGAACGTGTGAGGACCTGGTTCATCTAATTAATGCAGTGAATAAGAGTCATGGCATCCCTATGGATGTGCCCCTAGTGGATGAGCACTAGTGGGTGTATCCGATCCTTTTCTATATATTGTTCAAGAGTCAGACCTACCTGTAACCCTAGTTATTATGTAAAGGGTACAGGTCAGCCCCACCTTAATGTGTTTAATAATAAATGTAAAAGATAATTAATATTGATATTGATATTAATATAATAATAATAATAATAATAATAATAATAATAATAAATTATATAGTGACTTAGAGAGGTCGGCCCTGTTGAGCCAATAGACGCCTTTGTTCTCCATTGTAGAATCATATCTTCCTTGTGAGTTTGGAAATTTCAGCAAACACTTCTACTTGGAAAAGTGGCGCACCTCTCTTGGGCGCTAGGGTTTCTAGGGATTAAGCACCCTCTTGTGTGCTAAGTCATTCTTGGTGGTGAAAGGTATTCCTCTTGAAGAATATATAAAATGATTTGGCTGGGTTTTTTCTCCCTTGTTGAGAAGGGTTTCCAAGAATATATCTTGTGTACTTGTGCATGATGTTTATTCTTGTGATCTTGGTTGCTGGAAAATTCTTGTTTATGGTTAAGAAATGACGAAATTGAAATGAACTACATGCTTAAACTAGCTTATGAAAAATCAACATGGTATTAGAGCATAGGTCTTGAAAGAACCCATTGCACAAGCATCTTTTACAAGAAAAAGAAAAAAACGTCACTGTTGTCATACAAGAAAATTATGGCTTTTTATTGAAGAAGATTTTCAGCCTCAAAACCATCTAGAAAAGTGCACCCTAACCCAAGGAACTCTTTGGCACCTTCAGCGCACCTTTTCAGTGGGTATATCTCCCGGAAAGTGAAACCCTAGTTTTCACAAAGTACCAGAAGTACCAGAATACCAAAAGTCCTAGAAAACCAGAAGTACCAGAAAACCAGAAGCACCAGTCCAAAAATCTGTTGGTCAAGTTTGAGGGGGTAAAATTTGGATTTTCAGAAATCTGACTGCACCAGCTTACTCACCTCAGCTCAGCGCATCTATCCCCTGGATTGGAATTTCAAAATTTGAAGTTTGAAAAATTAGGGTTTCCTCATAAAACCCTAAGTTGCAGTTGCAGTTTCAGAATCAGTTGAAGTATCAACTGTTGTACCAGTTGCAGTCACCCTTGAAGTCTTTTAAGAGTTGGTGAATATTACAACTGCTACCAGATGGTGCTACTACCTGTAAATGATATCATAGGTATGTATTCACATATGTTTAATTGTTAAGCTTTAAAGGGTATTTGCAGGAGAAGGGATCTCTTGCCATAGATCTAGAAGGATCTCAAGATCCAACACATTTAGAAGAATAATGCAACCTAGGTTTGATTATTCTGATATGCATCTATTTGTTATGACATTATTTTGATCTAGGTTGCATGTTGAAGCTATGACCATTATACTAACCTTTGGTCAAAATTAAAGTCAAAGTATTAGATGGATTCAAGTTGAGATCATAGAGTTTATTCCCTAACCTAACCTTCTGTCAAAATAGCATATTGTCCTAGTACAAAATATAGGTTGAAGAAAGCACTTGTCATGTTGAGTAAAGGAGACTTGGAAGAAAAAACACACACACTCATTCTTGAGGACAAGACTCTAGGTTCTAGGTTTGATTAATTAAGCTGATCAGATTCAAAATTACACGTGACAAAGATGACTACTACCCCTTTACAAGTAAACACTATAGTTGAGGTAGTAGTCTTTGTAAAGTATTTGGTAGCATGTGAGCATATTGAGATAAATGCTTAATGTAACAGATACAACTAAAATCTCCTCTAGGAGAAACTTCTTGTGTTGATCCCAGGTTACCATGAAGGAATGTTTGATCACAACACTAGAAGAGTGTTGACCTCATTTCGTATTGTATTTCTTACTTTTGACCTTTGATTTAGACAGGTCACAAGTGATATCTCTAAAAGAGCTACTATGATGATTATTCATGTTTTTGTTTTATCTACTATTATCAAAAGAGTATTATTCTTGCTTGTTGTTTTGTTGACCTTGTTCAAGTCACAGGTGATAACCTTGAGGAAGCCATAGTGAAGGTTGCAGAAGGAAACATATTAGATGAGATATGAAGTAGACTATGTACATGACCATATACATCCATGTACCCAAAGAGAATAAGTCCAAGCTAGATCCTTTAGGAAGAAAGGATACAATGAATCTTCAAAGACATCTCTAGTAAGAGATAGATTGAGACAAGCAAAGATGTTGTCCTTGAAAGAGATAGTTTTTCAAAGAACCAGAGAATCTTAGATGGAGATTGATAGTGAGACAATACCTTCTCCCCCTTCAGAAATTCAGAGGGAGACAAACATTACTCCAGGTTATCCAGGATCTCCAGTTGACATGTTCAGAGATATTGCAGTAAGGCATAAAATGCCTACCTAGACTCACTCAGCAAGAGGTAGAGAAACATAAAAGCCTCTCAAGGCACATTTCCAAGAAATCAAAAGAGTTTTTCGAGCTATCCTTCAGTCATGAGCCACTTCATTGATGTTGAGACTCCTTGTCTTAGAGAAACAACAAGAGAACCGGTATGGAAAGATGCCATAACAGAAGAATACCAATAAATCTTAAATAATGATGCATAAAATATTATTCAGGGACCAGAAAGGGAAGTCTGTGGTAACTTCCAAGTAGATCTATAAGATCAATCATGCAGCTAATGGAAGTATCAAGAAATACAAAATGAAATATATAGCCAGAGGTTTCTCATTAATAGAGGGAGTTGTCTATGATGAGACACTTGATCCAGTAAGCCCGATACACTTCCATCTGCACTACCATCCATGAATTGGAAACTATATCAGATGGATGGATTCTTGATGAGTTTGGGTTTCAACAAAAGTATTGCTAATCCAAACCTATATTATTATAGTGTTGATGAAAAGAGCTTGATTCTGATGACTTATTCAGAAAGCCTTGTTGTTGAAAACAAGTAAGCATTGAATTCTGATTTTCTAAAGGATATGAGTATGATACACTACTTATTGGGACAATAAGTATGAAAGAGGACTGATGAAAGTTTCCGATTCAAGGAAAATATACAGTGGGAATATTAAAGAAGTATGACAGAATGCAAATCTATCGTGATGGATTTAAAGAAGAAGATTGATGATGATTCAGATGAGACTAATCCACAGTTGATTGGATCACTGATGTATCTAGTTAACACCAAGCTTGATTCATGCCATGTAGTGAATGTGTTGAGTCAAGCGAGACAGACTCACTAGGCAACAACAAAACATGTATTAAGAAACAATTGGACATGGTCCGAGATATGCCTCCTGTGTGAACTTGAGTTTGCAAAATATGCTGATTCAGATTGAGCAGAAAGTACAATGGACTAGAAGAGCACATCCGATTGATGTTCTACCTTGAAGTCTTCCAGGGTTTCTTGACACAGCAAGAAACACAAATCTGTGGCCTTGAGTGCACCAGAGATAGAGTATATATAGCAGTGAGTGTGTGAAGCAATGTGGCTTCACAAACTTCTGACAGATTTACCTAATCATGAGATGGATCCTATGATGATGATAGAGAGCCATGTGTAAAGCTCCAAGTTTCTTGATGAATCAAAACAAGACGAGATGAAATACCTTCATATCAGAGATATGATACAGAAGAAAGATTGTATACTTGCAGTACCTTCCTACACCTGAGCATACTGCAAACATTTAAACTTAGTGAAGAACGCCTTCCAAGTTAAGAGGGAGTATTGATGACTCCAGCCAAAAACAAAATTCAGAGTACATCTGTATGAGACTTGGCATGGTGAAGAATTCCTCCCTAGCTGAGAGGGAGTGTTGATGAATGCAGCTATGGGAGACATCCTCCAGCTTACAAACCTCTGAGATGTGGAACATAACAACTATGTGAGTCTTTCTCTCAACTTACAAACCTGAGAGAAAGCCCCTAAGAAGGGTTCGAGGTTCCTGCCTGAGACAGAGTCAGAAACGTAGAGATAACATCCTCCATGACGTGAGTGAGAAGAACTCCAGATCTTTATCCGGTCGAAAAGCAATCTTTTGAGTTAGAACGTGCATGTGGCTGAGCACAAGGTGAATGTGAGAAATCCCAAAAGTTTTGGGCACATCGTCATGTGAACATAAATGAAGATGACGTGATAGCCTCCTCTGAGCAACAGAGTTGACGAGAACACTCCAGATGATTCTCTTGTCGGTGGCAGCGGGAAAGAAGATCTGTAGAGTGGACGTGCCTGTGGACGAGCACAAGTGAATGTGTGAGGACCTGGTTCATCTGTGTAATGCAGTGAATCAGAGTCATGGCATCCCTATGGATGTGCCCCTAGTGGATGAGCACTAGTGGGTGTATCAGATCCTTTGCTATATATTGTTCAAGAGTCAGACCTACCTGTAACCCTAGTTATTATGTAAAGGGTACAGGTCGGCCCCACCCTAATGTGTTTAATAATAAATGTAAAAGATACTTAATATTGATATTAATATTAATAATAATAATAATAATAATAAATTATATAATGATTTAGAGAGGTCGACCTTGTTGAGCCAATGGACACCTTTGTTGAGTGGTCAACAAACACTTCTACTTGGAAAAGTGGCACACCTCTCTTGGGTGCTAGGGTTTCTAGGGCTTAAGCACCCTCTTGTGTCCTAAATCATTCTTGGTGGTGAAAGGTCTTTCTCTTGAAGAATATAGAAAAGGATTTGGCTGGGTTTTTTCTCCCTTGTTGGGAAAGGTTTCCCAGGATATATCTTGAGTACTTGTGCATGGTGTTTCATCTTGTGATCTTGGTTGCTGCAACATTCTTGTTTATGGTTAAGACATGATGAAATTGAAATGAACTACATTCTTAACCTAGCTTATGAAAAATCAACACTGCAGACCATATATTCACTCATTGCCCGTTCACTCACCAAGTATGGGACAAAATAACTTAGGACAACAATTTAAAAACATATTGGATTGGCAGATCCACCACTGATTGCTTGGACCATTGAACCACATCTGAAAAATACTACAAAATTCTCCCTCTTTTGGTCAATTGGTACATATGGCTGTCAATAAACTACAAAATATTTGAAAATAAGAATCCATCCTCCAGTGCTACAACTTATAAAGCCCTGGGACTGTTCCACCTCTGGACAGACTTGCACCCAGACTCTGAAAAAAAAAAGATCTTAGTCAAGCCTCCTTCCACAATAGATCTTCCGACAGGGTGGTTTGACAGTCCATCACAACAAAATGGATCTCTTAGTGGTGTAGGGGGACTAATAAATCTCAGTCAAAACTCCACATACATGTGGACTCTCTACTATGGCCCAGGCACCAACACAAGGGCAGAATTTTTGGGTGCCTAGGCAACCCTTCTCTTGGCTCTTAGGATGAACATTGATAGCCTACATTTGATAAGGGATTCCAGAGTCATCATAGACTGGCTTAAACACTAGGGTAATCTACAAACCATCACACTCTTGGCTTGGAAAGATAGAATTTGTGCGCTCATGTGCCATTTCAAGAAACTAACTTTCACTCATACTTCCTGAGAGTATAATATGGAAGCATATCATTTATCCAAGGCTGCTCTACAGAGGAAAGCTGGTGTGCTCCATTATAATCATTAGTTGGATGGCCATGAGGGCCCCACTCATACTATTCAGATTTTTTAGGACGAAAGACTTGCATTGGCTGCGAAATTCAACAACATTTCCAACCACTTTCTCTCTATTTCTTTCATAAATCCTTTTCTTCCCCTCACAAGAACAATTTCATTCTCTTGACTGTCCACTCCTTCTTTAGAGCTTGATCACTTGTAAGCACATTTTGGCATGCTTACACTTTCTACCGTGTAATATTCCCTTGACAGAGATCCCTCTGAAAATGTACTTCCTATGAGAACACATTATATTTTACATAATATAATTGAGGAATTTTTCTACTGGAAAAAAAGTTCAACTGAATTTGAAATAACTGCCACAAATTCACCCAGAGATTAAGCTTGGAATCTTCATATTTACGAGATGGAAGTTAAATCTGAACAAGTTCAAACAAATTGCTCATAATGTGCATTTGTTAGTTTCAAAGAAAGAATGGAAAACCATATAATCTACTTCCTATTTTTGAAATTAGTATTCTCTTAGGGTTTTGTGAAGTTGCAAAGAGATCACAAAAGAATTGAAAAACCGCTTTAGCTTATACGTGGCTATCCATATTCTGCTAAAACTAAAAATAACAGTAGTATTCATTATGCGTTAACCAGTAGTACACCAATGTGAGTATAACATAGCTCAATGATGTTCAGGTCCTAGAAGTTATCCACACCTTTTTTAGAGTGCATGTAACTAGTTTTCTAGTTGAGTTTTTATGGTGCATAAATAGTTGTGTTTTGACAAGTTTCCCAAGCACTAGGAATTTTTAGCAATGAACAAATAAATGTCTCAAAACTAGTAGTTGATGCCCTTCATTTGAAGGGTGTATAATTTTTTGTTGTTGTCAAATTTGGCACGTTGGGTGGGCATCATATATTGGTGAATTTTTGTTCTTAAACATATATTCATAATGGGCTCCAAACATCTCGTATTCATCGTTTAAATTAGAAGTCCATTACAATATTATAGTAGTGTACATTTTTATTGGTATTATTGAGCAGTTGTTATAACCTCATAATTCCACAATAGACTATTGCTTTTTTTTACAGGAACGAGTATGGGATTGTATTTAAATCTTGGCATAAATGCCTCTAATCAGGTTACAAAATGTGAGGAGAAGCCCAACTTTCCTCTACAGCCAGGATCTCAAAGGCCCGAATACTTATAAACCAGAGGTTTCTATAAATAGCCAATGGATCAATATTCATTATTTTCCCTAACTTGTGTATACAGATGAACTGGTTCAGTGAAATGGGAAAAAACCTGGGAGTATAGAAAACTCTTAAGGAATGGGATCCCAATCTTCGTCCCTGTCTCTTAATAGGGTGCTGACTGAAAGAAGAGATGCTTTGTTGGATTCTGAGTCCACATCCTTGTTATTCTCCCTCAGCACATGGAAGAATTTTATACTCTGAAAGGTTTTAACCAGGGATTTGATTCTTGTCACTAGTCTTGCTAATCTGAAGTCTTTGGGAGCCGAATTGTCCACTATAGTTTTTATAATGGAATGAGAATCGCCAATTACATTTACCTCTTTGATGCCTAGATCCTTGGCTTGCTTGAGGCCTTGGAGCAGAGAAAACACTTCTGCTTGGATGCTGGTAGTGTGGCCCAAGCCCCAGGTGAAACTATGCTCGATTCTGCCTTCTAGGTTCTTAATGACACCATCTGCACCAGCTTTCCCGGGATTGCCTTTGGCTGCCCCGTCGAAGAGTAGAGTACGTTTGCACTGGTTATTCATCCAGGCTGAAAAGTCTTTCTCATTGAGTCTAATTTGCCATTCTTTGGTTGGCTTGCTTTGCCTAACAACTTGAGTAAACTAGAGTTCCAACCTTTCTCCCCATTCAATATCCTGCTGACTTAAATTGGTTTCCTCAAGCTGATCGCCCAAGCTTTCTTTCAGTTGATTTTTTATCTTGACCATGACAAGCTTCGCTTCCTGCACTTGATCTTTGAAAATTCTCTTGTTCCTTTCAAGCCAGATTTGCTAGCATATGATCTTTGGCAAGGAGAGCTAGGCCACCTTGAATCTTTCATTTTTTGGGAGTACTCCTTGATAGTTGCTCAACCAGATAGCAAACAGATCAAGGATGGAGGTGGGACAGTTAAGAGTGTTTCTCCAAGGGCCCAGAGCCTCGTTCCAGATATCTTGTGCAAATTTACATTCCAACATTAAGTGACAAAGATTCTCTTCATTTTCGAGGCACATTATGCATCAGGAAGGCCCTTGGAAGCCTCTTTTCTTCAATCGATCCCCAGTCAGGATTCTATTGTGGCACATGAGCCAAGAAAAAAAATCGATTTTAGGAATTGTCTTGTGGCCCCAAAGCCCCTTCCAAATCGCAGGGTTAGGAGGGAGATGGGGATTTTCCAACAGTTTTGCATAACTAAGAACCACGGTGTAGTTTCCTGATTGAGAGCCCCATCCATGTTTGTCTTGTCTCCTGGCATGGATCGGGGCCATTCCCTTCAGGTGAGTAAAAAACGTGTCACAGTCGTGCTTCAACTCCAATGGCACCTGGAGCTTCTTCCAACTAATCCAATTGTAGTCTTCCCAACAAGAGATATCCCATAGAGTGATGAAGCCGACGTTGACCATCCAAGCCCGTAGTGCGTGTAACGAGCTGATTTCGGCGAGTGGGGGGTTGTTCATGATGTTGTCTTCCCATATTTTTATAAGCTTTCCATTACCCAGAATCCAAAATAGTTTGTGTGTAGATGAGCTTTGGAGAGATAATTCTCCATATTTGCTTTACTCCCATTGCCACATTTTGGATGCTGAGGTCTTTAAAGTCCAGTCTGGCTTCCATCAGGGGCTTGGTGACTTTGTCCCAACTTACTAGGGGGATTCAGGGGGATTCTCTTTTTGTTTTATTTACCACCTTTCCAAAAGAACTTTCGGATGTAATCCTCCATTTTCCTGAGGAGACAGATAGGAGCCAACATGACAGAGAATTGGAAGATTGGGAGACTATTGAGGATAGCCTTAATGAGCACTGATTTGCCAGCATGGTTGAGCCAAGAGAAGCCCTAGGCTTGAATCTTGAGCTTGAAATTTTCTATGAGAGGGAGCCAGTCTCTGCTAAAGGCAGACTTTTGGAAAATTGGAAGGCCCCGGTACTTGAAAGAAGACCAGTTGGAAGATGCAGCAAAGCCCAAACATCTGGAGATGGCATTGAGGGCACTGACAGAAACATTCCAATAATAGATATGACATTTCCCTTTATTTAGGATACTTCTCGTTTCATCACAGTAATCATCCAACACTCCTTTGAAACGTGAAGCCAAAAGCATATTGGCTGCACCCAACAATAGATAATCGTCGACGAACAACGCTTGATTTATATTTTTGACTCCTCTTGCAATGTTCATGCCCATAATCTCTTGATCTAGTTGTTTCTTGTCCAGGTAAAAGCTTAGAACAAAATATTGGAGGACGAAGAGGAGGGGAGAAAGGGGACACCTCTGCCGGAGCCCTCTTGTGGTTTTGAAAAAATCTCCTGCTCGCCCATTCACCAAAGGAGCGATCCAAGGTTAAGAGATACAAGCCCGAATCCAATTGATGAAATTATTCCCGAACCCAAAATTGTGCATAACATCAAAGAGAAAACTGTGTCTGACACGATCAAAGGCATTTGCTAGATCAAGTTTAACGACCATACCCTTTTCTTTTCGATGCAGACTTGAGTGTATCGCCTCTTGTACTAAGATGAAGTTGTCCCCGATCTGTCTCCCATGAACAAAACCCCCTTGATTCTCAGGGATAATAGTAGGGAGGATAATTTTCAATCTGTTGGATATCACCTTTGTTCTCAGCTTGTAACCGATATTACAAAGAGAGATAGGGTGGAATATGTTGAAGGCATTGGCTCCCTTTTCCTTTGGGATGAGGGCAAGGAAGACAGAATTAGTGCTGCCCCCAATTTTATGACAGGATTGGGATTTCAGAACTAGTTTATGTAGATCCTTTTTGACTATCTGCCAACAATTTTGGAGGAATCTGGCAGTAAACCCATCTGGTCCAGGGGTTTTATCGGGATCCATGGAAAAGAGAGCAGCCTTAATTTCTTCTTTAGTGACCTTAGCTTACAGTATCTGATTCATCTTGTTGGTGATCTTTGAAGGTACCACATCGAGAAACTTGGTGTTCTGGGCCCTCTCCCCTTCCTCACTGTAAAGGTTTTTAAAATGAGAGGATACTGCCCTTTTGATGCTGATGAAATCCTTGTGGGTTGTGGCATCTTCTTTGATTTCTGAAATGGAGTTAAAACTTCTTCTCGCTTGGGCTTGTTTGTGGAAGAAGGAGGTATTCCTATCTCCCTCTTTAAGCCAAATGCTGCGAGATTTTTGTCTCCAATATTCTTCCTCCGACAGACATGCCTTATGATATTTCTACTGTAAGTCTGCCTCCCTGTCCATAATTTCTTTTATGATTTCTTCGCTTTCCGTTTGTAGTTGATGGAGCTCAAGACTGACTTGGACTTGTTTTCTTTCAGAAGCTAGATTAGGGAGAGTTTTGGCCCAAATTTTCAGGACTGCTTTCAATCTTCTGATTTTTTCCTCCCGGACGAAGAAGGAAGATCCCTTGACAGGCAACCTCCAACTTTCCTTTACCTTATTCATGAAATCCGGGTCCTTGACCCATAAAGGGCTAAATCTGAAAGGTATAGGGCCTAGGTTTTTTTGGGCCAGGTGTTCAAGCTTGATAGGTTTATGGTCTGAAACACTGCAAGGGAGAATATGCATTCTAGCCTCTAAACCTAAAAGGAGGAAATAACTTTGAATGAGAAATCTGTCTAGTCTTGCTGCAATATGACCAGGACCGACTCTTTTGTTTGACCAAATGAACTTACCATTGGAGGGCTTGATGTCGAGTAGATCCAAATCTTGCATGAGGTCCTCCACCCATTCCCTTGCCAGACTCCTGACAATGTTGCCTCCTCTCTTCTCTGACAAAAGCAATGTGAGATTGAGGTCGCCAGCGATGATGACGTTTTCCAGAATCTCCATTTCTGCCAGATTTCTGATGGAGTCCCAATGTTAAAACAGAACTTAATTTTTTACCTTAAGAACAAAAATTTTGGTATCCTTGAATCTTTTCATTATTAAAATCTTTATAAAACAAAACTTTTCATCTCCGATGAATTCGAAATTCCCTTGTGATTCATTCTTGGAAAAAGAATGGTTAAAATTTAAATGAACGTACGTTCCAAAAACTTGTTCAAATAATATTTTAAATGAACATCAATGATAAAACTTAAGAAATGTTAAATTCATTTAGGGATATCGGGATTCGCTGTTTTGAAATAACAATTTTCAATACAAATCAAATCGCGAAACCCCGATCCCCGATTTCCCGATATATTAATCCTTGATTAATTCATAATCTATTTAAATCACACTTAAGAGATTTTAAAACTTTAAGTTAATCAAATCGGGAAATTGCGATTCACGATTTTGCAATAACAAATAAACTTAACATCATATTCTCCGATTTTCCGATCCGCGATTTCAATTAATTCTTAATCAAGGTTTAAAGTTAATTTAATTAATGTTAAGAATAATTAAGAGTAACAATCTCATCAGGAAATCGCGATTCGCGATTCTGCAAACATTAATTTTCATATCATCAAATATCCCGATTTCCCGATCCTCGATTTCCCGATTTCCGATTTCTTGATTAACGAAATTACGAAAAGCTAAGCTGGATTAATTAAGATATTAATGAGTTTTAACTAAATTAATACATCGCAATTTTGGCGATCGGGGTTTTGTGATGACTTGTTTTCTTGACATCGAAAGTCTCGAAACTCCGATGAAAGTGTTTTCAATCTTAAGCCAATGTTAACGTTAATTAACCACTCTTCAAAACTAAGATTAAGATTTTAAACTTTTAATAAATGAATCATTAATGCGATAATTTTTTGATTTGTTAAGTTTCTATCATATTTAAAAATATCGCAAGAACTCAGGTACAAACATTAAATGCAGATTATCGGGAATATCTTTTGCAATTATTTCATAACATACGAACAAATCTCAAGGATTTTACGATATATTCAAAATAATTTTTGAAACGTTTACATTATTGTGAAGCTGAATTCTTCTCTGTTACAGGTATTCGAGCGAACACAGAGTTTTTCTCCTCTTTTGGGCT
>ML787797.1:650185-663209 GCA_009831015.1 Picea engelmannii | reverse complement strand
GCCATGGCTTGAATAATTATTTCCCTCCCCATTGTAGTTTGAGAGTTCTTTCTAGATTTTGTTTTTTAAATCAAATAAGTCAAGCCTAACCTAGCATCATCTAACCATGTTGATCACTATTGATTCAATTATCCATATAAGCAATAAGTAAGATCTTTGCAGTAGCAGCAGGGGATACTCACTTGAGAGATCTATCTAACTTGATATATAAATATTTAATATATTTATATAAAATTAAATTTTATATAATAAAAAAAAACCAAAATGTGCATTTAAACCTAAAATGGAGCACTATTGAATTAGTATTAATTTTATTATATTCGTGGAATGTTATAGTAAAATGTAAGAGCATTGAAGTCAACTTCACCATTCTCTTTTTCTCAGTCATAGTTTTGTGAAATTCACAATCAATTTACTTAATTTTTAATGTAAAGAGGATCTAATAGAGGTAGTCAAATCCGTCGGCACCAAAGGTTCATGTATACAATCATCATTCTTAGAAACTGGCAATACATTTACATATTCTTAAACGTAAAAAAGATCTTGTAGAAGCCAAACCCCTTGACACTATAGGGTTCATGTATATGAAACAATATTTCAATCTTGAAGATTTAAATGCATTTTGAGATTAAGATGTGTTCCTCCCTTACATGGTAAATGGAAAATATTAGATACAATATCATTCAATTCATAACAAATAATGATGAATTATGTAAATTAAGTTGAAAATGCAACTATAATCCTAAATTCATATAACAATTGCAATCTTAAAATCAAATACAAGAATAAGGAAATTTCTATGAAATGTGACCCTATACAAGATGGATTTATCTTATTTTTCTATCTTTAAACCAAGTTTACATTTATGAATTTTTGTCAATGTATTATAAAGGTTCCTGAATTGAGCTACCAAATAAATACGAAGCAATCCCTTTTCACTACAAGGTGAATTCAATTATTTATGGCAATCAATAAACTAATTCAACCATATGCTAAAAATAAGAAGCTGGAAATAAAAGTTATAGCCTCATATCCACACTAACCTACCCTAACAAAAAATAAGAATAGCTAAAATTGATTGAAGAAAATATAAGATAGTATTCTAGAGATAATTCACAAAAATATTCTTATATAAACTCAAAATTATAAACATTTGGTGTGCTAATGAACAACAACAATAATATATAACATATTCATGGCATAGCAAAAATATCCATAAGAAATCTAAGTTAGTAAGTGACTTCTCTCATTAAAAAATAAAAGATTAATTATATTATAGGAGGAAGAGCCATTAACGGTATCTCCTCATAGCAAAATAACTTCCATTCTCTTAAGGAGGAAAAAATCCCTCCTGTTTTGAAAATTTAGATTTTTAGAAGTTTTTTTATAAGAAGCTTTTATTGTGTCTCTTACCATGTGGCAAATTAGGGTTTTAGTTGAGAAGTTACCTCATTTTTTCCTTTTAAATGTTACATAAATTACATCTTATAGAATTTTCTTTCACACTTACTTTTCCCTAAAAGTCTCCATCAATACATTATTTTTTCTTTTGAAGGATCTCCATCAATACATTATTTTTGCTTTCGAAGGATCTCTTTTAAATAAGGCTGTGTGGCAGCGTAGTCCCTGCTGGATTGAATTGGGATAAGCAAAAGTAGCAGAGGCAGATGGAAACTGCAGCGGAGATGTGGCAAGCAGCATGAAACACAAGTGGTATCCATGCAGTAAATGACACGTGGCCTCTAGAGCCCCATTTATTTTTTGAAAGCATAGAACATAATACAATTTGTGCATAGTGGAAGATAAAAATTTATGACGCCACAAATATGAAAGGAGATAAAAAAGAAGTTTAGTTTGAAATTTATTAAATAAGTTACAAGTTTCAGGAAATTTAAATGCATTTGTTATATAGACCGGTGAAAGATAAAAATGTATGAGGACATCAATATAAAAGGAGATAAAAAACAGTTTTATTTGGAATATATCAAAAAATAAAAGTATGTTACATATTCCTGGAAATTTCAATGCGTTTGTCATATAGAATGGGATTGGGGCTCCCGCAGACCATTAGAGAAATATGTACAAGAAAAATGATTGTAGAAAGAATAAGTGGGCGACGGTAGAGTGCAATACCTGAAAACAAAATAAATTGAAAGGTATCAGTCTTTCGCTAGACATTTCCATTTAAAAAAGTGGAATAACTGGGTTGATAAACAAAGAAGGATGTGATCAATAGACTTACAGTGATGGTACATATGACCCGTTTTGTTATTTTCTTGCGGATGCCTTTTCATTGATATCGTCAACGACTGCTGGAATCGTGGCAACTGCCTGTTGCCTTTCGTCGACGGTTTGCTTCAATTCCCTTTTGAGCCATTCTTCAATGTAGCTTCTCATTGGGGCGACATTGATCTCATTCCAGATTTTTATGTTGAAAAGTTTGTTTTCTAATTCCCCAAAGTCGATAGAAAGATTACGCAGAGCCTGATCAATTTCCTCATTCTGTACTGAATAGTCGACTAGCCAGTCGTCGACGTGATCTTGACCATATTCAAGGATGCTGTAAAACTTTTCCAAAGACAACGCCTTAAACATATCAACCTGTTTATCAAAGTCTTGCCTAGTTAAGTGAAAGGAGTTGATGAGTAAGTTGGGGTCTTAGAATTCGTTGGTCCTTCCAGCTAAGTTTATTCTGGACAACCTTGTGAATATTTTTTCTTTCTTTGATATGGCTTCTTCACATGACTGAACAATGAGATGCAAGTTCTTCACTTTTTCTTTCCAGTATGCATTTAATTGACCGATCCGGTTTTTGGATGGAATATCTTGTTGTCTTCTTCTTGTTTCTGTCATGTTGTTGACAATGGTACCAAAAGGAAGGATCATGTTTAAATAGAAATGTTCTTCATCTTTTAACTCCGCCTGCAAATGTTCAAGCAAACTATGTGCCATGGTTCCAAGGGAAGTCATGGTTTGTGATGTTTCCCATGCCTCAATAACCAGTTCCATTCTTTTCCTGATATTATTTTCCACATATACTCTACAGGATGCGAGGAGGCTGGAGGATCCTTTTAACTTGGTTGCAGGGGTGCCAGACATGGCTATTGACAAAGGATTGCCAAGCAATGGCATAGGAATCAAAGTCTCTTCCAATTCCTTGACCCAGTCCTTCAGTCTGGCATTCTCGGCTTCGATGCCTCCAATGGAATCATGAAGTGCATCTCCGCTCGCTATGTGAAGTTGAAAGATTTGGGATGGCTGCATGTTCGCAAGATTAACCTCTGAACGAGATTTTCCTTTCTTATTTTTTACATTTTTTTTTCAATAATCAATTTTTTGGACTGTTTGTAAAAAAAAACACTCTTGAACACGAAGGATTCATCTTCGTCAAAATTTTCGGTATCAGATATGTCCATTGGACGACTATGCTAGATGGTGTCTCCACCCCGATCAAGGTAGCAGAGTACGCTATCCAGATCAGGCTCAAGTTCCATGTTCTCACTCTGAATTTCGGGCTCTTCTGCCTGTCCCACATTTTTTTTCTCTTCTTGTCTACTGGAAGCTTGTGAGAACTATCAATTTTAGAGTGAGCAGGGTCGTTATCTCCTCCTCTATCTGAAGAAATCTGAGTTGCTTTGTTGTTGTGGTGGGTCGTTGGAGCGATGCTCCGAGATGTCGTACTTTTTGGAGTGATATTCGTCGATTGAACACTCTTGTCACCGAGGCCTTTTCCCTGTTGCCTATACAATTTAGTGTTGCTTTGCAGTGTGTCTAGGTCACCGACATCAGAAGCAGGAGCGTTGCCGCTAGTGTCTTTGTTTTTGGTCAAGTGTTTTTTGAAAAAATAATTGACAAAGCCATGTGTTTGTAAATGTTGTAGAAATTTTTTATCGAGGTTGAACCCTCTTAGGCTTTCATCATATCTCAAGTTCAAGTTTCTAAAATGCACTGCAAATTCATCAATTTTGTTGACGTTCTTCAACACGAAGTCCCCGAATTTCCAAGGCAGAGGAATGAACTATTTTTTTCTCTTCTCTTGGAATTGATGCAACCAGTAGTTGTATTTCCGTGCCACTTCTGCAACAAACATTCTGTCTGTAATGTGACATGGAAGGAGAGTAGGTTTTTCCCTGGAGCCAAAAATCCTTATCACAATGTAATTATCCAAATGTTCAAGTGTCCCCTTCCTGTCCAAAAAAATGGTTTCCTGTTCAGATATGCAGGGAGAATCTTCTCCTAACAAAAAAACTTTGAAAACATACACGAAGCCATTAAAAACCTCATAAAAACAGTGGGAGCCTTGTGCTTCCACAAGGCCTGGTACCAGAACGTTACTGGGTCAAATTCCCAATTGATATTCTTGGACAGAGACAGTTCTGGAAAATGGCAGCAATGTGCTATCGCAAAAACTAAGTAGGATGACATATAAAATTTCTTTTTTTCTTTTGAAGCTTCACAATTGGGAACAGATTTTATGGGAAATTAACTTGCCCCAATAAAAAATGGCTTGTTCCTTGACTGTGAAATACAAAATATAAAGATCCATTCAGGAAATATGTGTTGTGGACTCCTGTCCCGTTATTCTTGTAAATAGCCAGGCAATTTCGTGGAATGGACTTCTAAATGAACTAACCTGCAAGCTTGTGATATATTCAGGAACTACAATCGAGTCTTCCAATAAATGGGGCAAGAGGTCCAACCCGTTATTATGCTTTGCTAGGAACTGTTTGGAATCTTCTCCTCTGAATGTCAATGTTGGCTTCGACAATCTTAACATCCGGCGGAAGACCTGAGGTGACAAAGAAACAGAAGAACAGTCCGGCAGTGGAATAATTCTTTTGTCTGAAATAAATTTAACAGTGCACCAAGAGACCAACTCCTTACAATAAAAAACTTCAGGGACATAGCCTGCATGAGCAATCCCAGAGGTCCAAATTACTTCATTCTGGGTGGCAGGGGTTGAGTAATAAGAATATGCCTTGGACCATTGGAAGTTCTGGTCCTCGCGCCCGAATATGTTCACTGTATCCCCACATAACTGTTGTCGAGCTGATGCCATAGGTTTATGAGAACGTTGGTTTGCTCCAGTCGATGGTTGAAATGAACAGTTGGAGCTGATAATGTAACTCTCCACAAAATCTTGGTTAAATTCTTATGAATGGGAAATTTCCTCGAGCCTTTCGCTGATTAATGACAATCTGTATGGGGGGTGCATGATGAACTGTTAGAATTAAATCTTACTTATTTCATATTTAGAAGTGCGAAGGTGGTGGGTACCACAAAGAGCAATTAAGGATTGGAGGTTTCGTGAACGTGCCAAGCCGACGACGTGCAAACGACATTTCATGATTTTGAAATCAACACTCAAAAGGGATAATATAACCCCCCAAAAATCTTGGTTTAATGCATATTAATAGGAGATATCCTCGAGCCTTTTGCCCATCAATGACAATCTATACGGTTCCTACACGATCAGATGTTAGAATTAAATGTCAATAATTGCATATTTAGAAAATGAACGAATGGAAAGGTCTAAAAAGTGATCGGACGAGATTCAAAATAGGGTTACGGGGGGATACTCAGGAGAGGTGAGTGTCCCACGGTCAAATTTTATGTATCAAATTTTTTCACTGCAAAACATGTAAAATGGAAGAGAGCATGATGGGGCAGTTCAGTAGCTGGTTTGTATATTTGCGGAATTCCGGGAAAGTGGCTAAGTATGAAATAGGGAAACGGTTGGTCGGACTCGTTTTCAGAATTGAAGATTGAAGATTTCGTGAATGAACCAACCCGATGACACACAACTGGTATTCCATGATGTTTGAAATTAACACTCGGAAGGGATAATATAACCATCCAAAAATTTTGGTTTTGTGCGTATTAATGGGAGATTTCCTCAAATCCTGGTTTAGCATTAACACTTGCTAATTGCATACCTATAAATAAGATCTTATATATAATTTCTAATTGCTAATTGCAAAAGGGCGTGGGCACAGGAAACAACGATTAGGAATTGGATATTTCTTGAACCCGCCAACCCGATGATCCGAGAAAGAAATTCGAAGAAATGGCGAAGTATGGAAAGCGGATGGACGTGCTTCAAAATGTGGTGACAATAGTTCTACATGGGGCGTGAGGATCCGACGGTCAAATTGTATGTCTTGGAAATTTTCAGTGCAAAATGTACTATATATATATAATTTTTTTATTATTATAGATAAGTGCCAAGGTCACAGAGACGAGGGAGAGAAAGGAACAAATGGCAAGGTCTGAAAAGTGGTCAGACGTGATTCAAAATAGGGTTACAGGGGATACTCAGGAGAGGTGAGTGTCCCACAGTCAAATTTTATGTATCGGAAATTTTGACTTCAAAACATGTAAAATGGAAGAGAGCATGATGGGGTAGTTCGACGACCGATTTGTATATTTGCGGAATATCGGGAAAGTGGCTAAGTATGGAATAGGGAAACGGTCGGTCGAACTCGTTTTCGGAATCAAGGATTGAACATTTTGTGAATGGACCAACTCGACGATGCACAAATGACATTCTATGATGTTTGAAATTAACAATCGGAAGGGATAATATAACCATCCAAAATTTTTGGTTTTATGCGTATTAATGGGAGATTTACTCAAATCTTGGTTTAGCATTAATGCTTGCTAATTTCATACTTAGAAATAAGATCTTATATATAATTGGTTTGTGAGTAATTGCAAAAGGGCGTGGGCACAGGAAACAACGGTTAGGAATTGGATATTTCTTGAACTCGCCAACCCGACGATCCACGAAAGAAATTCGAAGAAATGGTAAAGTATGGAAAGCGATAGATGGGCTTCAAAATGGGGTGACAATAGTTCCACAGAAGACGTGAGGACCCGACGGTTAAATTGTATGTCTCAGAAGTTTTCAGTGAAAAGTGTGTACCATGGAAGAGGACATGATAGGTAGACTGTAATACGAAAGACGATATGATCTGAGTCCGGTTGTAAATTTGTATATCACAGAAGTCACGGTACTGTTCGCAGGTCATGGAACAATAGAAGTCCAATATAGAGCCCGCCTACTGAGAATCCACAGTCGGAGAAGTGACTAGGTATGGAGTGGGGAAGCGGTCGGTTGATGTCGCGATATAAGAGAACGAGTGAAAACGTGAACCCACAAGTCCGCCTACCCACGCAACTAGACATTTTTGAAAAAACAAATAAGTGACGAGAAAGATAAAGTTCAGGGAAAAGACAAACAAATGTTTGGCTAAGCATAGAAGACGTAAAGGAGGGGCTAATATATTCACATTTGTAATAGATGTCCCATTTCTTGCCAAGATATATACTTGGAAAGAAGTGCGAAGGTGGTGGGCACATAAAAAAATGACTAAGAATATGATCCGCGAGTTTACTTGGTTCTTGGTTGTATGCTTCATCTATCAATTTGTATATCGTGGAACTCCGAGTGTTGTTTGCAAAACACGAAACAATAGAATTGCAATTTTTTAGCCAGACAACCTGCAAGTCCGCTTGTCAATTTGTATAGCGCGGAACTCTGGATGTTGTTTGTAGGACACAAAACTATAGACGACATGATTTTCCCTTTAATATAACCTCTGTGACACAAATGTAGTATGTGGCTCATTTTAGCACTTTTCCATCCGTAAACAATCGCAATCTTGAGCCCGCCAGCCCTGGAGTCCGTCTGTTAATTTGTATATCACGGAACTCTGAGTGTTATTTGGAGGACATGGAACAATATAAGTGCAATGTTGAGCCAGCCAATGCGCAAGTCTTCCTGTCAATTTGTATATCACGAAACTCTAGGTGCTACTTGTAGGACACGAAACAATAGAGGCCCAATTTTGAGCCTGTCAGCCCGAGAAACCACGATCCAAAAAGTGGCTAAGTATGGAATGAGGGAGACGTACATGAGGGAACCCTTGTCAGCCTATTTTGAAACCCGTGGCGGAGGTCTAGGTGCTGTTTGCAGGTGACGAAATGATGGAAGTTCAATATAGAGCCTGGGGTTCTGAGAATTCACGATCTGAAAAGTGCCTAGGCATCGAATGGCTACTGGTTGGTCGAAGTCGCATTTTCGGAAAAAAAATGACTAAGTAAAGAGAAAGAAAGAGTAGAGGGGAAAAAGAAACAACAATTTGGTCAAGTATAGAAGAGGGAAAAGAAGGTCCAATATATTCAAATCTGCAATAGATATTCCATTTCCTGGCAAGATCTTTTATGTGTGTTGTTGGATAAGTTGTATACATATTGCATATACTTGGAAAGAAATCTGAAGGTAGTGGGCACAGGAAACAACATCTGAAAATTTGAAGTTTCCTGAATCGACGAACTCAATGATTCGCCAAAGAGATGTCAAGAAATTTTCAAGTGTGGAGAGCAGTCAGATGGGCTACAAAATAGGGTGACGGATTCCCGAGGAGTCGTAAGGCCCCGAGTGTCAAATTGTATATATCGGAACATTTTGGTGAAAAAGGTGTAACACAGAGGAGGGGATGATGTGAGAGTCTAGAAGTAAATCTTCATATCGCATAACAATGGAAAGTGCAATTTAGACAAAGGGGAAGTGCTCAGTCGAAACACGTGAATCCACCAATCCGCGCAACAAGTCATTTTCGGAAAAAAATGATTAAGTAACCAAAAAGAGAAACTACAGGGGATAAAAGAGTGGGAAAATAGAAAGGCGAAGGACAATTTTCGTAAGCGCGAATTGGTTTCAAACAATCCCCATTGTTGAAAAACCATCATTTTCTAGTAATTGTCAGCAAATGCTTTGTTGAAGATTAGATTTTATTGCAACTTGTGGGTGTAAGTATGTTCTTGATACATTCTTCCATGACTGTAACATATTAACTTAAGTATTAAACTTCTTGCATTATGGGTTGTTAGCATTAAAGCTTAATAATTGCATGTCTAGAAACAAGAATGACGATTTTGCTGCAACATTGTGATTTGGTATTGCTATGTTCTATCTGCATTGTGAATAGAATTGAACGTTGGTTTGAAACTGTCTGTAATCCATTTTTTTGTTTGCATAAAAGGTCGGTGGATCGACACAGTACATTGTCATATAATTGTTAGATGCTCCATCTTAGAACAAATTACCTAAGAAAATACAATATCGAAGAACTATGAGACTACCGAACCATGACAATGAGAAGAGGCATTAAATACAGAAAAGAAGAAACAACAAAGACTCCAAGGAATTTTTTTTTAATAACAAATCCATTTAAAAAAAAAAAAACACTTAGCACTGTACATCTATCCTTAGAAATTGGACCCAGTTCTTTAGGCCAAAACATTGAACGTATCTGCCACAAACACAGGCACAGGAAATCTATCGAGATGCTCTTCAACATGCATACAAAACTGATTACCATGCCTTTTTTTTAAGGAAATCCTTGCAATTTTCTCCTCGAAGGATCATCCTGTGGTAAAATTGATAATTCTCAGAAGCTTCCCCTGAGGAAGAAGATGAAAAACGTTGCAAGGCAAATGGAATAGCCCTTAACTGAAAGTTAGGACACACCAAGAAACCACCTCTCCACAGTCGAAAAACTCAAGGACACAGGTTGCACGTGCAATTTCAGAGGCCCAAATTAGTCCATTCTGAGTGGAAGGAGATGACTAGTAGAAATATGCCTTGCACCAGTGGAAGTTCTGGTCCTCATTCCCGAAGATGTTAATTGTATATCTAGAGAACATGACAGTAGTCCTACAATTGATTTTTTTTTGGCTTGAAATATATCTCTGGGAGCATCAACATATCATTTCCTTACAGTGAAAGTCTTCCACCCAGAACAAACTAATTTGGACCTCTTGAATTCCTACTTTCGAGTTGCAAAGCGACTATTGCATTTAGCTTCAGTTTCTTTTCTAAAACTCCTTCTTTTGGTGTTATCAGGACCGCCATCACTAAGCCGGGAAGTTACACCCGTTATGGTTGATTTCAATTTAGGCGTAGGAGTGGGAACAATATCTACATTGCATCATCCATTACCGTATCATCGTCCATAAGATCATCTTCTTCTGGCTCAAAATCCATGGCATCAACCTCTACGCCAGCCATCAATGCAACTGGGCAGGTTCTCTGAGCAGTCAGGGTTGCCTTGGAATTCTTTGGCTTGAAATATATCTCTCGGTATACCAAGGGACCATTTCCTTTTTTTCTCCTGGGAGGAGGGAGATGAGTAGTAAGAATATGCCCTGGAATACTAGAACCTCTGGCCATCATGCCCGAAGGTGTTTACTGTATCTCGACAGAAATGCTGCCAGAAGTTAACAAGAATTTCCGTTTGCTTCAGATGATGTTTGAAATGAAGATTGGGGAGGGATAATATAACCCTCTGCAAATCTTGGTTTAATGCGTATCAATGGAAGATCTCCTTGAGCCTTTCGTTGATCAATGACAATCTCTAGGGTTTGTGAGTAATGAGTTGTTACCATTAAAGCTCACTAATTGCGTATTTAGAAAAAATTGTGAAGGTGGCGGTGACGACGAAGAGTGATTGATAATTAGAGATTTCTTAAAGGCGCCAACCGACCGATGCACGAAAGAGATTGCATCATGTTTGAAATGAATACTTGGATAGGATAACACTCTTCTCCGCAAATCTTGGTTTAATTAGTAGTAATAACAAATATTCTCTGGCCTTCCGAACATTAATGACAATCTTAACAATTCCTGAATGATGAACTACTAGCATTAAAGATTAATAATTGCATATCTGGAAAGAAGTACGAAGGTAGCGGTGATTGCGAAGAGCGACCAAGCATTGTACATTTCGTCCATCCGCTTACCTGCGAAACAAATTCCAAGAAATGCCCAAGTATGGAAAGCGGTCGGGCGGGTTACAAAAAAAAGGGTCAGAAGATATACCCAGGAGACGTGAGGGGACGATGGTCAAATTGTATCTTAGTGATAGATTTCAGTCGTCAATTTGTATATCGCGGAATTTCAGGTGCTGTTTGTGCGTATGGGAATAGTGGAAGCACAATGTCGAGAGGGAAATTTGTATATTGCGAAACTTCGGGTGCTGTATATAAAAGAATGAGACATTCAGAAAAATGAGCAAGTAAATAGAAAGAGAAAACATACGAGATGAAGGGGAATTTGTTTTCTAATTTGTAAATCGCAGAAGTCCGGGTGTTATTTGCAGGCGACGGAACAATGGAAACACAATGTTGAACCCGCCTATGCGGGAACCCGCGATTCAAAAAGTTTGTTCAACATGGAACGGGGAAGTGGTCGGTCGGGCTGGTGATATAAAAGTAACAATGGAAATCTGAAGACGTGAATCCGCCAAATCCCGCATCTAGAAATTTTCCAAAAAACGAGTAAGTAAAGAGAGGGAAAGCAAAGGGAAAAAGAGAAAGTGAATGGCAATTTTCGGAAGCGGGAATTGTTGTAAGAAAGCACCATTGATGGTCTTAACAATAACTATGGAGTGCATTAAACATGTTAATAGGTTTTTCAATCAAGGAATAGTTACAATGAGCGATGTTTATATTTTCCAGGATATGTTTGTATAAGAGAAGTGTCGAAAAGTTACAAGAAAATCAATTTTTGGATGTTTAAGTAAAGTTTTTGTACTGTTAGCTTCACCGGAAGTATAACAACGATCGATTTGAATTTTTAATGTCCTCTCGTTCATATGATTGTTCCATTAGACTTCGCATAGTATATATTATTTTATTTCAATTTGTTTGCTAATTTGTAGATCATGGAAGATCGGGTGTTGTTTGCAGGCCGCAGAGCAATGGAAATGCAATATTGAACCCGCCTATCTGGTAACTCGCCTATTCGGAAACCCGCGAGCCAAACATTTTGTACAATATGAAATGGGGAAGCAGTCGGTCAGGTTGGCGATATAAAAGTAAGTGAAATTTGAAGATGTGAATCCGCCAACTTCCGCACCTAGAAACTTTTCGAAAAACGAGTAATACATACTAAATATGTACTTTTATAAAGTATGGACATGAGATTTTATAGAGCATGTACGGATCTTGAATTCCATACTTAGCCGCTTTTTGGATCGCGGGGTCTCGGGCTGGCGGGCTCAAAATTGGGCCTCTATTGTTCCATGCCCTACAAATAGCATCCAAAATTTTGCGATATACAAATTGACAGGCGAACTTGCAAGCTGGTTGGCTCAACACTTTTATTGTTCTGTGTCCTCCAAACAACACTCGGAGTTCCGTGATAACAAATTGACAGATGGACTCCAGGGCTGGCAGGCTCAAGATTGCAATATTTTACGGATGTTGATCACTATCAACTATCTAACATTATCTAAAAACATTATTTTCAATACTAAATTATTAATATTAAATATTGATATTGTATAATTTAATTACACAAAAAGTTTGTACAATATGAAACGGGGAAGCGGTCGGTCGGGCTGGTGATATAAAAGTAAGTGAAATCTAAAGACGTGGATCCGCCAACTTCCGCACCTAGAAATTTTCTGAAAAACGAGTAATACATACTAAATATGTATTTTTATAAAGTATGGACATGAGATTTTATAGAGCATGTACGGATCCTACATTCCATACTTAGCCACTTTTTGGATCGTGGGTTCTTGGGCTGGCGGGCTCAAAATTGGGCCTCTATTGTTCTGTGTCCTACAAATAGCACCTAAAGTTCCGCGATATACTGTAATATACCAGATATAAAATGTATGCAGAACATAAATAAAATGCTAGTAATGGCAGAATAACAACAATACAACCAGAACATTCACCACAATAACACTGAAATGATATGAGAATAATAATAGAAATAAGACTTTGAATCTGAAAGCAATGTTCACGGGCCTCTTTGAGGGGGAAACCTCCAGTTGAGCAGAGCTCTATTACAATAATATCCACGTTAGGGTTCTCATACCCTCGACTCCTATTTATACTAAAAAGAAGCATCTAGAGGAAGATCCTTCTAGAAGCGGAAGCTTCTATTAGGTATTCTTACATCCACCTTATTCTATTTTATTGAAAGGTCTTATTAATATTGACCTTT
>ML787797.1:633895-650135 GCA_009831015.1 Picea engelmannii | reverse complement strand
ACCTTATTCTATTTTATTGAAAGGTCTTATTAATATTGACCTTTATTACATCCGAATATATTGTTCTACCTATGTGCGGGTTAGGACCCTAACATGTCCGCCCCCTTAAAAACAACCTTGTCCTCAAGGCTTGAGATGAAGAAATTGTGGTAGAATGGTAGTTGGTTCTTAAGTGGCGTCTGTTGGAGTTGTATCTTTCCACTGGACTAACACTTCCTTGATGGTTCTCTGACGTAGGCGACGCTCACACTGGTCCAAAACTGCTTATGGATGTAGCCAAACGGATCCTTCTTCAGCTAACTCTGGAAGGTTGGTTTGAATTTGTCACTTAGCTCCAATCACTTTCTTTAAGCATGAAACATGAAAAATAGGATGTAGCTTCGAATGGCTAGGCAAAGCTAACTGATAGGCTACTTGTCCCACACGCTTGAGAACGGTATAAGGACCATAAAATTTGGGTGCTATCTTCTGACAATGCTCAGACTTGAGGGAAGTTTGCTTGTAAGGTTGGAGTCGAAGAAACACCTGATCCCCTTCTGCAAATTGATGTTCAGAGTGACCTTGATCTGCTTGTTGCTTCATGCGATACTGTGCCATGACCAAATTCTCTTTGAGGGTATGGAGAATAACCTCTCAAGCTGTAAGTGTTAGGTCAACCGCCTGGACCTTCGAGGCACTCGGTAAGTATGAGAGAACTGAAGGTGGCTTCTGTCCATATACTGCTTCAAAAGGAGTCATGCGTGTAGATGTATGGTATGAAGTGTTGTACCACCATTCAACTAGGGGTAACCATTGAGCCCACTGATTTTGATTTTCCGAGGCAAAACACCTCAATTATGTTTCCAAACTCTTGTTGACAACTTCCGTTTGGCCATCAGTCTGGGGATGATAAGCTGTGCTGAGATGCAATAAGGTGCCTTGTATCTTGAACAGTTCTTGCCAAAAATTGCTTGTGAAAGTTGGGTCGCGATAAAAAACAATAGAGTGCGACATGCCATGAAGCTTGAAGACCTGATCCATGAAAATTTGAGCCACCGTGGATGTTGTAAACGGGTGTTGAAGGGCGTAGAAATGAGCATACTTGGAAAGGCGATCAACAACCACCATGATGACATATTTATTGCCTGATTTGGGTAAGCGGGTAGTAAAATCCATAGAGATATCCTTCCAAATAGCAGGTGGAATCGGGAGCAGTTGTAGTGTGCCCGAAGATTTGACTGTTTCTCCCTTGTTGCGTTGACACACATCACATTCAGCTACAAAATTATGAATGTCCTATTTCATACCATCCCAAAAAAAGGAACGTTTGACCCTGTCATAGGTTTTGGTGAACCCAGAGTGCCCTGTTATGGGTGTAGCATGAAGCTCAGAAAGTACCGTGGATTTAAGCTTTGATTGTTTACTTAAATACAAATGACCTTTGTATCGAAGTTCATCATGGAGCCAAGTGTACCCTGGGGAAGCTGGAGCATTGGATTGCAATTGTTGGATCAACTGTGAACTTTTGGGATCTTGTAGCCATTCCTAGCAAATGACTTGGAGCCAATCTGGTACAATGAATGAAAGAGAAAAAAGGGATCCTTCATCTTCATATTTCCGAGAAAGTGCATCCGCAACCACATTGTCTTTGCCTTTCTTGTAAATGATCTCATAATCATATCCAAGGAGTTTAGTCACCCATTTTTGTTGTTCTGGGGAGGAAATGCATTGTTCTAGAAAATACTTGAGGCTTTGATGGTCTGTCTTAATTTGGAAACGTTGACCCAATAGATAAGGGCACCACAAATCAACGACATGAAGAATAGCCAACATTTCCTTTTCATAGATGGATTGCCCAGATTTCTTTCAGATAGTTGCTTGCTGGTAAAAGCCAAAGGTCGACCCTCTTGCATAAAGACAACACCAATTCCTTTCCCCGAGGCATCACATTCCAACACAAAGGTATTTGTGAAATTGGGAAGGGCGAGGATTGGAGTGGTGCACATGGCCATCTTCAAGGTTTGAAAAGCTTGAGCAGTGGCTGGAGTCCAAGTGAAAGAGTTATTTTTGAGGAGAGCAGTGAGAGGTGTTGCAATCTTCCCATAATTCTTAACAAACTTGCGATAATACCTTGTTAAGCCTAGAAATCCATGCAAGCTCTTAAGAGTCTTTGGGTGAGTCCAGTCTTGCATAACTTCAATCTTTTTAGGATCCACCCTAACGCCATCTTTGCCAACCAGATGACCCAAGTATTCTACTTCTAAGGCGCCAAAAGCACATTTAGACTGTTTCAGAAAAAGTTGGTGCTGAGAGAGTAGATGGAGAACTCGATCCACATGAGCAAGATGGTTTGTCTAGGTTTTTCTATAGATGAGGATATCATCAAAGAAAACTAAGACAAAATGGCGGAGAAAAGGATGGAAGACATGACTCATGAGGCTTTGGAAGGTGGAGGGGGCATTACACAAGCCAAATGACCAAAAACTCATAGTGGACCTGATGAGTTCTAAAGGCAGTCTTGGGAATGTCTGCCTCTTTCATACGTATCTGGTGGCAACCCAAAGAAAGATCAAGTTTAGTGAAGAATTGGGCACCACTCAATTCATCCAGGAGGTCATCAGTGACAGGAATGGGGAATTTGTCTTTGATGGTAAGTTTGTTGAGGGCACAGAAGTCAGGACACATTCACCAAGAACCCTCTTTCTTCAGGACCATGACCACAGGAGAAGAGTAGGGGCTCGTACTAGGGCAGATAACGCTTGCATCAAGGAGATCCTGGACCATTTTCTCAATTTCATTTTTTTGGGAAAAGGGGTGACGATACAGACGGATATTGGGAGGAAGGCTTTCGAGTACCAGGAGAATGGAATGATCATGAACACCACGGGAAGGAGGGAGCCCTTAGGGAGTGGAAAAGACCAATTGATGTTTAGAAAGGATGGCTTAGGGGTCTTGCGGAACCGAGGGTGTCTCTGTTTCTTGTATGGCATGGAGTTGGGTGATAACACCATAATGAAATTTTTTGAGCAGCTTTTCCATGCGATGGGAACTAAATCTCAGGTGAATTGGTGGTGATGCCTTGGAACTTATATTGGTGGCCCTCCTGGTCGAATTGCATAGTTAAGTTTTTAAAATCCATGAGAATGGGACCCAAAGTCCTTAGCCAATCTGCACCCAATGCAATGTCACAACCTCCCATGTCGATAGAAAACATATGGGATTTCAGGTGGTAGTCACCAATTTGGAGACGCACATTTTCACAATTCCCTCCACATTTCATGGAACCACCATTGGCGATCATGATTTGGAAATTATTGATGGCATGGATGTAGCAATGAGTTTCTTGGGCAATGCGACAATGAATAAAATTATGGGTGCTGCCACTATCAACCAGAATGATGACCTTCCGATGCTTGATGTAACTGATTAGCTTGAGGGTTTGGGGAGTGGAGAAACCAGTGAGAGCATTGAGGGAAATGACCAGTTCTACTTCGGGAGGATCTGAGGGAGGGGTTGTGTCAGTAGATTCAGGTGACTCAGACACAAAGGGAGTTTCTACATCCTCTTTCGAAATATCCTCGGAGATGGCCATAAAAATATTTTTTTCTTTACACTTGTGGCCTGGGAAATATTTGTTATCACAGTTATAACAAAGGCCTTTGAGTTGGCGTTCAACCATTTTAGCCCTGGTCAATTTTTGGATCTTTAGTGGCACAGAGGGAATAGTGGGATTTACTGGTTTAGGGCGAGGGATAAAGGAGGGTTTTCAGTTTTGAGAAGATACAACCTTTTGTGCTTCTTTAGCTCTTTTAGTATCCTCCACCCAACTCTGAGGCCGAGCCATGAGGACATGGGCTTGAATCTCATCCTTGAGGCCGCTGATAAAACACTCTCGGAAAAAGGCATCAAGCATGCTCTCTGTTCTAAAAGCTAGGTGCTCAAAGGAAACTATAAAGTCTTCCATTGTTCCTAATTGTTTCAACTTTGTAAAACGACCCAAATGGTTGGTGTCAGTGTCAAAGCATTCATAAATCTCTACCACAAAGTGTGTCCAAGCAATATACCCTTGACGAGAAGTTTTTCTCCATTGCCACCATTGCCAACGTTCTTGATCTAGATGGAGAACACCATACCGGAGTTTGGCCAAGTCACCTGTAATGCCGTATAAAGAGAAACAATGTTCCATTTGGGTTACCCAACCAGTGGGGTCTGAGCCATCAAATTTGGTCACATCCACCCACGGAAGGCGTAGGTCACGTTGAAAGTGATGGTTCTGAAAGTTATGGGAATGAGAGGAATGGTCACCGTCAGTATGTGGAGGTGAGGAAGAGGAAGGGTTATCTATAGGGATATGCAGTTTGGTGCAGAGTGTCGAAAATACTGATTCAAGATGGGTGGTGAGGTTTTGTTTGATTTCCTCCATTGAGGACTGCATGGTTGTATTGATGGCAAAAACATTGGCACTGAGTTGTTTCACTTCTTGTTGGGTCTTGATGAGACCAGATTGCAAGGTGTTGAAGCAAGCTTCCAAGTCTTGGCTACGGGTATGGGCCATGAGGATGGGGAAACTGAAAAGGGGCGGGTGGGGTCAAAACATTTTGCCGAAAAAATGATATGGATGAATGTGATAAGGGAGAAGAGATGTATCCAATGGAATAGGTTTCAAATAATGGTGAAAAAAATTCCAGACTCAGTTTTTTTTTTACACCTGCGGAGTTATACTCCGGTCTAAAAAATACTGCAGAGAGGAAATGCCCAAATGCTTAACCAGAAAGAAATTTGTATTTACTTGGCAACCCGAACACAGTTGTGCGGCAATAGATCTTGTTTGTTTTAATTTGTTTATGTTTCTGTCCCCAAGGGTTAGGTATTGAAGGGTTCTACAAACAAGGGTTTTCCCTGTGCTATAGCTCTCTGATATACATGCAGGGTCCAATAGTAGTACTCATCACAATATCTCAGGGCACTAACTAAGGAGGATAAACTGTACCCTTAGCCGTACTACCCGACCACCCAGGTACTAGAGAGTATCTTCCCAAGTGTTGTTCTCGGTGACACTATAGAATTCAGGTGGCCGATCGATTTATCTAAAGAGGGCTTCAGGTAATCTAGGTCGATCCGTACACATGTGTTGTCTGATGCGCTACCACTCGAAGGGGTACCAACAGGGGTTACAAGGGTGGCCAACAGATGTGAGCTTAAGTACCACTTGTATTTCCTGCGTGTATGAATCCCTCAACTGCGGGTTTATGCACGTAACGACATATCTCTGTGGCTTAAAGACGCCATAATACGTCTCTACCCTGGAAAAAAAAATTAACCCACACTTTCTACCAAGGAAAGTGCTCGGATACCACTTGTAATATACTAGATATAAAATGTATGCAGAACATAAATAAAATGCTAGTAATGGCAGAATAACAACAATATAACCAAAACATTCACCACAATAACACTGAAATGATATGAGAATAATAACAGAAATAACACTTTGAATCTGAAAGCAATGTTCACAAGCCTCTTTGAGGGGGAAACCTCCAATTGAGAAGAGCTCTATTACAATAATATCCATGTTAGGGTTCTCATACCCTCGACTCCTATTTATACTAAAAAGAAGCATCTAGAGGAAGATCCTTCTAGAAGAGGAAGCTTCTATTAGGTCTTCTTACATCTGCCTTATTCTATTTTATTGAAAGGCCTTATTAATATTGACCTTTATTACATACGAATATATTGTTCTACCTATGTGCGGGTTAGGACCCTAACATATACAAATTGACATGCGGACTTGCGGGCTAGCTGGCTCAACATTGCACTTCTATTGTTTCGTGCCCTCCAAACAACACTCAGAGTTCCACGATATACAAATTGACAAATGGACTCCAGGGTTGGCAGGCTCAAGATTGTGATTGTTTACATATGGTGATCCCTATCAACTATCTAACATTATCTAAAATCATTATTTTCAATACTAAATTATTAATATTAAATATTGATATTCTACAATTTAATTACATAAAATTATTAAAGGATGTTAAATATCTTATTTAAAAGAAAAACCTGCCTATTCGGAAATGCGTGATCCAAAAATTTTGTACAATATGAAACGGGGAAGTGGTCGATCGAGCTGGTGATATAAAAGTAAGTGGAAATATGAACACGTGTATCTGCCAACTTCCGCACCCAGAAATTTTTCGAGAAACGAGTAATACATACTAAATATGTACTTTTATAAAGTATGGACATGAGATTTTATAGAGCATGTACGGATCCCTCATTCCATACTTAGCCACTTTTTGGATCGCGGATTCTTGGGATGGCGGGCTCAAAATTGGGCCTCTATTGTCCCATGTCCTGCAAATAGCACCCAAAGTTCTGCAATATACAAATTGACAGGTGGACTTGCGGGCTGGCTAGCTCAACATTGCACTTCTATTGTTCTGTGTCCTCCAAACAACACTCGAAGTTCTGTGATATACAAATTGACAAACAGACTCCAGGACTGGCGGGCTCAAGATTGCGATTGTTTACAGATGGTCATCCCTATCAACTATCTAACATTATCTAAAAACATAATTTTCAAATACTAAATTATTAATATTAAATATTGATATTGTACAATTTAATTACATAAAATTATTAAAGGATGTTAAATCTCTTATTTTTAAAAAAATGAAGGAAACAAAACAAAGCTTTTTTAAATTCTATCACCGCAAGCATAACAACGACCAATTTGAATTTTAAGGGCCTCTTGTTGATATGATAACACCATTGGACTTCACACAATATATATTTGTTTATTTCAAATTATTCCAGGAGATTAATTTTACCAAGTTCATCGATCAAGGAAAAGTGCTAAAACAAGCCACATACTACATTTGCGTCACAACGCTATACAAATTGACAGGCGGACTTGTGGGCTAGCTGGCTAAAAAATTGCAATTCTATTGTTCTGTGTCCTCCAAACAACACTCGGAGTTCTGCAATATACAAATTGGCAGACGAAGCATACAACCAAGAATGAAGTAAACTCCAAACAAGCCGCAAGTAAGATCCCACAAGGTTCCATAGAGCAACACACATCGACCTTTGCATCAAACAATTTGATATACAAAGAAAACACGTCACGACATTGGTTTTCTCTTACATCTGGTATATGTTCCCACGAGAAAATAACCTGGGCCATGGGATATATGGGGTTTGCTGCCATGCTTCCCATTTTTGGACTGAACAATCTTATGTGGATGAAATCTCTATAGCGAGATCTGAATATCTCAAGCTGATGTTTCAATCCATGCCGAGTTCCTTTTTTTTTTCAATTAGGGCATCGAGAAAATCCAGATACCATACCATAAATGTATAGTTGGAGACAAATTCTTATTTTATTCGGGCACCCGAAAGAAAATTGTAGAAATCCGGTCATGGCTAAATAGTTGAAAAACAATTGTCGAATTTGGGCACCCAAAAAACATGCAGGATCCTCCATCAAAGAAACAACCACCCACCATGTTTTTTTTCTTTTATTTGCACACCAAAACAAATATGCAAAATCCTCACTGGGAGACGGAAGAAAACATCAAACTAACAACATTGATTGCATTTGTAATTAGATTCTCAAGTACTCGATTCCGACGAACATTCATCTGGGTGTTGAAGAAATATTGCAGAGACACATTGCAAATTTCTGACTGGGAGATGCAAGAAAACATCAAAATGACAACATCGATTGCATTTTTAATTATATTCTCAACTACTCGTGTCCGACGAACATTCATCTGGGTGTTGAAGAAATATTACGGAGACACATGAGATATTTTCGTTTCCTTCCAAAGCTTGATATGTTTTTTTTTCTTGTCTTTTTTCTTTTCTTTTTCTTCTTCAGCCGATATGCAATATTGCATTGTCCTCATTTAAGGTAAATTTGTTGTGTATTTGAAAGTCGCGCATCATGTAGACTCTTCTTGCCTTTTTCTGTAGGTATGCTTCATACAACAATTCTGCCAACCTAGGAAGCACATCTTGTAACATAGGCTTCCTAATTGTACAATGCATGGTTGTGTTTCCCACGGTTCAGATGACATCATTGAGGCAATGTCCATATATATATGGACATTTTTCACCGCATCCCAGACAATCAATTGTATCATCACTTATCAAAGCAGAAGCAAAAGTAGGAGAGTTTCATTTCACACATACATGCTCAAAGGGGGTCGAGTACGCACTTGCTGCAACCAAAACACCTTCAACCTGGAAACACGAGCATATGAATTAATACATTGAACAATATAATACACAACTGCAACCCCCCTCCCCCCTTCAAATAAAATAAAACAAGTCGCAGAAATTTGGTGACAGCTATTTGTATAAACAAAGTGAGGATGATTTTGTAGATGTATACGCACAACAGTTGTAGAGCTAGTTAGTTTCTTCAGATCCTGTACCATGTTTGCTCGCAACTCTATTACAAATGTTGTTTGGGTTGTGCGAAGGATCCTTTCTCTAACATCCCTTTTCTTTGTTATATTTTTGAAGAGCATAAGTGGAAACTACCCTTTATGCAATTGTTGTTTCATTGATGAAAACAAATTTGAATAGGTATCGAACAATTGCAGCTGCAACATGGAATGATGCAATATTTGTGTAATTTACCCAAGATAGATGTAGATGCGAAAGTAAAGGACAAAACTGGATATGGAAAATGGTACCATTTCCTTGTCGATGTCCGACTCTCCATCCTTTATATGGAGAATGTGTTGCGAGCCAAGTTTTCTCGCCAGTGTGACAACTACGCCAATGGTTCCGATTGGGTAAATATCATTGCTCTGTGTAAGCTGGCTGATAGTTGCGTCCGGGATGAAACAATATTTTGAACAAACAACGAGAATTTTTTCCACAATACTTGTTTCGTTGAGCAAAATAATTCGATCACAACCACCACGGTCATATACTGTTTTGGGAAATATATTAAAATTTGTAATGGATATCCCATTACCCGGCAATATCTTTTCTGCACGTTTCTGGACAAGTTGTGTAGGAATAGTCAGTGTGACTGTCATCATGGGCTCCTTATCTGTCATGTCAGCACACATAATGGATCTAGTTTTGTTTTCCTTGTCCAAGTAGGTGCTATAGATGACCATTATGTCTCCGATGAACACTTGTCCAGTTCAGCAGTTGTTCAAGCCCTCTATTGATAGTACTTTGGGTGTTACAAGTCTAGACTCGATGACAATTTTTGAACAATAAAACTAAAGTAAATGCTAGTGTGCATTATTTTTTTTGTATTCTTTTTTCACTGGCATAAATCTACAAGTATATACATAGCTTCGATGAACTATGGAGCTAGATTTTTGCAACCACACCTCTTAGTCAGCAGAACCTGCGCTATGTTTGATGTCTTGCTTGTACTTGTTGATACTTCTTGTGAACTGCAAACCATGTATTGCAAATGGCATCAACATATTCACCATTCCATAGATGAACAAATAGCAGAGGATATTTGTTTGGTAAACATACTAGGAACATAATGTATGCATCTTTACCTTTGGCCTTGTCGGTCTGCTGATGTCTGGGATGACTGACTGTTCATGGCCATGTCACTAGTCCAACTTTTTTTGATGCAAGTGTGTGTAGATGAACATCGGAAGGACTAAACAAGTATATGCATTGTATAATTTCCATAATAGTTCTTAATGTCACATGCAGGGTGGAAGGAGATGGAATACGAAATAGGGTGTCAAGGAATATGTTAGCGTCAGAAGTCACTCCTGGATTGCAGCAGGAGCAGAGCCTGACGCCCATCAGTTTATGTCACGATTTGTTTATAAAAAGGGGTGATCGAATGGAAGTTAACTCAAAACAATATTGTTCTAACTCCGAAATTAGACCAGGCATGCATGGGCAAGTGAGGTCTTAGATAAACTTCAGACAGTGAGTTGTAGTAAGGGTGAATAGGGGGAAGACTTGTATAAGAGAAATGCAAAGGTCTGTTGTAAACATCAGGTTTCTAAAAGACTGTAGGAGAAAACATCCAAACACAAGATCTTCTTACATTCAAACGCAGAAAACCGGGGAATACAACAATGCCACAATAAATCCTTTATCATAACATAATTGCAATAATTCATGTGAATCAGTCAATCATGAACTCCCTCGGTATGAGATGAAAACTAGATGGGGTAAGAAAATTGTCTGTCATTAAACAAGAAATCTTACATACAGATGCATAACCAGAGAAATAGAGTGCCTGTTAAAACTTAACAATCGGGAGCTTCGTTCTACCATCGATCCTTCGAAAAATATCAAAAATAAGTATATATAATCCTAAACATTTACCCAACAGAGGCCTCCTAGACTTTTGGGATGAGGCGTCTCTTCAATCAAATCTGGCCTGCACTCCTCTGTCATACACCATCTTAATTCTGCATGGATCACGCCAGGGGGTAGCTGAGCCCTTAAATGCTGAATTAGCATGCACAAGATTCCCTAGTGAGTCAAGGACTTGGCATGGCTTCTGTGGAAAGGGTCAGTACAAGGGACCATCTTGGGCAGACTTCCCGCCGGGACATCCATGCCTTGCAATTAACGAGTGAGGTGAGGTTTCAACCACCCTCTCTCTTCTTCATTTACTCCAAGCAGGTATCAGGGTTGAGATCAAGTTGAACTGGCACCTGGAGAACACGGTGATCCCTTCTGCAACTATACCCGACGCTTCGGCCCTTTGCGTAGCTCTTTCTATTGCCTCCAAGCGACTACAGGCTGTGACCTTGTGCCTATCTTCAAAGGTGCTTTCGGTGTTTCAGGGTTCGTGGATAGGAAGGAGCAGATCCTTTATCTTCGAAGTTACGATGGGAAAAATGCCGAGAGGGCCTAATGGGTGCCACGCGCCCCTCTCTGATCTGATGGTCCTGAACTAATTCGGTAATACTGTGGGCCCGGGTCCGGGACGTCTTCGGCGCTTCGCGTCTCGGGGATATGAAAGAGTTGCTCCTTGCGCTTCGAAGTCGCGATGGGCGAAAAGGCAGAGAGCCTAATCGCACACCACATGTCCCTCCGGGATGAACGACTAAGATCTCTCTCGGCTCTTCGGGACTCGTCTTGCCAAATGATAAACCTTAGCGCCCCTCCTACAGACCTGCTCCTTTGTGACCAGGCGCCAAAACCATGGGCCCGATTCTGGGTACTTTCGACGCTTCGGGGTTCGGGGTTCAGAGATGTGAGATGATGAGGGACTTTTACCCTTCAAACTCCCGAATGTCGATACGCCGACGTGACTAGATCTTGCGCCATGTGTCATTGGATCGTACGACCCAAATTTTGTCTTGAAATATAGGTGCTTTCTCTGACGCTATACCTCGGGTAACTTGTTAGCCTCGAGATCCCGATGACCATCGATCAACTTTATAGATTGGTCTCGGCCGCTCGACAACAAAACTTCGCCCGCTCGCTTGACTTGTAACCTGAAAAGAGATCCTTCTGTGCTGCGCTTGGGCGCTTCTCATGCAACCTGCAGACCTGGGTACTTTTGTTCCCAAGACAAAAATTGTTGCTAACATTAGGCTCCATGGGGGATAGAGTCGTCCCTGTGATGCTCTAAGAACTCATTTGCAGCTTCAGTGCCTTGCTATTGGGCTATGGAGTTATTTACTAAGCCGGAAATAATAAAAAGGAAAATGAACAAAGAACCAAAAGGAAAATATTTACAAACAAAGGAGCCGTCTAAGGCTCAAACAAAACATTTCTTTAGAAAATGCCCATTTACTGGGCTGTTGAAAACCTCTTCACCCTCCAAATCCTGCAACTTGTATGTGTTGTTCGAGAAAACCTCAGAGATTTTGAAAGGCCCGATCCAAAGGGCATCAAACTTGTCGTGTTTGCCCTTGTCTTGCATGGGTGCATCCCACTTAAGCACCAAATCCCCGATCTCAAACTCTTTCTTCTTGACTTTCCTGTCAAAAGCCAGTTTGACCTTCTGCTGATGGTCCTGAATTCTGTCCATTACCTTCTCTCTAGCCTGCTGGACTTCCATCAGTTGATGAACTCTTCTGATCATGTCATCGGGCTCTTCTTGATGATCCTGGAAGAACTTTGCTACGAGAATAGGTAGCTGAGAAGGGAAAACAACTTCTACTCCATAAACTAATTGGAAAGGGGAGATGCCTATAGATCTCTTTGTGGTCACTCGATCGACCCATAGAGCGAATTTCAACTTTGAAACCCAGGCCCTTTTGTTGTCCTCCAATAGTCTTTTGATGATCCTTATCAGGCTTTTGTTGGAGGACTCTGCTAAACCATTGCCCTGGGGATAGTATGGGGTGGAGTGAATCAGTTTGATCCCAAATTGCTCACAGAACTTGGCTAACGGCTCAGCCTTGAATGAGGCTGCGTTATCAGTAACAATCTTTCTTGGGTAGCCGCATCTTGTGATGAGGTCTTCCAGGAATCCAATAATTACCTTGTGGGAAGCACTTCTAGTGGGGATAGCTTCGATCCACTTAGTAAATAAATCTGTAGCAGTCAGGATCCATCTGTGCTGCCCACTGGAAGCAGGGTGGATTTCTCCAATAAAATCTAGGCCCCATTGCTGGAAAGGTCCCGAAACAACTACAAGCTTTAAAGGCAGAGATTTGAGCTGTTTCTTTCCTGAAAAAATTTGACATGGGATGCAAGCTCTAACTTCTCTACAGACATCAGTGAACAAGGTGGGCCAGTAGTACCCAGCTCTGAGAATTTTGTGAGCTATGTTTTTCCAGAAATGGTGCCCTCCGCATAGGCCGTTGTGAAATTCAACCATGATCCTATTGGCCTCTTGCGGATTCATGCATTTTAAAAGCACCCCCAGGGGGTCTTTCCAGTATAAAATTTGATCAACAAGGCAGTATCTGACTGCTTTGAGCTTCAGAGCTCTTTCCTTGTTTCTTTGCAGGCCATCTGGAGGCCGCAGCTCCTACAGAAAATATATAACATCATTATACCAAGGACATTGAGCCAACATGGGTTCTGTTTGAGGCTTTACATCAGACAGCTGATTCTGTTGATTTTCTGAACATGTATTGATGAAATCTACCCCCAAGGCTCTGCAATTTTCTTCAGCCAACAACTTGGCCAAGCCTTGACCTTTAATCAATTTGGTAGGCCTTATCTCCAATTCAAACTCCAGGATCTTGGCTATCCACTTACTCCTCCTCTCGTTTATGTTGGGCTATACAAGGATGTCCTTCACAGAGGCTGAAGGAACGTATGTGGTTACCTTTGAGTGAAGGACATAGACTCTGAAGGCTTTGAGAGCTTTCACTAAGGCATAGGCCTGTTTCTCCATGATTTCATACCTGATCTCTGCATATCTTAATGCCTTGCTGAAGAAGGTAATGGGTTTCTCTCGCCCTTCCTCATTTTCCTGCAACAAGACCGCTGCTACTGTATCAAAAGAAGCAAAAGAGAAAATTAGGAACTCTTTGGAATAGTCAGGACTGATCAACACAGGTGCCTCAGTCAATGAACTTTTTATTTGGATAAAAGATTCCCTGGGTTCAGTGGTCCATTTCACTTCATTTCCCTTCCTGAGCATGGCTGTGATGTGTTTCACCAACTCAACAAAATTTGAGACGAATCTCCTCAGGAAATTAATCTTTCCCAAAAAGGCCTGAACTTCCTTCTTAGATCTAGGAAGGGACAGGGTTTGAATTGCCTCTACCCTGCTAGGATCAATCCTCACCCCCTCTGCTGATACTATATGGCCTAATAGCTTCCCTTCCTTCATAGCAAACAAAGATTTCTTGGGATTCAGGGAAAGGCCAAACCTTCGACACTTCAAGAAAACTTTCCTCAGGTGACAACAGTGCTCTTTATCTGACCTCGAGAAGACTGTGATGTCATCCAGATAGATTACCACAAACTAATATTTCTCCCCAATGAAGGCTATGTCCATGGCTCGCTGAAATGTTGCTCCTGCATTCATCAACCCAAAAGGCATTTTGGCATACATGAATGTGCCCCAAGGAGTGGTGAAGGTCGTTTTTTCTCTGTCCTCAGGCATGACTGATATCTGATTATAACCAGAAAAACCATCGATCATGGAAATCCTAGATGCATCGGTTACCCTCTGCAATATGTGTTCCATGTTGGGCAGGGGATAATTGTCTTTCTTTGAGCTCCTGATCAGGTTCCTGAAATCGACACAGAGCCTGATTTCTCCACTTTTTTTCCTCACCGGGACCAAATTGGCCACCCATTCGGAATATCTCAAAGGGACGATGATTTGGGCATCTAACAATTTCTTCACTTCTCTCTCCATGACGGGCAACAACATGGGATTTATCTGTCTCAGCTTCTGCCTGAATGGCCTAGCCTCTTCGCTCAGTGGGATCTTGTGCTCAATGACAGATGTGTCATAAGTCTTGAGGTCTTCATAGGTCCACGCAAACACATCAATAAATTCCTTTAATAACTCAGTATATTCCGCCCTCTGTTCATTGGTCAGGCTGCTTGATAATTTGACAAACTTGGGCTCCTCCTGTGTGCCAATGTTGCATTTGGCTGTATCAACATCTTCATTTGAAACACTACCCTTTACTGCCACATCATTCCTGTCGAACAGTCTTTCTAAAGGGACTAGTCCCCTCGGAATGTGGTTGCTAGGCAGCTGAATAATTTGGTGATTAGTAATTTCATTTAAAAACACCTCAGGGTGAGGGTCACCTTCCGGGTCAGGATCCTGATCAATGTGCAACGCAGAAAATTCATCAACAGATTGGAGAAATTTTTCGATTTCCAGATCATCTTCGAATACCTTCCAATGCTTGAAATTGTCCGATACAGAGGGCCTATATTTTATTTCAACATCATACTTGACCATAGGCGGCAGAGGAACTTTGAGCAAACTAGCTGAGACAACTAGAGAATCGGCCGAAGTATTTCCCCCCCTCGGAATGAAAGAAATGTTAAAAGACAAGAAGAAATTATCAATAAGGTCCCACACCTCATTTCTATAATTTATGAGTCGGGAATTATTAGCACGATAAACATTTCTGACTTGCTGGATAATCAACTCAACATCTCCAAATATTGTTATCTCTTTAATTCCCATTTCTTTTGCATCCCTCATACCCAGAACAAGAGCTTCATACTCTGCCCCATTGTTGGTGGTTTCAAATTCCAGCTTGTATGACAGGGGTATGGTCTCTTGAGAAGGTGACATGAAAACTACTCCGGCGCCAACGCCTTTGCTAGAAGAAGCTCCGTCGAAAAACATCTTCCAAACAGAGATGGTTGGAGGGGGAATCGAATAATTAAGACTGGGCTGCTTTCTAACTTGGAAAGGGTCTTCAGGAGCATCAATGAGCTATAATAAACTAGACCCCAAATCGGTGTCAAGTGCAAAGATGGGGTGATTAGTGGGGTTTGCTTCGTCACTAACAACGTAGGCCAGCTGAGCTTCCCTATATAACCTCCTTTGTTCCCCTCCGAAGACTGGAATGGTGGCATACGTGAGATCCATTTGTAATGTTCCTCCAAACTTTTTAATCCAAGATCTTGACAACAACATGCCGAATTTGGGGGGGACATCAGCTACCACAATATCCATGACCACACTCTTCATGGGTAGCTGAAACAAGGAAACCACCAGGTATTTGATGACTCCCAGACACTGCACTCTCCTTGAATCGAAAGAGTACAAATCATGATAAGTTTTTGTCACCTCCAGTCCCAATTCTTCCATTACTATTTTGGGCATAAGGTTATGGGAAGCCCCTGAATCCATGAGGTAGTTATGCAACACTTTATCATGTATGTTCAGGGATGTGTAGAAAGGAGGGGATGAATCATCTCTATCTTCTACCATGGGCCCTAGGACAACTGCTGGGTTTTCATCTTGGAGATTTATCGAGTCAGTGGAAGGTTGGGGGGGCTCAGATTGTAGCAGCTTGGAGAGGGACCTTTTGAAATCTTCATTTTTAACTAGTTCGGATAGGAGTACATGGATTCTAATATTTTGAATCTCATGCTCAAAATTGAAGGAGGGAATAGGCTCAGGAGCTTCCCTTACCTCAGAGACAGGTTCCTTGGCTGCTGGCGAAGCATTCTGAGTTTTCTTTTCTTTAGTAGTGGTTGTTGCAGCCTTAGTAGGCCTTTCCGCTACGAGGGGCTGATCCTGGCTATCAAAATTCCCTTCTTTCTTTTTTGACCTGAGATTATATCTGTTAGGAGTGTTGTTGTCTTTTTCCCCTCTACTCAACTCGTTGATTTGAGTGTTGATAAGGGA
>ML787797.1:587416-615315 GCA_009831015.1 Picea engelmannii | reverse complement strand
ACATTCTAAGGTTTTATGGTAACAGTCTAGTCTGGCTTTATATGTGGCTAGCCAGTCCATACCAATCAACAGGTCATACGATCCTAGGGGTAGTATGTTAAGGGTTGCTTGGGTGGGGAATTCACCCATAGTGAATTGGCAAGATGGTATGACCTCCGCTACCTTTCTTTTAGTGTCAGTGGCTAAATGTACCAACCATGGCTTGGTGTGTTTATGTGGCTGTAATTTACACTTATCAACAACCTTAGAAGCTATATAACCCAAATTTGAACCAGGGTCAATTAGAATGAACACTAGATGGTTGGTGATCATACCTTCCATCTCCACCACTGAAGCTTGGTGGTCAACTTGTTTATTATCCAAGGCTGCATAAATTTGCGGCACACTCCTGGCCACGTCATTGATGGTGGTAGCTTCTTGAACGTTGTAAATTCTTCGACTATTCTGTTGTCGGTGCGGGCAGTCCCTTGGTAGATGTTCTTCTCCACAACCCCAACATTTCAAGGGTTCTCTCTTTGGGTTATCAATCTTCCCTGGGGTAGATCCAAAAGGTTTATTTCCGCTCTGGGAGGGGAAATTCTGCTGGTGTACACTTCGGGTTGGGAAGCTCATCCTTGAGTCCTTTTTATAGTTTTTAAATCTTGGGGATTTAAATCCCTTTTTTTGGAATCCCGAACTATTCTTCTGCTTCCAACCTTCGCGAGGTTTTGTCCGATGCCCAAGCTGTTCATAACAATATCTTGTCTTTCGGATAGTGTCTTCTAGGGTCTTTGGCTCGTCAAACTCAATCCCGTTCTGATAGTCCTTAGGTAGTCCACTGATGAATCGTTGTACCTTTGCCTTTTCTGTTTTTATATAGGGTACGTACCTCAACAACTCGAGGAATCTGCTGACATATTTCTCTATGGTGAATTGCCCCAGCTTGAGTTCATAGAATTCTTTAGTCTTTTCGTCGAAATACTTTTCCGACAGATACTTCTTCTTGAAGTATTTCTCAAACCGTTCCCAAGATAGGTCCTCTTCGTGAATCCCTTTTACATTCTTAAGGTCTTCCACCAAATGGAAGCCTTTCCATTCAAGTTGAAAGTGGCTATTCAGGGCTTCAAGTTTTTTGAGAAGTCATGGACTCTAAAATACTTCTTTAGTCCAAGCAGCCAGGCCTCCACTTCCTCCCACTTCTTTATTTCACCGTCGAAAGAGGGTGGTTTGGCGTTCTTGAATTCTTCGAGATTATGACTTTTGGAATGCTTTCGCTTCTTCCGTTTTCTTTGGGAATAAGAACTAGTTCTGCTACTAGAAGATCCCTCCGAGTCCCCAGTTTCCTCTCCAGAGGAATTGTCTGACGCTTGTCCCTTATCTCTGGGGTGGGCCTTTCTCGAGGTGCTCTTCCCAGTGTGGCCACTTAAAAGACCACGTTTATGTATCTCAGGTGGACTTCGACTTTTCTTTGTCTGTCATCGGTCCGCGTGACTGGTGTCAGGTCCATGTTGCAATTGTCTTTGTATGTCGGATAAACTCTCCAACAAGACTGCATTAATTTCCGTTTGCTTCTCTTGCTCTTTCATCAACCTCTCGTTGTCGGCCTTGCAGCTCTGTAGTTCGACCATGAGGCTCCTCACAGTCTCAGCTAGATCTGGAGGGGTCTCTACCGCTCTCCTTTCATCAGACTCTTCGTCTCTATTGTGGGAGCCATCCCCCACTTCGTGGTGTGTCACCATTCTATGCGTCTACAGTTTCCCGCAGTTGATCGTCCGCTTGTGTGCAGGAAAAACACTTGTTGTTAGTCAATATTTATATTCATTCATAACCAGCGCGTAATTCATATTTTTCAAATGCATACACACAATAGAAATTTTCATTCTTAACTTCGACTTTTGATAAAGGGGGTTAAGATAGAGGGTTACTCCTTTTAAGAGTACTTCAGATGGAGTTTCTACGCAACTCGTTCATGAGCCCAAGCACGCCAAGTGTTGTAACCATGCTCTGATACCAATTTGACACACAACCACTACGACAACCTAGATTTTTCATCTTTTTCTTCGAGGGACAGAATCCCCGAATTTCTATAGGGCCTAGCGCAGACCATCCCTTCCCTTATCCTCCTCCAAGCGACCACAACCTGGCCTTAGCGCAAGCGCCTTTCACAACTCGCGAGTTGGAGAGTCAAGGCTCTCGACTCCTCTTTTTCCAAATGCTGATACCCGAAATGCGATATGGGTATGGCTCCCTCCTCACTAGTGCCTGCTACATATAACTGTAGGCTAGGCTAAACACTAGCACTACTCGCATCTCACGAGTTGGAGTGTTGCGCCCTCGTGCTCCTCCTTTGTGAATCCCCGAGACGCGAAAGGTCAATGATGGGAGCATTACTCGCATATCGTGACCTCGCGAGTTGGAGTGTTGAGCCCTCGTGCTCTTCCTTTGCGAATCTCTGAGACACGATAAGTCAACAATGGATTGACTCTTTCCTAGGCGACATGGGTCCACCACCTATCACCTGCTTCCACCTTTCTCTGGGCACTTGTTGTTACACCACCTGTCAACCATGCGATCCCCACTTAACGGATGTGCCACATATTTGCACGAGCCCTCAATGCTTGGCACCTCGCGACTTCTGCAGTCGAAAAGAAATTCTTTCAACCTTTGAACCCCCGATACGCGATACCACGCGAAGGTTCTGATCCAATGGTTCTCACATGGCTTGGATCCGACGACCATGATCACGTCGCAATTTTGCGAATCGTGAGTTCGTGCAGTCCTATCCTTGACCACTCCCAGTCGTGAGTCATCAAAATGCTACCCGACTGCCATGCGTCCTGTGTCGATGGATGGTTCCGAATACTTTGGGACTTTCAGGACGTTGTCGAGTCCACTCTCCTGCCTATGCAAAGGTTAAGATCAACAGTCAATAGAGCTCCGACGGATCCTTGGATCTATGGTCCTGGATCCCATTGCTACTTGCGAAGGCTGAAATAGTCGAGGTGTTAACACCTGCACTCCTCCTCTAGATCCATCGGTCTTGACAGATTTGGGGTATTTCCGAAAGGATTCCGACCGTTCGTCTACCAAACGATGGGTATTCTCTTTCGATAGTTGGACTTGCTATCCCTTCTAAGCTTGAATCACGAAATTCAACCTCTTGGATCTTCAAACTCCCACGACTCAGACCTTAGAGAACTACTCTTTCTTGCATAAGGTTTCCAGACTCGGATCACATGAACCTTCAGACGGTTCTTGGGCAATTGTCCCTGATCTTAGTCGAGTCTCTGGGTAAAGGTTCTGTACGGTTCCAAGGTTTATGGGGTAATTCCCAGGGAAGAGTACTCTCGAGGAGCCTTCCCAAAATATTACGAGAATCAAACAAACAAGACGATTCTCGGTGGAGCGAACTTATGCCCCAGACTTAATTATTTGTATAGAAACCAACTATGGCATGTAAGTATACACATACATCCATTATTTCTAGTCTAAAACACCAGGAAATCATTCCACACAGAAATCATTATGGGCATATGAACATGAGCATGTATTCATGATATTCAATTCAAAATACAAGGCATAAAACACTTATCAGATCCACCAGGCGTGATGCAACTGCTGAGAGGGGTGCTCGTTTCCACCCAACCGTAGGCTCAGTGACTCCAAACGGATTTACCACTAGCCACCCCCGAGATAGACCACGATACTTTGAGATTCAGTCTCCTACTTCCAGCTCAACAGAAGTCAAGGATGAAGGTTACTCTCCTTCTCCTGATACAGAAAAATAATCCAGGATGAAGGTTACTCTCCTTCTCCTATGTTTAGAACTCCCTGTGTTTCCAAAGTTTCTCCAGTTCTCTTCCGCGATCCCTGTCGCGCACGCTCTCTCTACCCTTTACCACACTTCCTCTCTTGCATTTTTCTCTGCAAGATTGCGCGTGGCACGAATTTCCTCGTCCGTGGTCAGGTCTGAGAGCTTTTACGAATGGGCGGTTCACCCCCATCCCCTCATTAACTCTTGAAGAGCCTCCCCACCTACCAATCTGACGAGAAATCCATTCCAGGGTCAGAGAGTTGCTTTGGTCTTTGAGCAAATAAAAACCAGTACGATACTGGCTCGGTGGAAGTTAACGCAACCATTCTAGGTCCCTTCCACCACCTCTCATTAGCCATCATGGTCTCTTTTAGCACATCCCCCCTCCCAGCAGTCATGCAACACATATTCATAACATAATTTACATTCATCGACCTTTGATACAAAGGTCCGTCAAATCAAACATTCACATCTTTAAGTTTGCCATAGTTCTTGGCCAATATAGTTATTTTTACAGACTGGGGGAAACAGGGTGTTACATGCCATACCATATGCATTGCCATATCATATGTGCCCACAATAACTCAAATGCAAATCACATAGCCACTAACCAACCATTTAATAGTTAGGACTAACACTAACATGTTTTACATTTTCAATTGCACATAACTTTTAACATAGCATAAACATAGATCCTTTCTTTTAGGATTGTTTCCATAAGTTTCTTCTCTTTGTTTTGGTTATGTCATTACTAACATATTTCTTGTGTATGTGTATCCAGGTAATAAATCACGGTGACATGATTAAACATAACGATTGTAAATATATGCTAATCATAACATAAAAATAAATCTTTAAATAACAGAACATCCCATAAAATGCATCATCCACTTGTTACTGTATCCAAAATGAAACCATGACTGCACTGTCAACCATATAGGACCCTGTAAGCAACATCGAAACAACAACATAAAAAGTGTGATATGACTATCTTCGAGCCTCCAGTCTACAAGGGGGTTCCACCTACTTGTATTATATTATTAACATAGTTTAAATAATAGAGCTTTAGCAATACTTTGTGGGCGAAATTCCTCGTTGCGATTTTAATTGTCAACAAACTAACGACTCCACAGGGAAATCTATTTCCAACATATTAATAACTCATAATGTATGGTTTCGTAGACCAAGTAACATTAGATCAAAAAGATGTAAATCAGAATGATTATGCAACAGGGGGAAGTGAGCGGATTTAATGGAAAAATGACCGGGAATTTGGGAATAACTCATGGAAAGTGTTAAGTATGAGGGGGTTTATCTCTGTAAGCATAATAATTCAACCAAAATTTGCTCTTGACTTCAAGAAGAAAAGTTTTCTGGACTTGTTCTTTTGAATCCCAAAATGGATGAAGAAATGGAAAGCAGAAGCGGGAAGTAACCAACTATCTCATAAGACAATAGTGAAAGCAGATAACAAATTCAATGATGCCTTCAGGGGGAACATCATAACAACCGTGTAAGCTTGATTGTTATTGACTAACAATGCTTTGCAGGAGTGTCGCTGTGGCAGAACTGATCCAACATTTTATTCTTGACTAAAAATTGAAATCAAAAGAGCAAAAGCAAGAAATGCCATAACATAAATGAAACTGCAAAATTTAAAACCACAGAAATGGAATGACAAAAATGCAAACAACGTAAGGAAAACTACTAAAATGAAAGCAGAATTGAAAACTGTTTTAAAAGTAGAATTGAAAAAGCAGTAATGAAAACTACTAAAATGAAAACATAACTGAACTACTAATATACAGAGGGATCTTAATGAACTACTAATGCACTGAACTACTATTAAACTACCTTGAATAATCTCTCAAACATGTTCTTCATTGAAGGGATCTTAATGATTTCTTTCAAAGGCACTATTACATTGATATTTTCCAAGACACTTTCTAAGTCAAAATTCAAGTCAATATTAACGGTTTTTGGCAAAGTAGGATTGGGTAGAAGCCTACTCATTGGTGGAGGTGGAATTTTCTATTGAGGAGTCTTAGGGTTAGTGGGAGAGGCTCGAGGATATTTATTTTGTCTTGTATAGAATTTCAACTCTTTCCTCTCCAACTTCTCCCTTGAATCTTCATCTAAACTGTTTATAACTTCCATCCTAGCCCTCTTGGCTGCTTCTTTTATGCCTTCTTCATGTTGTTTGAGTGTGATATTGAGACATACTTGTGGCTCTTTAGCGAAGACATAATTCATAATTTTCACTTGATTAGGGTCTCCATTGTTCATTGGACATTCATGCTCCCAATGTGCATCCCTACACTGAAAACACTAAGGAGTTTCACTACAACATTTGAGGGAGCGAGAGTGTCATGCACCTTTTTCTCATTTCGAGGCTTGTATGCTTGACCTTGATTTTTGGGTTGTCCTTTGAAATGAGGTTTTGGAGCCTTCTGTTGTGCTCTCTCCAAAATTTTAATTATATTCATCATCAAGGTTTGATTTCTTGCTATGTGATCAAAAGTCTCTTAAAGTCTTGGCAAGGAAACACTAATATCTTGGGTGGTCTCAACATTGTGCACTATCTCCAGTTTAATACCAACCTTGGTTCTTGGGGCTTAGAAAGGTTCCAACTTGGATGATGACAGATTAGCCTCGATTCTTGTAGCTATTTCATGAGCCTCTTGAATTGTCTTTGGGCCCTTGTCCTTGAGCATGAATCCAAATTTCCCAGAAAATGCCTTGGTATAAAGGAAGAGAAGGTAATCTCCTATAGGGTGATGAATCTTAGGTATTTGTTGCAACAACCTTTCAAACTTGGTGTGGAACTCCCTAATAGTCTCATTTTCATATTTCCTGATCTCATTGAGCCGCGTCAACATGTTTGGATCTTCTTTGAAACTCCATATTTTAAGAAAACTTTCTTCTAGTTGATCCATGGTTTTGATGCTAGCGTCGAGGAGACTGTCATAGCATCTTCTAGCAACATATTGAAGAGTGGCAGAGAAAAGCTTCATCACTAAATATTATACATCATCACTCATGGGATTAAGTTGAAAGAAGGCCCATAAATTACTCATATGCTCCTTAGGGTGACCACATCATTACTAGAAAATATGGGAAACCATTTCTCATACTTTGCAGGCATTTGTCAAGGGTGTCCTGGGATGGCTGACATATCTAATGGTTTGAAGATCTTGGAAAGCCATTGGTTTTGACTTTGGGCTTGAGTTTGAGCCATTGTATTCAAAGGAAGGTTTCCCCCAAAGAGAAATTTTACCATGGGAGAGTTGCGAGGAGGCCTTCTTCTGTAAGATTTAGGAGGCTTGGCATACCTCCCTTGGCTTTGTGGAGTTTCCAGATAACCCCTTTGGGATTATCAAAGGAAGAGAGGGAATCAACCTCGATGAAGTTACCAGATAAGCTTGTAAGATAAGGGCTTCGAGAAAATCTTACCAAAGATGTGTCATTAAGGAAAACTGATCCAATGGTGCCAAAATGTTATCGCACGATTTGTACTTGTTCAAATCCCAACAAAATTAAGCCAAATATTGCGTAACTACAAGAAATGCTACCACTATCACCTTTGTAAGAGATCCCCACGTTTTAGTGATGGAGAGAGGTCCACCATAGGGGAGGCGTCCTCGATAAACTCAAGGGATCAAAGTGCAGATAATGTAGCTAAGCTTACCGCCCCCTCTCTTGGTTACCTAAGTCAAATGTCTATGTCTATGAAATTGAGGTAATGGGAAGAGTTTTGGGTACCTTCCTGGAACAAGAACAATTTATAGCATGCATATGATATTTCCAAATACCGATATGCAATATAGACCTCAAGAGACAATAGACAATGAAAATTAATGATATCTAGTACAAATTTGCAACGATATAACAACTTACAATGTCAATTAGAGTTTTGTAACAACCACAAGAAAATCAGATCAAAATTGCATGAAAGACCGTGAAAATTTAACATACATTAAGTAGATTAATTAGCAACTATTTCAAGCAAATTATGAGTGTGTTAGCTAGTTGTTAGAGTGAAGTATGCAACAAATTAAGTTGATTTAGATTGTTGTAGCAAATATTTGCAACAACAACAATAAAGTTAGCGAATTAGGCTAATTTAGAGTTAGAAATGTTAGTGGATAGCTTGAGAGAATGATAAAAAAAAGTTGTTTGGTCACTTTCTTCACTAGAAACGAGGTAGATTAGTGCCTTTTGGGCTATGGAGTCTTTTATAATAGCAATTAATAAGTTTGGAGAATAATGATAATGATAGCTAATAGGTAGGGATTGAAAATATATGGTGCTATCACATTAGGGCCCTAGATTTCAAACCTTGAAAAGAAGAAGTTGCTAAAGTGAAAGTACTTTCTGGCTTTAGAAACTCTTTCTTCCTTCTTAGATTATTTGATTATGTCAAAAAAAAAACTTAGAATAAAACTCCTAAAGTGCTCGCACTTTAGGGCTTTAGGAGCTTAATCTAGGTAGGATTTCCTTCACCAATTTATGAATGGATTAGGCTTTTGAGCGGAGGAAGCACTTATGCTCCTCTCTTAGGGTTTAAACAAATAATATACCTTCAATATGAACAAGTAAAATTCACCATAAACATCCAATACATGAAATTAAATTGTAGATTTTACTTACTTCACCAAGATCAACCAAGCACAAACCCTAATTTCCAGAAAATTCCACCAAAAAATCAGCAAAAGAAGCTCCACACTTGTCCTCCAAACCATAGAGTATGAGTAAAAGATACCAATGATGCCAAAGATAGCAAAAATTCTAGACCAAGTATCTCTTGTGAGAGAGAGAGTTGTGATTAAAAATGAAATGGTGGCTAGCCATACTTTATATGGGAAATCCTAGCCACCAAAAGACTTTATCCAAAAGTCATGTCTCTTTACAAGAGGGCCGACTTGTTAATTTTCCCTTTCAAATTACACAAATTCATTTTTTTACAAAAAGAAAACCTAAAAGGGCGACGTCATCCCTTCTTGGGGTGATGTTTAGCTTCAAGGGTGGAACGTTGGGCATCCAAAGACCATACATCATCCCAACATGTGCCAAAATTCCATGGCAAGTGTTAAATCATCACCTACATCAAACCCCAACCCTCTAGATGTCATCATGGTGCTAGTAGGATGATGTCTAGTCCTCTAAAGGCCATCGTCCAAGTGGAGAGAGGTGGAATCTCAATGTCTAGTCATCCCAAGGTGCCTCCAAAAGCAATGACCTCCTTTTTCAAGGTGCAAACACTCATCACAAAATTTCCCCAGATGTGGGGCTAGCACCCATCCTTGGGCTCCAAATCCCTCATGAAGGTCCGAATGAAGTCATATCCTCACGAATACTTGTACATCGGGAAAGGTTCTGCAAAGACAAACATATGCACCCTCCAAGGGTCCATAAGTCACAAGAATCATGCCAAGTAATCCATATCTAATACATGAACCACCCAAACATGTGCATCAAACCCCCCTTTTTCAAATTAAACAAATTCTCAAAAAACTTATAAGTTTTTCCTAATTTAGGTATGGGAGGGGTGTCATGGTGCCCTTTGGGTAAGCCAATCCCCAAGTTAAGGGGTGTTTCTTGAGAAGAACCTATCTAATTCATGTAGTGAGTGTGAGGTGGATTTGGGCTATACTTCTAGGTATGGGGTCCTTGACATACAAGGGTTGATATTGTCTCATTTATTTGTGCCATTGTAGAGGGTGTGTTGATCCAGGTGGATAGCAATGGCCACCCACATGTTCTAATTGTCTCATCTCAACATTTTTTCCTAGTTTTTGGGTGTTGAACTTCCAGGGTTGTTTTGAGGCCCTAAACAACGTTTCCAGGGCTCCCTAAACAATGTTTCCAGGGCTCGCCATAGTCAAATTGTCAATAGAGTCATGGTTTGATGACATAATGTGTATTCCTCAGAGAGACCATTCCAACGGGCTATCATAATGTGTATTCCTCAGAGAGACCATTCCAACGGGCTATCATGTGCCTAAAACAAAGATTGTATGCAAAAGTTATGACCTCGAGAAGTTGATGTACTAACTTACCCCAACGGGGCCCACATGACTTTTGGCGCTTCATCTCCTAGGGTTAGGTTTTTGGATGTCTAGGGTTTTGGAATTCATGTTTATTGTAAAAAGGCTTCAAGATCCTCATTGTAATCATCTTATTACAAAGGAGCGCAGTCTTCAGATCTCTTCTCAGAGATAAGCCACCACCATTCTAGCAAGCTTGTTTTCAGTGTGTAGTTTATAGTTTCAACATATTTATTTTTTGAATAGAAGTTGGTTTTACTGTATCTATGTTATTGTTCCTTGTAGCTCTGTGTTAATAATAACAATAATCTATGTTCATTTAGTTATGCTCATAAAATCCGGATTAGTGGTATTAGAGCGGTCTGCTCCTTGTCATTCTTAGTGCATATCCCCGATGAGGTCAGGGTACAAAGAGTTGGGTCTCGAGCTTGTTTCTCTTGAGGAAAAAATCTCTTGCACGCCCAAAAAACCTTCCATGGTTGGAGAAAAGAAAGACGACGAGACAAGAGATCCTTTCAAACTGTTGCTCAAGGAAGCCCTCACACAATAAAGGAACAAGATGATGGATAGTTTTGCGCAAATCCTTCAGCGGCTACCAACAGGCGATGCACCTTCCTCGAGCGGAGGCACCGACCCATTCAAGGTACAAATAAACTTAGATATTCCTATATTTGAAGATCAAATAGATGTAGATGCTGTAGACAAATGGTTGAATTTTCTAGAAGAGTATTTTTCCATCCATAACTTTTCGAATAGAGAAAATATTACTTTTGCACTCCTCAAAGTTGTTCCCCATGTCAAATATTGTGGGATACTTTTTGTGAGAAAAAGGAATCAGAGGAACCCTCATTATTTACAGCCGCATTCACCTCAAATTCCTTCAGGGATGCTATTAAGGAACAATACTAGCTTGTTGGAAGTTATGACGACCTGTATACAAAATGGACCACATTGCGGCAAGAAAGGGACCAAGCAGTGCCAGAGTTCACAAATATCTTACATACCTTGCGCACCAAGTTGAGTATCAAATATTATAAGTGACATCTGATTCTCAAGTATCGTGGTGTTCTGCATAGATACATCTAGGCAAAAATGAAGTTTCTTGACATCTCATCTTTAGGCCCGGCCTATAGATATGCCGTCAAAATCGAGCAAAAGATTAAACAAAATATGCGACAATTTGGGTCTGGGAACCCCTCACAATAGAAGAAAAACAAAGGCAGCCACAACCTGTAGAAAAAAGGGCAGAATAAAGATGAACAACCTCAGGACAACAATTCTAAGCCACAAGCAAATAAGGACAATGGAAAGATGAAGAAAGATACCTGGAAGTGGTGCGGTTTCCATAAGAGCCCCTGACATAACACTGTTGATTGCTGCTCAAAGAAGTCATTGGTGGCTGAGGTGAAAGCCTCTGAATCAGATGCGAGTTCCAACTCTGAGTCAGAACCAGAAAAGGGGAGACTGATCATTGATGCGGAACCCAGTGCGACCCATCTCGGTGAACCTAATGAGCCAGAGGAAGGCGAGAAACATTTTCATTCATAGATGTGGGTGAAAGACACCTCACCGCACTTCATCGTTAATAGTGGTAGCTAGAAGAACATTATCTCAACATACGTCGTCAAGTGGCTAGACTTGCCGACAACGCCGCACCCACAACTCTACACCATTGGATGGCTCTACCAAGGAAGAAATATTCACATCAACCAACAATGTCTCCTGTCATACGACATCAAGCCCTTCAAAAATGAGGTATTGTGTGATGTTTCTCCCCTTGAAGTTTGTGATGTTCTTTTTGGCCAACCTTATTTATGTAAACATCATGTTGTATATGAGTCTAGGCCTCGCAGTGTTATTATTAATTTGAACATGAAATTGTACAAGATACCTGAGGTAGTCCCACCTAGTGCCATTTCCTTGATCTCTTCCAAGCAATGCAGGAAGGTCATCTCTCAGACCGAGAAGTTTGTCTTCTAAGTGATTCTCTCTCAGAGTGAGCGAAAAAGTGTAGCCACATCCAGGGCTTCCGTGGCCCACCTCTCCACGCAACAAAAAGTGGATAAGGTCGTGGAAGAATATAAAGACATATTCTTCTCACCTACTAGGGTACCTCTACACTGTCAGGTCAAGCATTTCATCAATTTGACCCCCGACACACCGCTACCCAATGGGTCAGTCTATCGCTACTCTCTGTTAGAAAATGAGGAGATCAAGCATCAAATCCAAGAAGTGCTCCACAAGGGGTACATCCGACCCAACTTATCACCTTGTGGAATCCCAATCGTGCTGGTGCAGAATAAAGACGAGAGATGGTGACTCTGCATTGATTACCGAGCCCTAAATAAAATCACAGTTAGGAACCGATACTCGATTCCTTGAATCGACGATCTCCTTGATCAGCTCAAGGGGACCAAATACTTCAGTAATATTGATCTGAAGTCTTGCTACCATCAGGTCCCAATAGAACAAACATATGTGTGGAAGACTACCTTCAAGTCAAACGAAGGTCTTTTTGAATGGTTGGTCATTCCCTTTTGTTTGAAAAATTCCCCAACGACTTTCATGCGAATGATGAACAATATCTTGCAGCCTTTCACCAAATATTTTGTAGTGGTGTATCTGGATGACATCCTCATCTACAACAAGACTTGGGCAGAGCACCTGCAACATATTCAACAGGTTCTGCACACTCTGCAACAACACAAGCTATATTCCAACTTGGAAAAATGTTCCTTCGACATGGACAAGGTCCAATACTTAGGCTACATTGTTGATGAGCATGGTGTACATGTGGATCCAACCAAGATCTAGGTCATCCATGATTGACCATCCCCAACCACGCTCACTGAGCTTCTGAGCTTCTTAGGCCTAGCCAATTTTTGTCGCAGGTTCGTGTTGGTATTCTCCCATATTGCACGAGCCCTCAACCAAGTAACCAAGGGTGGTGGTAAGACAAAGTTTGTGTGGGACCTATCCCAACAAAAAATGTTTAATGATTTGAAATAACGCTTGTGCTCAACCCCGATGCTTTCATTACCTGACCTACAACAACCCTTTGAGATCGAGACAAATACTTCAAACTATGTTGTGGGCACAGTTCTCGCTCAGAAAAAACACCCTGTGGACTATCATAGTGAGACACTATCATATGTCGTCCATAAGTACCCTACTTACGAAAAAGAAATGTACTCCATTGTTGTTAAGAACCAAAGACCTAAATACAAAATACACCAGAATAGATCCAAGAAGAATATATGAAAACCACACTTTACTATATCAAAACCCTTGGGGTAGGGCAACACCATACAATGGATCTTATTATGGAAGGGATCCTCTCCTGTTCACTTGCCTCTTTGAGGGGGTATCCTCCTATTGAGCTAACGCTCCAAATACAATACTTCTCTTCATGTCCCATTACATTGTTTGGGCCTCTTTATATAGTGCTACCATCACCTAAGAACATTCTAGAGGAGGAATCTTCTAGAAATATAACCTTATAAGAAATCCTCTTACATTTATTATATCTAACTACCCATTTATTATATCTAACTATCACAGTGGGCCTTATTTAATAATATAGTGGACCTAGTCCACCTTACATTGAATGACCTCCACTATTATCATTATAGGCCCTCTGCCCGCCCCCCTCCCCCCCAACTACCTCTCTAGGTATCTAACATTCCATCCCCCTTATGAAAGCGTTGTCCTCAATGCTTGATGTACAACTATATATCAGGGTCCCATGGATACATGTGGACCATAGTGTTGAAGTAGACTAGAGAACCAACGTCCCATTGAGAAATGGAAGCCACCATGCTGAAGTAGTCCAACCGCCATTGTAAACCAAGGTCCCATGTCCAATTGCTCATGTGAACTCCACACAGAAGATATCGACACCCATTAACCAACTGAAAATGATGCTCAAAATACTGACACCTATCATGTGGATCCAAATAAGAATATCCATCCACATAGTGGGAAAGGGTCAAAGTTGAATCTGGAAGGAACAATACCGTTGTAGAATATGCAGGCTGGACACTGGTAATCATAACTTACTCCTGATGTGTCACATTGATGTGCTCTACAAAAGGTGGAGTAGAGTCATCAAATAAAATATGGAAGTGGTTGTCATCCCATAAACGACAACTATCCATATACCAATCATCACAATCGACCTCAAAATTATACCAAGCATATATTTCTTGATTATATTCATCCCTGATGTCTGCCATAAGAAATCTCTTATGCATTCTATTCAATGAATCTTGAATACTACGAAAAATATCATTGAGACCATCTGCAAGGTCATGCAATCTGTCATGCAATGTGCCATACAATGTCTCATACAATTGGGCTTTGAATGCTTCAGTGATCTGCGGAATTTATTCAAGGGTTTGAGAGGAAATAACCATTGGAAACACCACATAAAATACACCAAAAGAAAGATCTTAAAATAATTTATTCAATGGCATTGATCTGGAAACAATCTGAGCACCCTATGAAAATTTATGAACTCTGCAGTCCCACCGCCATCACGAAAAACCTAAAAAAATAGTTGATTTTAAATCAGCGATATCTTCACTTCCAGAGCTCCGATTTGGACGATTTTTTTTTAAATCGGATGAAAATGTGAGAGAAACTCAGATATGCAATTGTTTTTGAAAAATTCAGCCTCATATTCTACAAAAATCAGAAAAATCACGCGAGCGTCCACGAAAAAAAAAAAAACCCTAAAAATTGCAGATTTTAAAATGCAAATAACTTGATTTCCCGGACTCTATTTCAGACAATTGTTTTTTTTTTAACTTAGGTGTTTTTCTGAGAGGAACTCGGATATACAACCGGTTCTTTCAAAGTTTTCACCAAAACATACAAAAATCGTCCGTAATGTCGCGACCCTCTTTTTTTTTTTCGAAAAAATAAATATGCAAAACTAAAAATATTTTCCCACACTTTTTGCCAAGGAAAGCGCTCTAATACCACTTGTTAAGAACCAAATACCTGAATACAAAATACACCATAATATATCCAAGAAGAATATATGAAAACCACACTTTACTATATCAAAACCCTTCGGGTAGGGCAACACCATACAATGGATCCTATTATGGAAGGGATCATCTCCTGTTCACTTGCCTCTTCGAGGGGGCATCCTCCTATTGAGCTACCGCTCCAAATACAATACTTATTTTCATGTCTCATTACATTGCTTGAACCCATTTATATAGTGCTACCATCACCTAAGAACATTCTAGAGGAGGAATCTTCTAGAAGTAGATTATTCTAAGGAGTCCTCTTACATTTATTATATCTAACTACCAATTTATTATATCTAACTATCATAGTGGGCCTTATTTAATAATATAGTGGACCCAGTCCACCTTACACTGAATGGCCTCCACTATTATCATTATAGGCCCTCTACCCACCCACCCCCCCCACACTACCTCTCTAGCTACCTAACTACTCCATTGTGCAAGCCTACCGCTAGTGGAGGGATTACATTCTCGAGAAGGAGACAATCATCCACACTGATCGTAAACCGTTGCAATTCATGTAGACACAAAGTAAATTGCAGAATGAATGCCATCATAAGTGGTCCACATACTTGCAACAATTCCACCTCAACATCAAGTATAAGATAAGAAGTACCAATCGGGTCATTGATTTCCTCAGCCGACCTTCAGTCACAACACTCACTATGATGCTATACTCTTTCATCCACGAGACCTCCGGACGTGCCCACCTCTATGAGACAGTTTCTGACTTTGCCACCACTCACCAGATGTTGGGTGCAAACACAATTGTCACTAATTTCTATCTTCAGGATGGGTTGTTGTGCCATTTGGGCTATCTCTGCGTTCCATCGAGCGAGCGAGCGAGCGAAGTTGATTTGGGAAGCCCACTACATTCGAGTGGCATGACACTTCGGTGTAGAAAAGACAGTGGCAGTGTTGAAGCAACATTTCTAGTGGCCAAAACTTCGATAGGATGTCAGCAAGTATATCAGGTTCTGCACTGCCTGTGTTATTTCCAAACTGACCACTAAGAAACAAAGCCTGTACACCCTTTTGCCTACTCCTGACATGCCCTGAGAATCCATCTCAATGGACTACATGTCGGTCCTTCCGTCCATGAAGCAGGGAAATGACTTTATTTTTGTGGTTGTTGATCGTTTTCCCAAGATGGTGATTCTGGTTCCCTGTAAGAAGAACATCATAGTGGAGGCCACTGCCAAGCTCTTCTTTGAATGAGTGTGGGTACATTTTGGAATCCCACAAACCATTATCTCAGATCGAGACAGTTAGTTTCTCAACACATTCTGGTCGATCCTATGGTCACTGCTAGACACCAAGCTCACCAAATCCATTGCCTTCCACCCCCAGACGGATGGCCAAACCAAGGTTGTCAATCGAATGATCATGCATATCCTACGCATGTACGATTCCAAGAACCCCACACATAGGATGAGAGTTTTCCCTGTGTTCATCACAACTACAACAAAGACATACATAACTCTACCGACCATAACCCCTTTCAGGTGGGGTTGATATTTCAGCCATTGGGTCCCATGGATGTTGCACTACCCCTTGTGGCCACCCAAACAGACACATCCCATGCTCCAACTGAAGCTGGAAAAGCCACCCGGTTTATTGAATGGATCCAACACATCCGCCAACAGGTTCAAGATATTTTACATAAGTCTAATGCCAAGTACAAACAACGCCATGATCAACATTGGGTGCCACACAAGTTTCAGGTGGGAGACAAAGTTTGGTTGCACTTGTAGAAAGAATTCCTTACAGTGGAAGCTTCGTCCACTCCATTATGGACCTTACACCATCACCAAGGATGTGGGTGACAATGATTTTGAGCTCAACATTCCCCCCTTCCTAGGCTTGCTCCCAATGTCCAATGTGGATCTCCTTCGGACATATTTTCCACCATTATTGGACACCTTAGAGATAGCAAAACAATTGACACCAATAGAGATCAACCCCGACTACATGGAACATACATCCACTGATCATATAGTGGACACACAGGTCAAGGGAATTAGCCAACAAAGGATCCAATTTTATCGGGTTGTCAAAGCAGGGCAGCTTCTGCACCAATGCAAGTGGCTCACCCGGGGTCAAATTCAACAGAAATTTCCTCATCTGATGAGGGAACTCAACGCAATGGAGACCATTGCTTCCTAAGGGAGTGGATTGATCCAGGTGGATATTGGTGGCCACCCACCTATTCTAACTGGCTTATCTTGGAAGTTTTTCAGTTTGGCATTTTTTTCCTAGTTTTCAGGTCCTGAACTTCCAGAATCGTTTTGAGGCCCTAAACAATGTTTTTAGGAATCGCCATAACAAAACTAAAAATAGAGCCACATTTTGACGACATAATGTGTATTCCTCTGATAGATCTTTCCAATGGGCTATCATGCGCCTAAAACAAAGATCGTATGCAAAATTTATGACCTCAGGAAGTTGTTGTACTAACTTACCCCAACAGTGCCCACATGAATTTTGGCGCTTCATCTCGTAGGGTTAAGTTTTTGAATGTCTAGGGTTTTGGCATTCACGTTTATTGTAAAAACGATTTTAGAGCCTCATTGTAATCATCTTCTTGCGAAGGAGCACAACTGTCACATCTCTTCTCAGAGATAAGCCGCCACCATTCTAGCAAGCTTGTTTTTAGTCCGCATTTTATAGTTTTGACATATTTCTTTATTGAATAGAAGCCAATTTTATTGTATCTTTGTTATTGTTCCTTGTGTCTCTGTGTTAATAATAATAATAATAATAATAATTTGTGTTCATTTCATTCTGCTCATAAAATATGGATCATGCACATTGCAACCTTTTTCCAAACCCTTTGTCATTTAATTTATTAGAGTCTGAACAATGGGTACAATATGCAAGGGAAAGTAAAGAGTACCACAATGCCACTTGAAGCTAGGATACATTGAGTACCATTTGCAATGGAAAATAAAAGACACCATAATGCGCCCCCTCGACAAGGGGGACATTTATTAATTATGTGATTTATTTATGTGATTTAATTATGTGATTTATTTTGGAGAAGCATTTCATTGTTTCTAGGACCTAAAGACGAGCATCTAGAAGGATAATGATTGTATTTTATCTTTTGCTAGCTACAATACCTTTGGGCCTTCAGTCCCTTCTTCTCATGAAATGAGGTACAATCCCTTCTTGGGTCAATGAACCTGAAGATGCAAAAGATAAGGAAACGAGAGGGTAGAATGATGGAAGGTGGTAGGTATGGGAAACAATGATACAATGACCCTTCAAAGAATCACCTAGTAGCAACCCTTTTCCTGAGGGAGACCTACTTACTAGGAGACCATGTCACTCACCAAGGTGAAACTAGGAAAATGTTCTACAATCAAGAAATGATTCTTTGCAATATGCTCAAATACTTCAAATATTAAAATGACACTTACCATGATAACATACTTGTTACCCTGTGGAACAAGACCTGTTTTCTTCTTGGACCAAGCTGATGTGGTGGATGTTGCTATGTTGTAGGTGATGAACGATGAAGCATTCATGAAAGGAGGGACCCTCGAGGCAATGTTGTCCAACATGACTCTCGACACTCCATGTCTTCTACCTATGGTCCTCGAGACATAATCTCCTTAGTTACCCCTAGCCTTGGGAGGTAACACAAAACATTTAAGCTTTCTTTACATTATTTATGATTTCGATATAAAATCATGAAGATTGATTTTTATGAAACATACAAAACATGGTCAAGGCTATGCTTTTCTTTTTCATTTGTTTATATGGAAGCATGACTTGTTTGTTGGAGTTTTTTTAACATATAATGTTTCATTTGCTTCAATTTTTGGAAGAGATAAATAAATGTTAGATAAAGTCCATTAATTTTCTTGTTTATTTTCCGTTAAAATTTTGGAAATATGTAGATAAAATTCACATGGAGATTTAAAATTCAGATGGAGGTTTAGGTGGGTTTCCTTTTCTTGTTTTTCATTTTAATTAATTTCTAAAGTGATAATCCTCTCCAATTTAATTCTATGTTCTTAAAGGCAGTATTTTAAAATTATTACAGCACTCTAGTGCGAAGATTGACCCTGTACTCATCTTGCTATTATTTTCTGGTTTAAGGCTCAATTTGAATGGGGAGATTTAGTTTGGAATTCATCTTTTTTTTTTTTCTTATTTCAAATTTAAGATTATAATTTGAGATTATTATGGCAAATTTGTGTGGAAATTTAGTTTGGAATTCAACATTATGTTGTTTTTTCTAATATGATTATGTAATTTTAAGATTATTACTACACATTCCTGTTGAGATTTAGCTTGGAGTTCCTTATCCCACTATTTTTAAGTTTAGCAATTTTTTTGGTTTATTTCTAAAAATTATTGGGGAATTTCGCTTGGAACTCTTTCCATTGTAGTTTCTGGTTTAAAGTTATAATATTGAAATTATTATGGAAAATTGGCGTGGATATTTATATTGGAGTTCATTTTGGTTTTCTTCTTGGTTTGTTTTAAGGTTAAACTTTTGAAATAAATGCCACAAATTCACCCCAGATTCATATTGAAAAGTTAAATCTAAACAAGTTCAACCGAATTTGAAATAACTGCCACAAATTCACCCAGAGATTAAGCTTGGAATTTTCATATTTACGGGATGGAAGTTAAATCTGAAAAAGTTCAAACAAATTGCTGGTAATGTGCATTTGTTAGTTTCAAAGAAAGAATTGAAAACCATATAATCTACTTCCTATTTTTGAATTTAGTATTCTCTTAGGGTTTTGTGAAGTTGCAAAGAGATCACATCATACATGAAAAAAAAATTTGAAAAACCGCTTTAGCTTATACGTGGCTATCTATATTCTCCTAAAAACAAAAATAACGGTAGTATCCATTCTGCGTTAACCAGTAGTACCACCAATGTGAAGATAACATAGCTCAATGATGTTCAGGTCCTAGAAGTTATCCACACCTTTTTTAGAGTGCATGTAACTAGTTTTCTAGTTGAGTTTTTATGGTGCATAGCTGTGTTTTGACAGGTTTCCAAGCATTAGGAATTTTTAGCAATGAACAAATAAATGTCTCAAAACTAGTAGTTGATGCCCTTCATTTGAAGGGTGGTATAAGTTGTTTCCCTTCATTTGAAGGGTGTATAATTTTTTTTTCAAATTTGGCACGTTGGGGGCATCATATATTGGTGAATTTTTCTTCTTAAACATATATTCATAATGGACTCCAAACATCTTTAAATTAGAAGTCCGTTACAATATTATAGTAGTGTACATTTTTATTGGTATTATTGAGCAGTTGTTATAACCTCTTAATTCCACAATAGACTATTGTTTATGTAAACAAATGTTTGTTTATACTTCTTATTGAGGTTTAATCACATGTATATCCTTATGTGTTTTCAAACACGAATGTTCTAACATGAATTGCCATATAAATTAGGTAAGAATATTTATCATCATCTAAAAACCTTTCAAAACTTTTAATTTCCACTAAATGCATTAACTAAATTATTTATAGTTTAATGAGAGATTAATACGTTTTAACTATGTATTGATAGGTTATAATAAATGTTTAAACTTTGAATTTTTATATTGCAACACTTTTTGTATACAAAAACACACTTGAATCTAATTATTTGAAGGTGATTGCATTGTCAAATTTGTTGAGGACACATTCATGGAGACCTATACACATTGCATCACAATTATAAAAAATCACACACTTAAAAAGAATCCTAATGAATTAATGAAACAATTTATATGCATTCATGTAACACAATTAATAAAATGATACGGATACCATGAAAAATGATCTTGAAACAATTTGTTCACTCTACAATGAATAGCTATTTGATCCCGAACTTAGTTTAACAATTTGCTCAAACAAACATTGGACAAGACAATTGCTTTCAAATTTCAATTACAACAGGTTTTACCACTATGAGGACTTGTTATAATACATATTTAAAAATTGACATTGCTCTTTAAGTAAGAGTGGAAACATAAGTTTTACTTTTACATAATATGTCAATTTCTCTCAAATTTTAACAACTTTTCATTTCAATAATTGAAAATACATTCATTGGTTGGGAGCTACCTATGACAATATGACACACCAATAATCTTAGCAATCATACCCCTGAAACAAGGGAAAGGGAATGTCGAAGTGAATCAAGACGATAAGTTGGTTGAAGATGAGAGAAGTGTGTTGGACAGTTCATGGATAAGTAATAGAGGATCCATTGAATAAGGTCCATGAATAATGTATTAAAAATGACTTTTCAAATGATTAAGCATTGTCATAATTGATTTCTAAATGTATACAGAAGAATAGAAACCATATTCTCATTTTCAAGTAACATCCGGTCGACCTACCTTCGTTTGAGTCCGATCCCCATTTCTCTTGTCCCGTGACCAAATCTCATTGTCGGCCCTAATCTCTATTATTCCAGGAGGCTCGAATCTCTATTATTCATGTCGGGGTTGCGACCATGCGATTTGGCTAGGGTAATTCAAACTTTAGCTACATGTTGACTCCTCAATGCATGAAGTCAACTCCTCAAGCCACAAACTACCTCAAACGATGAAATCCTTAGCTACACGTCACATGAGTAAAGTTTGGCTCCATCTCAATTTGGGTGCAAAATTATTGGTTGGATCAACAATTCACTGTGTTTGTGGGTTATATGTTTTCGGGTTTCACTATTGCTCACGCCATGGCTTGAATAATTATGTCCCTCCCCATTGTAGTTTAAGAGTTCTTTCTAGATTTTTTTTTATAAATCAAATAATCCAAGCCTAACCTAGCATCTTCTAACCGCGTTGATCACTATTGATTCAATTGTCCATAGAAGCACTAAGTAAGATCTTTGCAGTAGCAACAAGGGATACTCACGTGAGAGATCTCTCTCACTTGAGATATAAATATTTAATATATTGTTATAAAATTGAATTTTATATTAAAAAAAAAAGTGCATTAAACCTAAAATGGAGCACTATTGAGTTAGTATTAATTTTATTATATTCATGGAACATTATGGTAAAATGTAATATCATTGAAGTCAACTTCACCATTCTCTTTTTATCAATCATAGTTTTGAGAAATTCACAATCAATTTACTTAATTTTTAATGTAAAGAGGATCTAATAGAAGTAGTCGAATCCGTCAACACCAAAGGTTCATGTATACAATCATCGTTCTCAGAAACTGGCAATATCTTTACATATTCTAACATAAAAAGGATCTTGTAGAAGTCAAACCCCTTGACACTATAGGGTTCATGTATATGAAACAATATTTCAATCTTGAAGATTTAAATGCATTTTGAGATTAAGATGCGTTCCTCCCTTACATGGTAAATGGAAAAAATTAGATACAATTCCATTCAATTCATAACAAATAATGATGACTTATGTAAATTAAGTTGAAAATGCAACTGTAATCCTAAATTCATATAACAATTGCAAACTTAAAATCAAATACTAGAATAAAGAAACTTCTATGAAATGTGACCCCATACAAGATGGATTTATCTTATTTTTTTTATCTTTAAACCAAGTTTACATCTATGAATCTTTTTCAATGTATTATAGAGATTCCTTAATTGAGTTACCAAATAATTACATAATTATAGAGCCGTCCCTTTTCATTACAAGGTGAATTCAATTATTTATGACAATCAATAAACTATTTCAACCATATGCTAAAGATGAGAAGTTGGAAATGAAAGTTAGAGCCTCATATCCACACTAACCTACCCTAACAAAAAAACAAAAAAAACTAGAATTGATTGAAAAAAATATAAGATAATATTCTAAAGATAATTCACAAAAATATTCTTATATAAACTCAAAATTATAAACATTTGGTGTGCCAATGAACAACAAGAATAATAAACTCAAAATTATAAACATTTGGTGTGCCAATGAACAACAAGAATAATATATAACATATTTCTGGCATAGAAAAAATCTCCACGAGAAATCTAAGCTCCTAAGTGGCTTCTCTCGTTAAAAAATAGGAGGAAGAGCCACTAATGGTCTCTCCTCATAGCAAAATAGTGTCCATTCTCGTAAAGAGAAAAAAATCCCTATAGAGGTTTTCTATAACAAGTTTTTATTATTTCTCTTACCATGTGACAGACAAATTAGGGTTTTAGTTGAGAAGTTACCCCATTTTTTTCCTTTTAAATCTTACATAAATTACATCTCATGGAATTTTCTTTCACACATGCTTACTTTTCCATAAAAGTCTCCATCAATACATTATTTTTCCTTTCGAAGGATGGAATTTTCTTTCACACTTGCTTACTTTTCCCTAAAAGTCTCCATCAATACATTATTTTTCCTTTCGAAGGATCTCTTTTAAATAATTGGATCTCCCCCTTGTGCCTTCTCAAAGAACCCTTGAAGGCTATATATTATGATTGACATGTTCACATAAGTGAGTTTAATATTCCTCAAAAATCTAAAAGAATGTAATGTAAATAATGTTTGTATTTTTTCTTTTGAGTGATAGCGAGTTCTTGGTTTTTTTTTGTTTTGGATACAATGTCATGTGTAAATTTTGATTGCAATCTAATATAATTTTAGTTATTTTGTCCAAGCTAGCTTAGAACTTTAGTCATGGTTGTAATTGTTTTCTCAAATCATGCTTTTCATCTCTAACTTACATTCTATAAATAAGATATTAGTTATTTGTATATTATTTAATAAGAACATTAATGTTAATTAAAATGTATTTATGGGGAATTATCAAGGGGTTACTCATCTTCTCCATAAAATAATTAAACCCACATATTATAATAGCTATAAATTGTGAGTTCACCAACTAAACTTAAGTTATCAATCAAATCGTCCATGTACTTAATTAAACTTTAAATATTTACAAACCTTGATACGTTGTCAAGGTCAAGCATTTTACATACTTCTTACATGTGATACCAATTAAACTTTAAAGATTTACAAACCTTGATACGTTGTCTAGGTAAAGCATTTTACATAGTTCTTACATGTGATACCATTTTAAAAACATACTAAGTTAGCTTTTTAAAATTCCATTCACTAATTATCAAAGCCAAGGAAAAATGGATGTAATTAAATTTTTGCAAGTGCTAGACTTTTATTCACCTTGAAACCAATATCAAAGTCAATAGAGTTAGTTGGAAGATAGTATAACCAATTGGAAATAATAATTATTTTAGTATTCTACTCTCTTTATGTATATAGGATCGAGTGTTTAAGAGACACAAAACACACTATAAAATATCTCTGGTAAACTCTCTTAAGGGTGGATATTTTAGTAATTTTTTATTCTCAAAGATGAACATATATTGAATCAATTTCATCAATAAAACAAGTGTTGCGTGGCAGCGTATTACCTGTTGGGTTGAATTGGGATAGGAAAAAGTAGTGGAGGTAGATGGAAACTACAGTGGAGATGTGACAACCAACATGAAGCACAAGTGGTATCCATGTAGTAAATGACATGTGGCCTCTAGAACCCCATTTATTTTTTTAAAGTATATACTAGCACAACCACTCAAAACCGTGGCTGGTGAACGTCGAAAGGCGCAGACAGAAAACGAAACGCACAGCCAGAAAATGAAATGCACAACCATAAAATCCAGCACAGCCAGCGTGCTAAATCCAAAGTTTAATCATTTAAACGTGGCAATCATATAGTGCTACAGTAATTTCTTAATATGATTAGGTAAATGTTAAAAGGTAAACAGGTTAACTGATGCATTAAAAAATACAAGGAAGTTATGAAGAGGAAATAACATTCATTGATTTGGGAGGAGGACTAAGAATATGCCAACATCTTCAATTGTTAGCCATCATATTAGAATTTTAGATTAAAAGGTGATTAATTGTGCTCATTATCAATAGGTGTACGCCTTTCGGCGTAAATATATTTTACTATGTTGAAATTTTTTGTCTATTTTGTATGTATATTAAGAAAATACAATTCCTACATAGTGGAAGATAAAAATTTATGACGACATAAATATAAAAGGAGATACAAAAACAATTTAATTTGAAATATATTAAAAAAGTTACATGTTTCTGGAAATTTAAATGCATTTGTCATATAGATCGGTGGTAGATAAAAATGTATGAGGACATAAATATAAAAGGAGATAAAAAAACAATTTTATTTGAAATATATCAAAAAATAAAACTCTGTTACATATTCCTGGAAATTTCAATGCCTTTGTCATATAGACCGGGATTGGGGCTCCCGCGGACCATAAGAGAAATATGTACAAGAAACATGATTGTAGAAAGAAGAAGTGGGCGACGGTAGAGTGTAATACCTGGAAATAATAAATTGAAAGGTATTAGTCTTTGGCTAGACATTTCTATTTAAAAAAGTGCAATAACTGGGTTGATAAACAAAGCAGGATGCGATTAGTAGACTTACAGTGATGGTACATTTGACCCCTTTTGCTATTTTCTTGTTGATGCCTTTTCATTGATGTCGTCGACGACTACTGGAATCGTGGCAACTGCCTGTTTCCTTTCGTCAGCGACCTGCTTCAATGCCCTTTCGAGCCATTCTTCAATGTAGCTTCTCATTGGGGCAACGTTGATCTCATTCCAGATTTTTATGTTGAAAAGTTCCTTTTCTAATTTCCCGAAATCAATAGAAAGATTACGCAGAGCCTGATCAATTTCCTCATTTTGTACTGAATAGTCGACTAGCGAGTCGTCGACGTCATCTTAACCATATTCAAGGATGTTGTAAAACTTTTCCAAAGACAACACCTTAAAAATATCAGCCTGTTTATCGAAGTCTTGCCTAGTTAAGGGCAAGGAGTTGACGATTAAGTTGGGGTCTTGGAAGTCGTTGGTCCTTCCAACTAAGTTTATTCTGTACAACTTTGTGAGTAATTTTTTTTTCTTTGATATGGCTTGTTCACATGAATGAACAATGAGATGTAGGTTCTTCACTTTTTCTTTCCAACATGCATTTAGTTGACTGATATGGTTTTTGGCTGGGAGATCTTGTTGTCTTCTTCTTGTTTCTGTCATGTTGTTAACAATGGTGCCAAAAGGAAGGACCATGTTTAAATAGAAATGTTCTTCATCTTTTAACTCCGCCTGCAACTGTTCGAGCAAATTATGTTCCCTCGTTCCAAGGGAAGTCATGGTTTGTGATGTTTCCCACGCCTCAATAACCAGTTCCATTCTTTTCTTGATATTATTCTCCACATATCCTCTACACGATGTGAGGATGGGGGATCCTTTTAACCTGGCTGCAGGGGTGGCAGGCATGGCTATTGCCAAAGGATTGGCAAGTAATGGCATAGGAATCAAAGCCTCTTCTGATTCCTTGACCCGGTCCTTCAGTCTAGCAATCTCGGCCTCGATGCCTCCAATGGAATCATCAAGTGCATCTATGGTCGCTATGTGAAGTCGACAGATTTGTGACGACCGCATGTTCACAAGGTTAACCTTTGAACGAGATTTTACTTTCTTATTTTTTACATCTTTTTTTTCAATAATCAATTTTTTGGACTCGCTGTAAAAAACAACGCTTTGGAACACGAAGGATTCATCTTCGTCAAAAATTTTGGTATCAGATATTTCCATTGGACGACTATGTTGGATCGCGTCTTCGAGCTGATCATGGTAGTGGAATACGCTATCCAGATCAAGCGCAAGTTCCATGTTCTCACTCTAAATTTCGGGCTCTTATGCTTGCCCCACAATTTGTTTTCTCTTCTTGTCTACTGGAAGCCTGTGAGAACTATCAATTTTAGAGTGAGGAGGGTCATTATCTCCTCCTCCATTTGAATAACTCTGAGTTTCTTTGTTACTATGGTGGGCCATTGGAGCGATGCTCCAGGATATCGTACTTTTGGGAGTGTTGTTCGTCGATTGAACACTCTTCTCACCGGGGCCTTTTCCCTGTTGCTTGTACAATTTAGTGGTGCTTTTCTCACCAACATCAGAAGTAGGAGCGTTGTCGCCAGTGTCTCTATTTTCGGTCAGGTGTTTTTTGAAAAAACAATTGCCGAAGCCAAGTGTTTGTAAATGTTGTAAAAAAAAATTATTGCGGTCAAACCCTCTTAGGCTTTCAACATATCTTAGGTTCAAGTTGCTAGAATGGGTCGTGAATTCGTCAATTTTGTTGACGTTCCTCAACACGAAGTCCCCATCTTTCCAAGATAAAGGAATGAACTGTTTTTTTCTCTTCTCTTGGAATAGATGTAACCAATAGTTGTATTGCCTTGCTACTTATGTAACAAACATTCTGTCCGTAATGTGACATGGAAGGAGACCGGGTTTTTCCTTGGAGCCAAAAATCCTTATCACAGTGTAATTATCCAAATGTTCAAGTGTCCCCTTCCTGTCCAAAAAACTGGTTGCATGTTCATATACGTGGGGAAAATCTTCTCTTAACAACAAAACTTTGAAAACAGACACGAAACCATTAAAAACCTCATAAAAACAGTGGGAGGCCTTGTGCTTCGACAAGTCCTGGTACCAGAACGTTACTGGGTCGAATTCCCAGTTGACCTTCTTGGACAGAGACAATTCTGGAAACTGGCAGCAATGCGCTATTGCAAAAACTAAGTAGGATGACATATCAAATTTCTTCTCCTTTTTGAAGCTTGGTAATTGGGAATAGATTTCATGGGAAATTATCTTGCCCCAATAAAAAATGGTTTATTCCTTGACTGTGAAATACAAAATATAAAGAGCCATCCATGAAATAGTTGTTGTGGAATGTTGTCCCGTTATTCTTGTAAACATCCAGGCAATTTCGTGGAATGGATTTCTAAATGAACTAACCTGCAAACTTGTGATATCTTCAGGAACTACCATCGGGTCTTCCAATAAATTGGGCAAGAGGTCCAACCTGTTATTATTCTTTGCTAGGAATTTCTTGGAATCTTCTCCTTTGAACATCAATGTTGGCTCCGACAATCTTAACATCTGGTGGAAGACCTGGGGTGACAAAGAAACAGAGGAGCAGTCCCGCAGTGGAATAATTATTTTTTCTGAAATAAATTTATCG
>ML787797.1:545230-558044 GCA_009831015.1 Picea engelmannii | reverse complement strand
GTTCTCTCCTAGTTGTTTCCACCCTCATTATGTCTCAGAGATTCCAAGGTAGAGAGGGAAGTCCAAACGAGGCTCGACATGGCAGCCCAACCGACCGCATTTGGCCCTCCACCCCCCGCCTGCACCCTCCCATAGTTCTTCCTTCTCGTCGCCTACCTCGTCCTCCTCCCTGGCGCAGTCGAGTCATAATCCTGACAGCCTCCCGCCCCTTTAGTCGTTGTTTTCTTACAGGTTGGAGTGGCTTGATTTCTCGGGGACCTCTCTAGGATTCAACCCAGGCCCCCTGGGAAATTTGGCCTCCGCTTCGTAGTTAGTACCAGTGGCTCCTCCCAACTCATCGGCCCGCTCGCCCTCCCAATTGCCTCAGGCCCTGCTACTAGGTGCTCATTATTAGGATGATGGCCTTGAAGCAAGACAAGGTTCACTTCAGCGACCTCACTCCCGCGCCAACCCAGAATTTGAATTGCAAACATGCCTCGCACTGCTACAAGGCTTGGTCTTTGATCGAAGTCGAGACTTGGATGATCTTCGGTTTCACCTGGAGATTCTAGATGGAAAAGCATCACAATTTCTGTAATTGCTCTCAGCATTGCAGGGTGCCCACCACCCCTTAGCAGGAGAAGCTCGCGCAGTAGGGGTTGAGACACTAGTATTGGCACCAACTCCCCCACTAGGGACTTCAGAGAACGTCGCACCAGTCCAGGAGGAGAACGCACCACCAGTCCATCCTGAGGACGCAATGCAGAGGGACGAGACACCAGTCGAGGAGGAGCCAACTCCTCTTGGGGACTCGACACTCGGTGCCTCCTTCATGGACACGTGACCGCACTACATCCCCACCACGTGATATGTATAGGTGTCTACTTTATTATGCTAAGTGTTTAACTGTGGTTTTGCCTCATGGACGCCATCTGTATCACCTACTGTATGTCTCAATTATTGTTAACCTGGTCACCCTTAGGGGCCTGAATTTTGTTTTTGTTATATGTCATTAGAATGGTCAAGGTGTAATATTTTTTTTTCAAAACTTGTAGAAATTTTGCTATGACTGACAGTTTAAGACTTAAACTTTGGAACTGTTCGGCTGGTTGAGCTGGTTTCCCCTTGGGGCAGCTCAATGTTTATAGCCTGGAACAAAGGGATGATTTTGTAATCTTTGATTTTGGCAGGTTTTTTATACAATCTTAAAAAAAAAAAAAAGTTCATCGATCAAGGAAAAGTTCTAAAAAATGAGATAAAGGGGAATTTGTTTGCTAATTTGTAGATCACGGAGGTCTGAATGATGTTTGCAAGCGGCGAAACAATGGAAATGCAATGTTGAACCTGCTCATCTGGTAACCCGCCTATTCGGGAACTCGCAATCCAAACTTTTTGTACAATATGAAATGGGGAATCAGTCGGTCGAGCTGGTGATACAAAAGTAAGTGAAAATATGAAGACGTGAATCTGCCAACTCCCGCACCTAGAAATTTTTCGAAAAAATGAGTAAGTAACCAGAAATGGAAAGTAGATGGAAAAATAGAAAGGGGATGACAATTTTTAGAAGCGGGAATTGGTGTAAGAAAGCCCCATTGATGGTCTTAACAGTAACTATGAAATGCATTACACATGTGAACATGTTCTTCAATCAAGGAATATATACAATGATCCATACTTATAGTTTACATGATCTGTTTGTATAAGAGAAGCGTCGAAAAGCTACAAGGAAATAAATTTACAGTAGTTGATGGTTTTAATAAATAATTATACATACTAAGTATGTACTTTTATAAAGTATGGACATGAGATTTTATAAAGCATGTACGGATTCCTCATTCCATACTTAGCCACTTTTTGAATCACGGGTTCTCGGGTTGGCGGGCTCAAAATTGGGATTCTATTGTTCCGTGTCCTACAAATAACATCCAGAGTTCTGCGATACACAAATTGACAGACGGACTTGCGGGCTGGCTGGCTCAACATTGCACTTCTATTGTTCYGTGTCCTCCAAACATCACTCGGAGTTCCGTGATATACAAATTGATAGACGGACTCCAGGGCTCAAGATTGCGATTGTTTACGGATGGTGATCCCTATCAMCTATCTAACATTATCTAAAAACATTATTTCCAAATATTAAATTATTAATATTAAATATTGATATTGTACAATTTAATTACATAAAATTATTAAAGGATGTTAAATCTCTTATTTAAAAAAAWTTGAAGTAAACAAAACAAAGCTTTTTTAAATTCTATCACCGAAAGTATAACAATGACGAATTTGAATTTTAAGGGCCTCTTGTTGATATGATAGCTCCATTGGACTTCACACAATATATATTCGTTTATTTCAAATTATTTCAGGAGATTAATTTTACCAAGTTCATCGATCAAGGAAAAGTGCTAAAACGAGCCACATACTACATTTTGCATCACAGAGATTATATTAAAGGGAAAAGCATGTCCTCTATAGTTCTGTGTCCTACAAACAAAACCTAGAGTTCCACGATATACAAATTGATAGGCGGACTTGCAGCTAGCTGGCTCAAAATTGCACTTCTACTGTTATGTGTCCTCCAAACAACACTCGGAGTTCTGCGATATACAAATTGAAAGATGGACTCCAGGGCTGGTGGCATCAAAATTGCGACTGTTTACGGATGGTGATCCATATCAACTATCTAACATTATATAAAAACATTATTTCCAAATATTGAATTATTAATATTAAATATTGATATTGTACAATTTAATTACATAAAATTATTAAAGGATGTTAAATCTCTTATTTTAAAAAAAATTGAAGTAAACAAAACAAAGATTTTTAAATTCTATCACCGCAAGTATAACAGCGACGAATTTGAATTTTAATGGCATCTTGTTGATATGATAGCTCCATTGGACTTCACACATTATATATTCTTTTATTTCAAATTATTCCAGGAGATTAATTTTATCAAGTTCATCAATAAAGGAAAAGTGCTAAAACGAGCCACATACTATATTTGCATCACATAGCTTATATTAAAGGGCAAAGCATGTCATCTATAGTCTTTAAGATCATAGAAAAACTATGAAGACACTAAATGTATTATTAATTTTCTAGAACAAAGCATACAACCAAGAACCAAGTAAACACCAAACAAGCCGCAAGCAAGATCCCACAAGGTTCCATAGAGTAGCATGCATCGACCTTTGAATCAAACAATTTGATATATAAAGAAAACGCATCATGGCATTGGTTTTCTCTTACATTTGGTATATGTTCCCATGAGAAAATAACCGGGGCCATGGGATAGGAACAAAAGTCTTCCAAACAGAAGACAACACAAAACCAGCGGAGCTTCGCCACTGCACGCTAGCTATAACCAGATCTCAAAATGGGGAACAAGAACGTTGTTGATTACTATTTTACCATTAAACAAGATCACTATGGACATTTTCTTCTGATAGCACCATGGTCTATGACTACTAGTTTTAACAATGCCAAATTTCCAATATTATTGGAAATTTCTGATGATTCTACCTAGATGAGCAAGATATTTTGACGGTTCAAAGGACAGGCTCGAGTTATTTACAATTGGATACTTTTTATGGGGTTTGTTGTCATGCTTCCCATTTTTTGACCGAACAATCTTATGCGCATGCAATCTCTATAACGAGATCTAAAAATCTCAAGCTGATGTTTCAATCCATGCCGAGTCCTCTTTTTTTCAATTAGGGCATCGAGAAAATGTAGATACCATACCATAAATGTATAGTTGGAGATTTATTTATTTTTTATTCAGACACCCAAAAGAAAATTGCAGAAATCCTGTCATGGCTAAATAGTTGAAAAACAATTGTCCAACTTGGGCACCCAAAAAACATGCATGCTCCTCCATCAAAGCCACAACCAACTACCATGTTTTATTTATTTATTTGCACACCGAAACAAATATTCAAAATCGTCACTGGGAGACGCAAGAAACATCAAAATAACAACATCGATTTCATTTGTAATTAGATTCTCAAGTACTTGAGTCCGATGAACATTCATCTGGGTGTTGAAGAAATATTGCAGAGACACATTGCAAAATTCTTACTGGGAGATGCAAGAAAACATCAAAATAACAACATCGATTGCATTTGTAATTAGATTCTCAAGTACTCGAGTCCAACGAACATTCATCTGGCTGTTGAAAAAATATTACAAAGACACATGAAATATTTTTCGTTTCCTGCCAAAGCTTGATATGATTTTTTTTTGTGTGTTTTTTTTTCTTCAGCTGATATGCAATATTGCATTGTACTCATTTAAGGTAAATTTTCTATGTATCCGAAAGTTGCGCAGCATGTAGACACTGCTTGCCTTTTTCTATAGGTATGCTTCATACAACAATTCTGCTAACCCAGGAAGCACATCTTGTAACAAAGGCTGCCTAATTGTACAATGCATGGTTGTGTTGCCCATGGTTCAGATGGTAACATTGAGGCAATGCCCATATATATATGGAAATTTTTCACTGCATCACAAACAATCAATCGTATCATCACTTATCAAAGCGGAAGAAGAAGCATGAGAGTTGCATTTTGAACATTTAGTCTCAAAGGGGATCGAGTATGCATTTGTTGCAACCAAAACACCTCCAACCTGGAAACGTGAGCATAGGAATGAATACATTGAACAATATAATATACAACTGCACCCCAAAAAAATAAAAAAAAATAAAAAAACTGCAGAAATTTGGTGAAGGCTATTTATATGAGCAAAGTGAGGATGAATCTGTAGATGTATACGCACAACAGTTGTAGAGCTAGTTATTTTCTTCAAATCCTGTACTATGTCTGCTCGCAACTCTACTACAAATTTTGTTTGGGTTGTGCGAAATATCCTTTCTCTAACATCCCTTTTCTTTGTTATATTTTTGAAGAGCATAAGTGGAAATTTCCCTTTATGAAATTGTTGTTCCATTGACGAAAACAAATTTGAATAGGTATCGAACAATTGCAGCTACAACATAGAACAATGCAATATTTGTGTAACTTAACCGAGATACGTGGACATGTGAAAGTAAAGGACAAAATTGGATATGGAGAACGATACCATTACCTTGTCGTTGTCCGACTCTCCATATTTTATATGGAGAATGTGTTGCGAGCCAAGTTTTATCGCCAGTGTGACAGCTCCGCCAATAGTTATGATTGGGTAAATGTCATTGCTCTGTGCAAGTTGGTTGATAGTTGCGTCCAAGACGAAATGATATTCTGAACAAATAGCAGGGTTTTTTTCCACAATACTTGTTTCGTTGAGAAAAATAATCCAATCACAATCACCATGGTCATATACTGTTTTGAGAAATATATTAAAATTTGTAATGGATATCCCATTACCTAGCAATATATTTTTTGCATGTTTCTGGACAAGTTGTGTAGGAATAGTTAGTGTGTTTGTCATCATGGCCTCCTTATCTGTCATGTCAGCACGCATAATGGATCTATTTTTGTTTGCCTTGTCCAAGTAGGTTCTATAGACGACCATTATGTCCTCGATGAACACTTGTCCAGTTCGGCGGTTGTTCAAGACCTCTATTGACAGTACTTTGGGTGTTACAAGTTTAGACCTAGTGACAATTTTTGAACAGGAAAAGTAAAGTGAATGGTAGTGTGCATTATTTTTTTGTTTTCTTTTTTTCATGGCATAAATTTACAAGTAGATGCATAACTTGGATGAACTATGGAGCCAGAGTTTTGCAACCAGGACTCTTAGTCTGCGGATCTTGCACTATGTTCGGCGTCTCGCTTGTACTTGTTGATACTTCTTGTGAACTGCAAAGCATGTATTGGAGATGACATCAACATATTCACCATGCCATAGATGAATAAATAGCCGAGGATATTTTTTTGGTAAACATATTAGGAACATAATGTATGCATCTTTACCTTTGGCCTTGTCGGTCTGCTGATGTCTGGGATGACTGACTGCTCATGGCCATGTCACTAGTCCAAATTTTTCTGATGCAAGGATGTGTAGATGAACATCAGAAGGACTAAACAATCATATGCATTGTATATATTCCACAATAGTTCTTAATGTCACATGCAAGGTGGAAGGAGATGAAATACAAAATAGGGTGTCAAGGGATACTAAGGAAACATGAGGACCCGAGGGTCAAATTGTATGTCTCAGATTTTTTGACTGAAAAAATGTGTAACAGTAAATAGGGCGTGATGGTGGGGCATGACGATCAATATGTATATCGTGGAACCTCGGAAGCCAGGGGCACAATCTTGAACCTGCTAGCCCGACACCTGCAATCGACAAAGTGGGTAAGTATGGAATAAGGTATAAGCGTGACCATAAATGTGAACCCGCGAGTCCGCCAACCCGCACACCAAGGCAGTTTCGGAAAGATGACTAAGCATAGCAATTAGAAAGCAAAAGCGATAATAGAAAATGGAAAAAGTAGAAATGGGGAGGACACAAAGGCCCATTGTTGCCAAATCATCGTTTTCTAGTATAATATTATATGCCCCCACCCGCTTTGTATATTTAATTTACTAGCACAGTTAGTATACCTTTTCGAAGATTGTACCACAAAACCCTCTATTGTTGCATAGAAGAATTCATCTTCCTGTCCAACCAATCTGTTTCTTCGAAGGTAGCAATGACGAATATACAATGGACATGAAGGCAAGTTAGTATGAAGAAATACATGCAAAAGAAATAAATACAGTTCTATTTATTTCAATGTAACAACAAACAAAATACGATTCACATGAGAATAAGCAGAAAGATACGTAGTATATACATAAAACAAAAAAGGTGCAAAGTAGTAGAACAAGCACAACAAATACAAACAATAAATGAAATACTCAACACTGGAATATGAAATAAGAGTACATGTATGCACCTCTGTAACTCCTCGTCGTCATCTCCAGCCATTATGTTTGTTTAAATGTAGCAATGCAGGAAAAATACAATGGACATGAAGGAAGTTAATATGCAGGAAGACATATAATGAAGATAAGTTATTATGTAGGAAGGTATGCAACATCTACATACAATAAACTAGGTGAACACATATATAAACAATAAATGAAATACAAAACAACAGAATATGAAATAACCGTACAAGCATGTACCTTTGTATCTCCTCTTCCACCGCTGCAGTCAAGACTCTGTCATTTTATCCATCTATTATGTTTGTTTGAATGTGGGAACGCATAAAATACAATGAAATTGAATGGAAGTTGGTATGCACTAGAGAACGAGTAATATGTACATACAGTAAATGAGAATCAACGAATATAATAAAAGATAGGCAGAAACATGAACCTTTGCTTTTCTCCATCCATGACTGTAAATATATAAAGTCTTTCCCTACCCAAAATATATTACAAGCCACAAAATATTAGGAAATTGCATGACCATAGCTAAATGATTTTGGTTTTCCATGGCAAAGTATCCAGATATGCTTCCAGACATGGAAATATAATTTTGCAATATCTTTGGTGTACATGTCATATCTCAAGTACAAGACAAATTGTATCGTGGTCACACCATTCTGTGTAGAGGATAAAGAACATGTATTGTGATATGGACACATTCCACCGTATATGGATTATAAGTGCAACTTGCACACATTGTTTTATTTTAGCAAAAAAAAACGGATATTGCAATTGCACATGTAGTTGTCCAATTATTTTTTGTGCCACTGTTTTCTATCATGTCAACACTAAAGTATCAACAAAATTTTACAGCAGAACAGATATCGACCTCGCCAGTCATGACAAATAACACAAGCGCAGGTCCACTCACGGGTGTAGGGTCTAAATACTATAAAACGCCCAAATAATAATAATAATAATAAACAGCTCCAACTGTCGGCGCAGGACCCCAACCCTGCAAAGCCGAAGTAAACAAAAGAAAACAACAAGCACCAAACCAGGGAGAAAGCACGAACATGCCCAACTGCAACCCCATGGCCCCAAACTCGTAAACTTGAGCCAAACAACAACAACCAGCAACTGATGAGCCAACGAACCAACGAAAAGCAACAACTACCGAACCAATAAACAACATATGTATCTCCAATGATTACAGAACTGCGGTTGAAGCACAGAAGGAACCAGAAACATATGACAAGCATGCCAGTAGAAATAAACAAACATTCTTGCTTGCAAAATGCAAACACTGAACAACAAAGAAGGAATAGAAAATGAAATTATGGCATGGAAACTTACTCCGAAACGATGAAAGGCAGAAGTGCAGGTCGAATTGTGAACCAAACAAAAACAAATAGCAACCGACGAACCAATGAAGAAGAAGCACTCACTGAACCAGTAAACAATGAGCCTAGAAGAAGTATGAAACATACAATACCTATTCAACTGGCGGTGGACAGCAATATTGTCCAAATTCACTGCAACATTGTATGGAAAATTTCGAGGAAAAATGTACTCTGAGAATCCTATGTAGATAAACATTTAAGGCTATCAGGCTGTCTAAGGGCCTCGCGGTATGCAAACATTTAAGTTGTCAGGCCTGTTTGAGGACCTCATGCCATGTAAACATTTAAGTTGTCAGGCCTATTCAAGCACCTAAAAAAAAGTGTCAATGATATAAACTTTTGACATGCAAACATTTCAATACAAATACAAATGAGTAATAATAATAGCACAAATAAAAAAATAAATAATGTTTTTAGTTATGTAGTTCGAACAATAGAAGGTTATAAACTTTGGAATTATCGATCACTATAAACTTTGGATATCTAAACATTTCAATATGAATAGTACACATAAAAGTACCGTACATGATAAAGCTTTGGATATGGCAAGATATAATGCATTGGGAATAGTGAAGCTGGCAATAAGACCTCAAATCTACCATCCAATCAGATCATGACATATATGGTTTTTTTTATTATATATAAAATAATGCTTTTAGTTCTGTATGTTGAACATTAGAAAGTATGCAAAAATTTGCACTCAAACCACAAACTAATATAAAGTCAACGAATTATCGATCGCTATAGTCCCTCTATGCCTTCGACAGGGACTAATAAGGGCAACAAAACTGCTTATATTGCCTCCTAATAGTAATTGTGAAGATCCAAACATACAAGAGCACTGGTCCATTCATGTATCAACCATGAAACTATAATACAATGTATTGAAATTATCCGAATGTGAATAGTCTCCTTATTTTAATAGGGATAAGGATGAAATTATTATATAGCATATCATTCAGAAACCGATTGATATAAAAATATGATAAACATATTAGTGTCATTATATTTAAATTTGTGAAGAACCACATTTATGTATCAGAATTAAACATGGAAAACATAGCGTTATGATAAAAAGTAAGATGCATATGTGTGATTGTCGAGGAAATTGGCGTCCTTCATATCATATATTTCTAATGGGAAGGGATGGCATTCACTATATCATGTATTTTTAATCAACCAACAAATAAAACCTATCTAATTTAGTGTTCTCGTCAAGTGATCCATTCTCATGCTTTCACAAACACTTCCATATAAAACTGGAATATGTTTCCACACAGAACAACGTTGGTTGCTCACACATCTTCTCTTATTGCTTCAAGCAAGCTTTGTTTGTATACTCTTTCACGAAGACGTTCAAGATTAATGAACAAACCTGGAAAGATAGAAGAATAGCATGAATATGATTAATGTGTGGGATACCCTGTTAATAACATAAATCCTTTCTCTCCTCTTTGCTGTGTTTTTACAGGTCCAAATACTTCAATGTATTGGGGAGTAGGAGCTTGTGTGGATACCTTGTTAATAACATAAAAGACATTTTAATGTAAATACAAATTATTTGTGATAATCATGTAAGTAAATAGTTGATGAATTAAAGAAAATATGAGGAAAAAATATTCGATCCCGGGGAGGATTTCCTTCAGTGTAGTCTACAAGTGGTGTTGAAAACTTACATAGTTTCTTCAGATTCGATTCAACTCACATAAATGAAACAGGAAGAGCGATGATTGATGGACAAATTGTGTGATCTGGTGGTTTAGAATGGATGTTACATGTATATATAAATGAATGATCAAGGTGATTCTTCTTGGCGTTCACCTATAAAAGAAATCCACTCCCTTACGCATGCAATCAGGGAAACATCACAACCCCACTTTYCGCTCACCTTCCTCTACCCAAAGCTACTGAAAGTTCATAACACCACAAAGGGCTCCTCTACCCAAAGTTATCAACACAGTTCATAACACCACAAAGGGCAGGTGGCTAAACAATTTTTAATGAATTTGGTACRTTGTGTCATAGGCTGACAAACTTATCAGTTAAGTGGACAYGTGACAAGCTTATATATGCTGTGCAACTTGAACACTTGGCTTGCTCCCATATGTCTTTCACAGACGACGACGCTCGAAGCACATTCTTCCCCTTAAAAGAACGCCTTCGACCTAATGAATCTAATTTTAATTGCCCAATATGTTGGAAATTGCAAACAATATTATGTCATTTCTAATTGTGTAATGTTTTTGGTGTCATTGGTGCTCTAGTCTTTAACTAATGGATTCCGTCATTTCTAATTGGGCAAGGAGATTGCAAATGATATTATGTCATTTTTAAGTGTGCAATGTACTAGAGATTACAAATGGCATTGTGATTTCGATTCCTACATGTTATAGTTTAAACAAATGCTAGCAAAACATTTGTTTCCTTTATTGTTGATTTAATAAAACTACAAAATATAATTTCAAGGCATGGACTAGCTACTTTGCAACTATTGCCCTTATTATTATGACGAAGGCATCTTAGGGACATGTTTTGTAGAAAACCTGTCAACTGATTGACAGKTTTTCTAAAACCATCTTTATCCATCTATAAAATTTCTTCCACRTCAAATAACACACAAATCCATTAATACACATACCTAAAATCTATCAAATCGTACATACTTGTAAACCGGTAAATAAATTAAATAACACTTACCCAAAATGCATTTTTTCTTAAATTTAATTATTACAAACCTTCTGAAAGGCTGCCATATGAAAGAGCATGCTGACAAGAAAAGACATCGTCAGTCCTCGTGTTAAATGCCATCATTCAAGATTCTGTAACGAGAGTCCTTGTATCTACATATTAGAATGACATGGCAATAAATATTTACATGAATAATATTTAATATTTATTAATATATAATTACATTGATTATATATATATATTAATAAATTTTCTAATTTATAATTAAGAGTTATTTAAATTCTTTTTAAAGTGTTTACTAGATGGAAGGGTTTATCGTCTTTAGAGTAGTGTAAATGTAATAGGTTAACAAATATAGACAACCTTATTATTGTTTAATGTTTTAAATAAATAAATAAAAATTGGTTCATTTTCACTTTTATTATTTAAGTTTTGTAATTTTCATTTTTGCCATTTATTTTTATTATTAATATATAATTGATTTGCTATTTTTATTTTTAAGGAAAACTATAAGTTAATTTTTTAATTTTGTTATGAAAAAATAATTTAATGTTAACAATAATAAAGATTTTTTATTTAATAATTTAAATAAAGAAATACAAATTTAAATTTAAAAAATTATTTTTTGATATTTTATATAAAAAATTATATTTATTAAATATAAATATAAATTAAATATACATCTATTTTAATTTTATTTCTATATAAGAAAATACAAACCTTTCATTATTTTAACCTTTTGAGATAACATTTTTTATATAAATTAATTCATAACTAAAAATAAAATGTGAATTTTTGAATTTAAAATTAAAATAAATTCATACTTATTTTATTTTTATTTATAAAAATTATATCAATTTCAATTCTAATTTTATTAATTCATAAAATAAAAAATCACATCTTACTTATAATGAGTTGTAAGTATATCTAACTTGAAAGTATATGTAAAAACATGGGTAATAAATGGTTACAAGTATATCTAACTTAAAAATATAAGTAGAAACATGGTTAATAAATGGTAACATAGGTATATGTAATTTGTTTTTTTCCAAGTTCTTTTTAATGAAACAAGTGTTGTGTCTTTATTTTGAGAATTTTAAAGGACAGTCTTAAATGTGCATTTTTCAGTCTATTCATCAACACCTTCTAGCAAGCCCAGTTTGTTTGCTTAAGAAATCCCACAATTTGAGCACAAAAAATACAAGATTTTCACCAAAAACAAAGGAGATCGTCGAATGAGAATTAGTCAACAAAGGAGATTGTCCAATGGGGATTAGTCACATGTAGATATAAGATCATTTTAATTTCAATATCTTCATGGTTCCAATTAATAACATTATTATGAAAACTTCACTCAATTTACTTCGGCATTCCCATTCACCGGTTTAGGGGGTATGCTAGTTATTATTATTTTTAATATAGTTATGTCTACATGAAATCACTATTTTTTGTTATTTAAAGTTCATTTCTGAATGCATAAATAGATTCAACATACCGAAAAATCTTTGGGGCACTCGAATTACACAAAAATAGTCATTCAAATCTAGGGATCCAACAATTTCTTACCAGATTTCAAAAAAATATCCCAAAAAAATATAACCCAAAAAACCAAAACATAAAACGTTTAAAATACTATGTTATCTAAAACCTCTTCACATTTATCTCAGTATCTCTACAACACAAAGCACAAAACTGGAGAACAACATACTCTGGGTGCAATAATTAAAGTCAATCAAATTGCATACGGATACGGTAAAGGGTATTTCCTAAACAATTAGACGACTCGATCCTTAGCCCGTTTGAGGATGTTATTGCTACTTGGCGAAGGTCGGAGCTGTTGTCATCCCCACCAGTGATCAAATTTGAAGGGCA
>ML787797.1:513665-529132 GCA_009831015.1 Picea engelmannii | reverse complement strand
ACGGTAATTTAAGATATTCTAATATTAAGTTTATTTTTTTCATGTTTATAATGATTATAATTCTATTTATATATTTCAATACTAAATTTATTTTTCTCATTTAAGATATTCTAATATTAAGTTTATGTTTTTCATGTTTATAATGATTATAATTCTATTTATATATTTCAATACTAAATTTATTTTTCTCATGTTCATGTTTATAATGATTGTAATTCTATTTATATTCTTATAAATAAATAATATACTATGTGTATGTTCATGTTTATAATGATTGTAATTCTATTTATATTCTTATAAATAATATACTATTTGTATGTTCATGTTTATAATGATTGTAATTCTATTTATTTTCTTATAAATAATATACTATGTGTTGTGTTGGAAAGTTCCAAAAAAGTTGAAAATATAAATAATTCTAACTAATATATATTAAATTATTATATTTTTTAAAAATATTAAAAAATATTATTACGATTTTTTTAAATAAAATTTTATAATTGTAATATTAAATTTAGATACTTAAATCTTTTCACACTGTCATTATCATTACTAATAGTATTTACCTTTTATCTTTCATTTTTAAACTCTGAAAGTAAATCATTTTCTTCATCTTATATTTTTCAAATTTCCTTTCCATCTCGAATTAAAATAATATATTCTAACATATTTTTCAAATTTCCTTTTCATCCCTCCATTACATGTCATGAATTAAAATAATGTATTCTAACATATAACTACATGTCCAACCATTTGATCAAAAATCTTATATTACCATGATATGTATGTATATTTGATGAGGGCATATCAATATATGATGAGGGCACCTTCCAAACATAAATAATGAATGAGGAAATATTAACTCATCAATGCCATCTTTTAAAGGAAACATATTTTTTTGATTGGGAATAACGAATAGAGAAAAAAGTATAGCGCTTGTGAGAAAGATTTATTTTTTTAATTTTTTTTAATTTTTTTTAATTATTTATTTATTTATTATTATTATTGGTAATAAATAAAGAAAAGCACATGTATACTGGTTGTGGAGAATTTTGGGTGAAGTCATTAAAGAGTTAATATTTTATTTTTAATTTGTTTCTTTTCTACCGGTTAAAGAAAATAAAAACATAGTGGTGATAGTGTTTATTAATTACAACTACCTTTTAACATTGTATGGGTGGACATTGGTAAGTTAAACAAATAACTCCATGGGTTAAACAAATTGGACAGAGCGAAAGATTCACTTAAAACATGAGATAAATGGAGTAATCCATATAAATTTTATGGCAGAATAATAAACACTATAGAGATTGAGATATATACTATTGAATCTGAATGTTTTAAATCTAATGATATATATTCAAGTGTAGATAGTATTTATTACTTTGTTATGGGGTGCATAGTGTTTGTGAGGTGCATAATAGAAAAAAAACATTCTTTTAAATTGAAAACAAATTATAACAATGTGTAAAACATGTTTATGATGTAAGACAACCACATGCATATTTAAATATGGCATAAGTTGAAACCCAAACGATATGCACCTTTTTCGTCCATTATTTTTTGCATTCGAACTCCTGTCGGCCACTAGTTTCGTCGACTCTCTCGTTGGCGACCCTGTCAAAGCTCTCGGCTATCGTCACATCTCCTGTCCACCATCTTGTTGGCGGTTATCGTCACATCTCCCGCCCACCACCTTGTCGGCGCTGTGATCGCCTAATGCCTTTTCTGTTTGACAACATCCTTCAGGTGCCCCTGCAACCCACACCTCATGCAACGTAACACCTTGGTAGTTGCACTAGTTTATAATCTTATATCATATCTTTGCACTGGTTTTTTGGAGGCTTTAATCTATTGTATAGTATTTTTGTTTGAGATCAATATTTTTCCTTCTAAGTTTTTCAATATCTCTCCCCATCCCACTCAAGCTATTGATCATTACTCACTTCCTTTCATTGTCACCCAATCTTATTGATCATTACTCCCTTTTATTTTCAATGAGTGATAGGAGCCTATTGATGACAAATCTTGGAGAACATGGGTTGGAAGCAACGATCCTTCACACTAACTAGTACACAACCACAATAAACTACACAAATTAAATCTCAATTAGAGATCAACCACATAGCCCAATTTCCAAGGAAAACACAACACTAGATATTGACAATGCAGTGGCAAATATGTGTAATCTCATCACTAATATGTTCACATTATCTCTAATAAAGGAAGTTTACACTTGTGCTAGCTTTTGTATACTATGTGTTTTTGTGAGCATAGTGTTAATGAAGGAAGTTCCCACTTGTGCAAGCTCTTATATACTTTGAGCTTTTCAATATAGTTCTAAATCCGAAGTTTAATATTTTTTCCCAACTTTGTTTATTTCTTTTGTGGTTGTGTTTATTCATATCATATTATGTGGGTACAACTTAAGTGGGCTTAATGGTTAGGAATATGTGTTTCCTCCTAAAAGGTCATAGGATCCAATGCAAAGTGTACCAAGTGGAATTGCACAACCCTAACTCTAGAGCCTTGAATTAATGATGCAAGGAGTAAGATTTCAATATCGTTTTCCCTTTAGTCTACTCTAGTTTAAATGGTCAAGAAGAGTCTTAAACTTCGTTGTTCTAGTAGGAAATTGTATATCCATAGCATCTTCAAGCTTAATTGGAATGTGCGTAGCAACAAAAAATATTCCACCTTTCATGCAGTGTTTTTCCATTGTATACTCCAAAAGTTTTACTCCCTCGCTATCAAGTCTAACACAAGGCTCGTCTAAAATCCAAATTGAGTGAGGGACCACAAGCAATCTTGCCAACTGCAACCTCTTATGTTCACCCACACACAACACTCGGGTTTGGTCATTCATGACATGTCCCTTACTAATTTACTAATTTGTTGTTTAATTTTGTTTTTATATCAATCCACGATCATTTGTTTCTTGAATTGGGTTTGTTGTTTATGCCCATTGGCGCTCCCCTTCCAATTTACTTGCTTATATTGAATAGTTTGATGTCTTGCTTAAACATGGTGAAAACAATAGAAGCTATGACACCATAATATGTCCCAAGTCCATAAGAGCAACTATTTGTAGATATGTCCTGCAACAAAAGTCATTTAACCCTAAATTGGAGAATGAAATTGAAAATTGGATGCAGATGCTGGAAATTAAAATCAAACAACATACATGTGATGACAATAAACTAGATGGATGTGTATGGTGTAGATGGATAGTCTCCCACACAATGCCATAAAACATCACACTGTGAAAATGACCGAAACAACACACTTGGCAACGGAAACACACGAAGCAAGAGTCTCTCAGTGCCTTTATTTCAAGGAAACAAGCTACAAAACAAGTGAGTTTGTCAATGATTTTATTTCTGTGTCAGTGCCATTTATTGTTTTGTTTGTGTTGGTAATATGAAATATAATAAAACAAAGTCTCCACAACTCACATTTTATTAGATCATTATTATAGTTTGATAAAGTTTGGCAGCACCCTGCAACAAGGTTTTTAATTCATGGTGAATCCATTGCAATACCAGGAGAACCACCTTGTTTCATTGTACACTAAAAATGGATTACAACTTGAGTTACCAGAATAACTTCCTTTCATGGACAATTATTTGTCATTTGTAAATGGCATGGTAGCACCATGCTAGATAGATATATGAGTTTATAATAGATAATTAGTGCTTGTGCAACATAGTTGAGGTTAGGCCTTACCCAATGATTAGTTCATCCTCCCATCAACTCCAAGCCAATAAATTTATAGTGATATCACATATGATAAGATTTAAGGTTTAATTATCAAGGTGCTTGTGCACTTATAATCCATTTCACTTAATTTGATAGGTCCTAAGCCTATTTTGAATATACTGAATTTCTCACATTAAGAAAATATGGTGCACATTTATCAAACAAAGGCTATGATCTCTCCTTTTTAAGCATTGTTTAAAACATTGAAATGCAATACTATGATAGAAAACAATTTGTGATTCATTCATCTAGTTAACAAGTAACAACACAATTATTTCCTTGGATGACTTAGAATTAGAGAAAAAAAAGCTCGATATCTATTCAAATATATGTTATATGTTTGTCGTGAAAACAAAATTTGTGGATTATGTTTTTTTCCATTAAATAAGACAATGACATGAATTTGTGTACTACACATAATTTTGACATGAACCTGAAAGACATTAAATAAAGAATCATCCTTGGAAGATCTGATAGGGCAAGACATTATTTTCTAAAATCAAAACCCTAACCAAACAGAGGAAGGGTTGTTAGGATATTTAGACACTTAGGAGTTAGTTAAGATCAAGTTGGTCTAATGTGTTGTTAGATAAAAGTGTTTTTCTTAGTGTGTTTATTTAGTATGCATTAGTATGCATTTGTAGTTAGGTAATTCGATGATCACGGTATATTCTTAACATAGAGTGATGTGACGACTCATAATCTCCTCGATCTTAACGACTACATTGATTCGTGGCTTAATATTCAATTGGTTTGTGATATCTATTTAAAGAGCATGTAGAGTCATTTGTTGATGATCGATTGTGATAAACTCTCTTGTAATTTTTTTCTTTTGCACTAAAATATTGCTCCAGGTGGTTGCATTGGCTGGGGCTGTGGATCTTTCCTCACAAGGGTTTTACTATGTAAAAAAAATGTTGTGTTGATATTTGATATGGTTTTATGAGTGGTTATTGAAGGTGTTTGTCCTTTGTTGGAATACATGTGTTGTCAAACATGGTATCAAAGCGCATTTGAAGACCCTCTCTCGTTGTAAATCGAGATCTTGACGTGTGTTGTTGCATTTCTGGTTTCTGCTATTTCCATACATTTATGGGCCAAAATGATTATTCCATTGCGTTTGGAGCACTTCTTTCAGCTAAAAATGCTTTTCATTTCACTCGTATAGGTTTTTGTTTTCCCAAGATACGACCATTTCAATCAGATCCAGAGGTATAAAGCTTGAATATGCCTTTTTAAATTTTACAGATATAATATTTCGGTTTTCTGTTTTTTTATTTTCAGGTTGCTACTCTTTTCTATCTGCATATGTTCTTTTCCTTATGCTCTATGCGGTCTCGACAAATTAGAAACATAGTAGAAAGGGTTTTCTTATTTGCATATGCTCTTTATCGCGCACTTTGTGCGATATCAGTAAATCAGAAATAGAGGAAAAACTTGCATTTTCCAAGTAAGCTAACTAAGATCTAAACCTTGTTGATGTCAAAAAATAATGATTATTATTATTTTTTATTTTAATTCTGTGTGAATGTATGAAAATATTTTTTTTAGCACATTCTCCAAGGCCATGTTCAACAACAACAATCTTCCTTCTTTAGATTATAATGTGTTTTGCACTAGCTCACTTGGTTAAAAATTGTCTTATTAAGTAAGAGGTCTTGAGTTCAAGTCTCTTTTTGGTTCTTTTTTTTTTTAAGTTCATGCATTAATTGTAAAGTGCATTTCACTTAATTATAAAAGTGAATCACTATTAAAAATCTTTAATATTTTATTTTAAGTTATTTGTTTTGCATGCAACTTTCATTTATAAAGTAACTTCATTGTAAAAGTGATTCTCACTTGTTCTATAAAAGTGGGTCACTTCATAAACAACTTATTTGTAAAAGTGAGGTTAAAAGAAAGTTAGTGAATGAGAGACATTACTACGTGGACCAACTTCTACTTGCTACATGGTTCTTTGTTTATCATTTATGCATTTTTTTCAAAAGGAAGTAACTTTCACATTCGAAGTCTGATTTCAGTGCCGATTTTTTTTAAACAACCTATTTTTTCGAGAAATTTCCATCAAGATCATCAGTTTCAGAGTTTATATCTGTATTCTTTGCATATTTAATATGGATTCTCCCAGTGATTTTTTTCTTACTAGTACCAACTACTTCTTATGGAAGTCCCATATGGAAGATGTATTAAGAAGTAAAGGATTGTACCAGATTGTCTTGGGAAAAGAACAAGAACCCACTGATGATTAAAATAAAGTCAAATGGGTTAATAAGAATGACGAAGCACATGGACTAATCAAAATGTCCATCTTTCCTGATTTAAGGTTTCACCTTCAATGAATTGATGGCCTAGATAAAGCCTGAGAAAAACTTGAAGTTGTGTTGGGTAAACACAATATTATTCGATCCCACCAGTTAGAAAATTAGTTAATGACTTTAAGTCCCAATGATTTTATTTGCATTGAAGATTATTTATCTAAGATCAAAACACGTAGACTTTTATGTATAGACTACAAAATTGATCTGAAGGAAGACCGATGCATCTATATTATTCTTTCTAAGCTTGCTAGTGCATATTTTATGTTTGTATCTACCTTTTATGTCATTAGAGAAGCTCTAGGGAGTGCTTACCAAAATCCATTTCTTGAGTCTTTTTGTGATTCTCTTATTCAAGAGAAAGATAAGCTTATGTAGCTTAGATTGATCAACACTTCAAGTACATCCAACAAAGCCTTAGTGGCCCAACAAAAAGATAAATCCAAGAATCCCAAGAAGCAACATCCTCGCCTTAACAAGAAGCAAAACAAGGGTTCTAAACCCTCTTCGCCATCTTATGCTCCTAATGGTGACAAATGAACAAAATAAAAAAATAAATAAGAAGATTGACAAACATTGCAACTTTTGTGGGAAATATGATCATGTGGAGTCCAAATGTTTTAAGAAGATGGAAGCCTTAGAATCAACGATGAAGAAACACAACATCAATATTAATTTACTTTTTTATTATTCTCATGGACATGCACTTGCTGCTTTTGGTTTATCCTTCAACGCAACTTCTAATTTTTCTTCTAATGAGTGTCTTATTGATTATGGAGCATATTATCATATGGGCTAAAGATAAAACCATCTTTTCTGCTCTTAATGAATGTAACACCAAAAAAATATTAGTTGGTGATGATAGATTTCTTAGTGTTTTAGGGTCTGGAACAATTCAGGTAGATATTGGTCATTTCAATGATATATTATGTGTTCCAAGTATTTCTTGCAACCTTCTGTCAGTGTATCAGATCACCCATTCAAGTGAAGGCAAAGCTGTAGAGTTTTCACCTCACCAAGTTGTAATCAAGGATTTAAAAGATCATAAATATGCCATTTCAACTGGAATTGTTGATGATATTATTAGGTTGTACAAGTTTGACAACTCTGGGTCATCATATTTTCCATCAGTTTTTGTTGCTCATAGTGATGACTTGAACAAATTTTGGCATGAGCAGTTTGGTCATCTAAACTATCACTCGTTGTAGAAACTATGTAATCAACAAATGGTGATTGGTATTCCTCTTGTTTTTTGTAGAGATGGTGTTTGTGCCAGTTGTGTTCTTGTCAAACTTCATCAGGACAATTTTGACAAACGTGCCTCTTGGCACACCTCGACCCCTTTGTTTGTTCATAGTGATTTGTGTGGTCCACTTTCTTCTCCTTCTTTCTTTGGGTGCAAGTATTTCTTAAATTTCATTGATGACTTCTCCAGATGCTCTTGGGTTTACTTCTTAAAACTTAAGAGCAAAGTGTTTGACAAGTTTTTTCCCTACAAGGCCCTTGTAGAAAAATAATCTGGACATCAACTTCAAAGGTTAAGAACAATAATGGAGACGAATATGTGAACAATAAATTTACAAGTTACTGCACTGCAAAGGGAATTCATATGCAACATATTGTTCCCTATACACCACAACAAAATGGTGTTGTTGAGAGAAAGAATTACACATTAAAAGAAATAGCTAATTGTATGATCCAATCTAAAGGATTAAGTCTTCATTGTTGGGTGGAAACCATTAACTATGCAAATTACATAGTAAATCTCATTCCCACTAAGGCTCTAAAAAATAAAGCACCAGAAGAATCATGAAGTAAGCTTAAGGCATATGTAAGTCACTTTTGTGTATTTGGAAGTGTAGCATGGACTCACACTCTTGATGAGAAAATGAAAGCTTTACAACCTAAAAGTGAGAAATGTATTTTTGTTGGATATTCTAAAGATGTCAAAGGTTACAAATTTCTTCAACCTTATTCCAATGAAACTATTATTAGAAGAGATGTTAAATTTGATGAAAATCTATTGGCTTGCGAGCTTAATTCGACGTTTGTGCTATATTCGGCTTGTGAGCCATCTTCGATGTTTGTGTCATCTTCTGTTCTTATTCTGGTTTATTCTTCTTCAAATGATGACAGTGAGGATGAAAATCCACCTCCACCTGTTCACCTTCATCCAGATGATTCCATTGAACATGAACCAACACCAGCACCACCGCTTCCTAGATGGGTTTGTTCAACATGAGAAACAACTGGTGATCTTGATGGTGATCTTTGAACTCAACGTCGAACACCTTCACAGTTCTAACGAGTCTCTTCTCTTTTGGCTCAAGTTTTAGAGACTCATGATCCAAAGACATTTGAAGAAGCTTCAAGTCATACAGATTGGGATACAAAAATGAATGAAGAGTATTGCTCTTTAATGGAAAACGATACTTGGGATCTTGCACCTCTTCCAAAAGGGAGAAAACTTGTTATATGTAAATGAGTCTACAAAAATTATTATGCATCAGATGGAAGTGTTGAAAGACACAAGGCCCGATTAGTTTCCAAATGATCCTCTCAAGTTGAAGGCATTTACTATAATGAAACCTTCCCCCCCATAGCCAAAATGAATTCCATCCACATTGTTCTTTCCCTTGTTGCCTCCATAAATGGGAGATCCATCAAATAAATGTTAAATATGTCTTCTTGCATGGGGATTTGCAAGAAAAAATATTCATGGAACAACCTCTTGGCTATGTGAATAATGATTATAGCCTTGTTTGTCGTCTTAAGAAATCTTTTTATGGTCTTAAGCAAGCTCCATGAGCCTGGTATACCAAAATAGAAAACTTTATTCTTGTCACCGATTTTTCTAGATGTCATTCTGACCCTAACGTTTATACGAAGAAAGTAGGAATCCATATCATAATCCTTGTTCTTTATGTTGATGACCTTATTCTCACTTGTAGTGACCCAAAACTTTTAACCCATGTGAAATCCAGCCTTAAAAATAAGTTTGAAATGACAGACTTAGGCTACTTGCATTATTTCCTTGGCCTCCAAGTATTGCAAACCAAGGAAGGGATATTTATTTCCCAGTCTAAGTATGCTTGTGACATTCTTCGTTGATTTGACATGGACGATTATAAACCAACCCCTTCTCCCTTCCATTTTGGAGTCAAACTTGTTGCCACTTGTACTTCTCCCGGAGTTTGTACCGTCAGTTAGTTTGTAGCCTCTTATATTTGACTCATACATGTCCTGATATTTCCTTTGATGTTGGTCTTGTTTCCCGATATATGCAAACACCCCATGAAATCCATTGTAAAACATAAAAAATGATACTTGGGTATGTCTGGGGTACAATTCAGTTTGAGATACATTATAGTTCATAGGGGACTCCTTTGTTCATTGGTTTCATTGATTCAGATTGGGTCGTCAACCTTGATGATCGAAAGTCTATTGTAGGTTATTTTTTCAGCCTTTGTTCTATACCTATCACTTAGGCTTGTAAGAAACAACAAGTTATTTCTCTCTCTTCAACAAAAGCATAGTACCGAGCAATGATTAGTGCTAGTCAAGAAGCCTTGTGGCTTCAACAGAACCTTTCAAAGTTTGGATTCCAACAAATGTTATAATTTTAGAAGTTACATTTATCTTCTTTAACATTCATTAACAATTGCATGTAATAGGATCACTGAAAGATAAACAATCACATAACACAAGATATATCCCGGGAAACCCTCATGGGCGAGAAAACCCAACAACCAATTCTTCGGTATAGATTCCTTCAACCAGTACAATCTCACGTCTATAACTCTCCACAAATATACAAATACTAAGATACCAAAGACCAATAAACAAAGACCTCCGGAGCTAGAACTCATTTGCTATGCTCCAAATACACAAGAGATGATCCAAATTTTAGGGGGTATATGGTTTAAATTTAGATGCAAAAGTCATAAATCTATAAATCTAATAGATTGTCCATGTGGATCAAGGAGATGTCCACCTCCTCATTAATTAATTGGGATAACAGGTTGCCGGTATGGGTTAAAGAGAGTCCCACCTCTCCATTATTGTATTGGGTTTTATTTTCCACTACTTAGTTAGTTGGGTAGTTAGATCTATTATTATAATAATAGAGACTCATTTAATGAACTCTTTCCATTATTGTATCAGATTTTATTTTCCACTACTTAGTTAGTTGGGTAGTTAGATCTATTATACTAATAATAGAGACTCATTTGATGAGATCCTTTTGACTTTGTTCAATGGACCATTTTGTAATGTTATATAAAGGCCTAGCAAGCCTTCACATAATATCAAGTTACTCATTTTGGCTTCTCTCATATTTTCTATTGTTCATTTTGAGATTAATTAGCTCTGAGTGATTTACTAGTAATTAGTTTTAGAGGTGAGGCTCCTCTTTGAGCCTCACCTCTCGAGTAATTCATTTACATATTTTTTTCCATGCTTCTTTTCATGCAAGATTGACATGTCTAGGCTCCTCCTCTCTCGGCATTCAAGCCATCCAGATCTCAGCCCCCGAGATCCGAATCCGTGGTATCATAGCAGGTACGTTCTTCATTGGAACAAGGGTTTGAATCATGTTGTGGGTTCAAACATTTGTAGGAATCACCATCCTCCCTTTGGTACTATCATAATCCATTTGTCGAACCATATACTGTAAGCATCACAGTTGGTCCACAGACACTACAGGGCTTTTTTTTCCATCGGATCTTCGTTCACCATTACAATGAGAACCATACATGGATTCATTACATCCATACATGGATCCACTACATCCATTGGTCTGCAACATTTTCAACAAATTTTCAGGGTGTTCGTGATGCCCACGGAGGTTCCACAACCTCTACAACAACCCATGTTGTTCTACAAACCCTTGGCATCCTTTGTGGGCCTCTACACTTAGCCAAATTCAAAGAGGTGTTGTGACCTCTACACAAAATTTCAGAGGCTCTACTATATTTCATTATAAATATCACTTTAATATATCAAATGGGTATTTCTCGAAATCTCATTTGGCTTCTGAGTTTGAGAGATATCATCGATTGAATCTCAACATGTATTTGACCCAAGGAGGTCGTGTGTACCACCATATTAAACAATACTTTTCTCTATTCTAAGGAAACTAAAAATGTAGTTCCACGTATGGATATAAATATCCGTTCAATATCTCAAATGGGTATTTCTCGGAATCTCATTTGGCTTCATGGTTTGAGAGATATCATCGATTAAATCTCAACATGTATTTGACCCACAGAGGCCACACGTACCACCTTATTCAAAGGTATTTTTCTCCCTGCTTAGAAAACTACAGAAGGAGTTACACATTTGAATGGAAATATCTCTTCAATATATCAAATGGGTATTCGGTGGAATTTCATTTTGTTTTCTGGTTTATGAGATATCTTTGTTTGAAGAAACACATTTCTATAACTAGCGTGGTTGCACGCCCTTCAAATTTGGCCTAGTTTTTCTCACTCCATGGGCCACCTTAGAACAAGTTCCATATACCGATGGAAATATATATTTAGTAGCTCAAATGGGTCTTCGACGGAATTGGATTTCATCACCTGTAGCATAAGTTATGAATATATTTGTAGAAGGATGTTCACAGCGCCCAAAGTCACGATTTTCCATATTATTTTTTAAATTTTGGGATTTTATTAAAATTTCTTTATGTTTTTATCCATGTACAATGCCATTGTCAACTAGATTATGGGTCAACCACAAACCCATGGTTATGGGTCAATCACACAAAACCCTTCTCTTCATTGGGTATTTTCACATTGTAATCATAATGGTACGATAATGAGGTTTCTCTTTTTAGCATGGGTGAAATGATGGAGACCATCATTTTCTAAGGGGGGAGGAATGATCCGAATTTTAGGGGGTATATGGTCTAAATTCAGATGCAAAAGTCATAAAGCTATAAAGCTAATAGATTGTCCATGTGGATCAAGGAGATGCCCACCTCCTCATTAATTAATTGGGCTAACAGGTTGTCCATATGGGTCAAAGAGAGTCCCACCTCTCCATTACTATATTGGGTTTTATTTTCCATTACTTGGTTAGATGGGTAGTTAGATCTATTATTATAATAATAAAGACTCATTTAATGAGCTCTTTCCATTATTGTATCATGTTTTATTTTTCACTACTTAGTTAGTTGGGTAGTTAGATCTATTATACTAATCATAGAGACTCATTTAATGAGCTCCTTTTGACTTTGTCCAATGGACCATTTTGTAATATTATATAAAGACCTAGAAAGCCTTCTCATAATATCAGGTTACTCATTTTGGCTTCTCTTATATTTTATATTGTTCATTGTGAGATTAATTAGCTCTGACTGATTTACTAGTAACTAGTTTTAGAAGTGAGGCTCCTCTTTGAGCCTCACCTCCTGAGTACTTCATTTACATGTTTTTTTCCATGTTTCTTTTCATGCAATATCGACACGTCTAATATCCTCCTCTCTCGACATTCAAGCCATCTAGATCTCAGACCCTGAGATCCGTATCAAGAGAAGGCGAGTTGTGTGTGTATACAAATGAGATGAACTCGAACTCTATTTATACACATAACTTGACTCTCGAAAATACACAACCCTAAGAGGGGTCGTTTTGACTTTTACAATAATGATAACAATAAAATAATAATTTCTTTTGAGTCGATTTATACAATAATATTACAATAACCTTCTCGAGGTTTGACTAATACAAATACAAAATAATATATTCCGTAGTTACATCAAAATATCAACACCCCCTCTTAACTAGAAAGGTATTATTTGTTGCCACGCAATCTCATGACTATTAACTATTAAACATATGAATCTATACATCATTGGATATCCATAGTACAAAATGACTTCACAGCCAATGCATCCAAGGCCTGTGGGTAGCTTTCAAATAGCTTCAACATGTCACCATGATATACATCACCTTACAATGCATCTGTACCTCATCATGTGCACCCCTGTGACTTCACAGCCAATGCATCCAAGGCCTGTGGGTAGCTCTCAAATAGCTACAACATGTCCCCGGGGCATCCACTACCCCACAATGTATCTGTACCTCATCACTCCCTCTGAAGAGGGACCACACCAAGCTTGTCCCTAAAGTGCTCGAAATTTATCCTTGACGATGGCTTGGTCAACATGTATGCAACCTGCTCCTCTATAGTCACATACTGGAGCCTCACTGCTTCTCTCTGCACCATATCCCTGATATAGTGATATTTGATCTCGATATACTTCGACCTATCATCGAACACCAAATTCTCTGACAATTTCATGCAACTCTGGTTTTCACACCAAATGCAGGTCGCCTCCAATTTTAGACCAAATAACATAGACAACATCTTTTGAAGCCACACCACTTCTCTACATGTTGCACATGCTTCCACATATTCAACCTCATCCGTATTGAGTGCTACACATGATTGCTTCATGCTGCTCCACGAAACCATATTGGAGCCTACATTGAAGCAATATGTTGAAGTACTCTTCCGATCAAGAATACTTTCGACCCAATCTGAATCTGAAATCATGGTCTGTCACATACCTGATACCATAATCGAATGTACCCTTAAGGTACCTTATCACATGTTTTGTTGCGACCAAATGAATCTGCCTAGGTCGCTCCATATACTGACTCAAGGTTTTCACAACAAAACATATATCCGGTCTCATGTTCCTCAAGTACATCAACTAACCCACCATCTGCCTATATAAAGTAACATCCATAGTCTCTGAAGTCATATCTTGCAACAACTTCATATTTGATACCATAGGCGTAGTCATTTCCTTGCAATCCAACATCCTGAACCTCTTCAGGATTTTCACTACATACTTCTCTTGATTCAAAAATATCTCATCATGTATCTGCTATACCTCGAGACCCAAAAAGTAATGCATCATCCCGAGATATTTCATCTCAAACTCATCAACGATTTTTCTCTTACACTCTGACATGAGATTTTCCACACCTGCTAGAAACAAGTCATCTACATACAACAATAGTATTATCGGACCATCATCCACAATCTTAAAGTAAAGGTTAGGATATTCACTACTCTTTGTAAATCCTAAGCTCGCCAGAAAATTGTCGATCCTGCCATACCATGCTATAGGTGCCTGTTTTAATCCATATAAATCCATCTTCAATTTGCACACATGCATCTCCCTGTCATGTACCTAAAACCCTTGTGGTTTCTCTACATATACTTCCTCTTTTATTTCACCATTCAAGAAGGTTTTCTTCACATCCATATGATGCACCTTCCATTTCATTATTGCAGCCAACGAAAGTATAGTCCTGATCGAGGTATATCTCACCACAAGAGAAAATGTCACCTCATAGTCAATGCCCTCTTTATGAGAGAATCTTTGAGCCACAAATATAGCCTTATACTTTTCAACACTACCATCAGCTGCATGTTTCATTTTGTAGATCCATTTTGAACTTACTATTGATTTCTCATTCGATCTGTGGACCACATCCCAAACATCATTTTTTACTATGGACTAATATTCCTCCTCCATGGAATCCTTCCATACCCTCTTTTCTGCAGCCTCTTCATAATTGGACAGTTTTGCATCCATGATATCACACAAACATGCCACATAGTTGGAATATGGTTTCAGATTCTTACTTTCCCTGAGATATTTTCATGGGGCACCATATCTGATGAGATCCTCTGCCCAAGCTGGTCTTCTCTTGCGAGAAGGAATCTCTGCTAGCCTTTGAGGTTCTGCCATGTCATTATCCTCATGAATGACTTCCTCTAGTTCAACTTCTTCTTCCTCTGAAACTCTAGTAACTTCATTCTCCTTCTCATGAACCTCTTTTTCATAGTCTTGTTTTGATTTGTTGAAAGTTGCACTCTCATCGAAGGTGACATATCGACTAATTTCAACTTTCTGGTGACCTAGAATATATATATTGTATGCCTTTGATGTGTCATTGTAACCAACAAATATGCCATTCTTTTCGGATGGATCCAATTTTTTCCTCTTTTCCTTGGGGACATGCACAAATACATGGCAACCAAATATCCTTAGATGGCTGACTTCCAACTTCTCTCCTGAAAAAATATCCTATGGTGTCTTGTTTTCAAGTAATTTGTGGGGACTTCAGTTATGCACATACACTACAATCTTTGTTGATTCTACCCACAAATGCATAGGTAGATATTGATCATGGATCATAGCCTTCACTGCTTCCATGATCGTTTGATTCTTCCTTTCTGCTACTCCATTATACTGAGGATTTTAGGGAGTAGAAAGCTCCCTATTAATGCCAGCTTCCTTGCAATATTCTTTGAATTCCTCTGAAGTGAATTCTCCTCCATTATATGATCACAAGGTATTTATCTTTC
>ML787797.1:449607-460758 GCA_009831015.1 Picea engelmannii | reverse complement strand
AACCATAATGCACAAGTTGATAACGGAGTTCGGCACAACTTTGCCTACGTCTCCGGGGCTTTTCTCTGTGAGGGAGGCTTCTTTATTTCTGTTCGAAAGCTTAATAGTACATCTTTACAATTTCGAATGGCTTCCAGACTGATCTGGTCATGTTCACCCAGATCTCTAGAATCTTACACAAAAAATGGCACCTGAAACAAATGTCCCGAGCTCTCAGAAATGGTCCAACAGCATCTCCTCCTCAACGGCTTCTCTGCCTCAAACTGGATTTGACTTGGCTTTTCCTAAGCATCTTTGCTCTCAAAAATCGTCAAAATCTTCATAAGCTTCCCCAATGGCCTCAACATGGCCTTGGTTAAATAGTGGGAAAGTTGGTTGTCAATCTCCAACTTCCTCCCAAAATTTAGGCTCTAAAAAAGCCCAATAACTCCCAAAATAGAGTTAATTACATTAAAATTAATAAAGTTAGTTGAAAAACCCATTTTAAAAACCATATTATAGTTGCAACGGGCTTAGGCCCCCTCTCCTGGGTGCGCGCCCCTCTTTATATGGTCATATGGCTTAATAGGGCCAAGTGCTAGCCCAAAGGGCTAAGCGCTGGCCCCTTTTCCACCCGACGCTCGGTCTCGTGGCTACAATAAAACCATGGGTCACATTTAAAACACCCCCCCCGCGAACCGTTGCACAAACCGCCAACTGGTCACATAGAAAATGGTTATATAACCATTGTTAACATATTAAACCGCGCGCATAACATTTACAACCCCGCGCTATCGGTCATATGCGGTCCAATAAAACCGGGGTCGGGGCTAAGCCCCGGCCCTACCCCCCCGCGCAATACACAAAGTTCAACTTTAAATACAAACAATCTCGTTCATATTACAAGAACTGATGCACGGTGTAATGGTTAGCGGACTTTGTTTAAAACGTTGCCGGTGGGACAGGTCCGGGGTTCGAATCCCCCGGACCACATAAACTTTTAACATAGCCCTCCTTGGCTAAACCCGGGGTGCCACGTGGCAGCCTGTGATTGGGCCACGTGGCACCCTATCATTCGCCCAGAAAGACGCCACGTGTCAACAAATGATTCGACAACCATCAACCAATCAGAACCTGCCATGTCATCGCCACGTCAGCTCACCGTACGGTCCAGTCATCATGCCACGTCAGCGTCGTACTGCCACGTCGACCTACTGCGTCAGCCCTGCCGTACGCTCTGTCAGCCTGCCACGTCAGTTGCTGACGTCACCCGTGCCACGTGTCACCCTTTCAGTGGTGACACATGTCACCTCGGGATTGGTCCAGTCGTATCCCAAAATGCCAAAAATGCCTGACACGTGTCACGCTTTGGAGCCGCCACGTGTCCTGTACAAAATCTGCCACGTCATCGTACGGACCTGCCACGTGTCATCCTCTGGTGTTGCCACGTCACCTGTATGGATGTGCCACGTGTCGCACGTACGAACGTGCCACGTGTCCCTGTACGGACTGACACGTGTCCTGTACGGACTGTACGGACAAGTACAGTCAGCATCCCAAAATTTTGCATGTTTGGCTCGGCGGACAGAATGCGATATCTTCTTCATACGGACTTCGTTTGACATAAAAATTATACCACCGGAATCAGGAGGACGAGACAGACGCGGTGGTGTTTGTTTCGTCAGATTTCGGGCACTTTCATTTTTGAGCATTTTTCATGCCCTGACAGCCTTCTGAATCCAATTTCGTATCACTGAAGAATAAAAGAAAAGAAAAGCAGTAGAAGTTGCTAAGACAAAAGAAAAGAAGAAGAGAAAATAAGAGGAAGTTGAAAAATAGTGACAAAAAGCGATAATAGAAGAAGCATTAGCAGCCAAAGTAGATGACAAACAACAAAGCAAGAAGGAGAAATAAAGGAAGAAGGAGAAACAAAGGAAAAGAAGAGAAGAATAGGTAGAACGTAAGAAGCAGGAAGAAGCAACATAAGATGAAGAAAAAATTAAAGCAACGACATAAGAAAAAACAACAATGAAAGAAGCAACAACAATAGAGGAACAATGAAGAAAGGAGGAAGAAGAAAGAAATAACAACATAGAGTCCATGGACATGGATATTTTTAGATAATCAACCAACATATTGCTCACAGGGGTACATTTCCCATTAGGTGAACTAGGAGTAGGAACATATACACCATCGAAGTCCTGGAAGGTGGAAAATTTAAACGCCTTCATATTCGAAAAAGAATCGGGTAAGATAATCTTGCAAAAAACTAGAAAGATACCAGTCTTTGGAAAGACTCCTTTGTCAGTAACAATTGAAAATAAGGTAATAGAATATATTACGGATGATCTAATTTCAATATCCTCAGTCGGTGTCGCTTTCACAGTAGATTCATAGAAAAATATAAAAGTCTTGGTGCATGAAAGCAATGAAAATGATGAAAGGATAAGAGAATTAGAAGAAGAATTCCAGCATAGTAAAAGTGATCGGGAAAACATCAAATAATTCAGGGTCGATGCAGAGGGATTTAAGATAGAAATCCATAATCTAGAGACACATTTGTACACAAATCTACATGTTTTCCAATAGTTATCCACCCAAATTATGGCTCAACACAACAAATCCCAAACCAAGAACATAGAGTTCACCATAACCACAGAAGGTTTGAATGAGATACAACGGTGGATTATAGAAAAACTTGATGCTCCACCATAATTTCCATGCATAATAGAGTGCGAGAGGAAGCTCAACTACACTGCACTTGACAACTGCCAGCAAACCAAGAAAAAAATTGAGTATTTTAGGAATTCAATCTTAATTTGTGCCAACCTCCAAAAAGAAACATAGATTTTGGCTCACAAAATACATCTACCCCGAATCAAAGAGCTAGGTAAATTGAAAACCAATGAATAGAGTTTCTCATAAGTAGAACATAATATGAAGCAAAGACAAATGTATGTCAGAGTTGTGACCAAAGTGATAATGGATTTAATGAATGATTATTTAGTGAAACCCACAAGGGCCCAAAGTATGATTCAAGCCTTCATGGTAAATTTAAATAGAGATATGAAGACCCTCTCCCATAATGAAGTGGCTCAAGATGTCACTTTGGAGTCATTACTCTTTGGCATAATCATTTATATCATAGGACAACACGGAGTTTGGGATGCTTACTTGAGAGATAGAAATAGATAAGAGAAACACACAATAGACTTCCAAATCACTTGTTACCATTTCTTTCTTGTCTTTTTCTACCATCATTTGATATTTCAAGAACCCTTAATAGGAAATTACTTAGGAAACTATAAAAGAGGCAAGAGACCCACTTTAAAGAGGCTCTTCAACTTTGTAATTTTGGAGAAATACTTTTTTGAAGATAATATTGAGAATCCCTTAGGGCCAATTTGATTCTTGTCTTCTGATGGTTATTTGCTTTGAAATGATTCAAGTGAATACTAGGTTATCTTGAAGCATTGTAAGGATTTCATTACACACATAGACTTCTCTTTTGTGAACATAATTTTTTTGCAGTTGTTGTCTGTCTCTTTTATTAATTGCTCTGATACAATGAGTTGTTTTATGTGTATGAATGTATAGCTAAGACTTATTTGGTTATATTTTTATACATGTGTGTTATTAATCTTTTTTCTCTCTAACAACTATTTAAAATAAAGTTATTGGAAGGATTATTATCATCTTGATCTGTTAATTGGTTACCTTTAGTTTCTCCTAGCTAGGATATAATAGAATAGGTGTTCTTTCCATAAGTAGTTTAGTTTGCATATGAATATCCCTGCATTAAATCATTCATTTTCCCCTCAACCCATTAATGGTAGTTGGGATAGGATCTGGATGGGTATCCTAATCCAAACGATGTGAAGTCTAATTAGGATCTCATGCCAAGGAAGACCCCTATCTGTTGAAGGGGATTTTCCCACATCAATATAAATTGGAACTAGAAGGAAGGCTTGAATTGTATGGATGAAGGTAATGCATGAAATTCATGTGGCCATACCTCTGATAACATCCCCATCAGACAACAGCCATCGCATATTTTCTCAAATTTTGAAAACACTCTTGAGCAGGAAATCCATTTCGAAGATATTAATCCTGCATTTGAAATTCCAACTGTTGGAAGTCTTGAAACGAATCCTGAAAATTGGTACGCTATCCCAAACGCTAATTTTTCATAAACACGGTGAATCAATCTCTCTTTGGCTAAACTGATTGGTTGTTTACCTGTTCATTATGCATTTCCTATGAGAATAGCTACTCAAGGACCCATTAACTAGTCTAATGTTATCATCGACTATGTCAAAGACCTGGTTGAGATAACCTTGTAGGAGATACCTCAACCTTTGGACCTGTTACCCCCATTTTGTGGATTAAAAAAGGAGATTATGTCTCGAGGACCTCATGTTGTAGATATGGAATGTTGAGAGACTACATGACAAACGATATCATTTTTCACAAATGGAGACCCTTCTCACCACTGTTGAGGAAAATATATGAAATGATCTTACTCAAGCATTTTCATATTTTGCTTGGCTAAAGAAAAATAGACGGGAATCTCACCCTATGTTTATAGCCAACAAAAATAACATCCCAACTCACAAGTATTAATTATGAGTTCTTAGGCTAGTCTTTTATCAATAAAAAAGCTTGCTTGAAATTTACTTTTTATGCAATTTTATAAACATATTAATTGCTTAAATAAATGTAAAGATAGAAGTAAAGTCACCAAGATGATAATAAAGACAGATGAGACATAAAACAATCCTTTATTTCATTCCAATTCACCAAAGAGTCATTTTCTTTACAAAATCACATACAAAAATTTTGGACCAAAGTCAAACTTAGACATCCCCGATGGAATATACAAAAGAACCTCTGACAGAAAACCAAAACCGAACTCTAAAAGATGGATCAACTTGCCACAGATTGCTTCCTACTCGACTCTACACGATAACCTTTGTCATTCATGAAAACTAATTCAAAAACAGACAAGTCTACATAGACTATCAAAGATAGATCAACACCTCTAAAAAACAAGTGTCTGAATGATGTAATTCAACCTTGAATATTGTTGTCTACAATAAGACCCTGCTATCATAAAAGAGAATTAGGCTTGTGATGAATAAATGAAAACTGAACTATCTCAACATAAACTCAAAGAGCAAACCTTAATATGCTTCTACTTCTATCCTCCTCTTGTTCCTCCCTTTTCCTTTTCTTTTAAACAAATTAGAATTGGTTGAAGTAGTTGAACCAACTCATTAGTTAAGTTAATTAAAAGACTCAACCAACTTTAGTTAGGGGGAAAAGTAATAATCATAATAAGGGTTATAAATAAATAATAACTAGTAGGTGGGACCCCCTGTGACTCCCTTTAGCTCATAACAATCATAACATAACTATTTAGTTAAGAAAAACACACCTCCTTGTGGCTCCCATCATTATACTCACATTTGACAATTTAGCTCATGATATTTGAAATTATTTATAAAAAAAAATGTTACTCATATATCCAAAAATAACCATGATGTCCAAAAATTCTTGAAGTCAATTGTCATCAACAATAGATAAAATAAAAACTCAAAATCCATATTTCCCACTCTGAGAGACAATCTTTCCTTGATTGTTGCTATCACCCTTTGATTTTCCTGAATTTTCCTTTGGCTGCACTGAGCCTTTAGGCCTAATCTGAGTGATCACATGGGAAAAATCATCCCTCAAATGCATCCGGGAAGACACAGATTTTTCAGAGCCATTAGAGGGTGAGGAAGGGGCAACAATGGCTTTTTCTTTGTCAAGGGCATGATGGGCCTTGGTTTTAAACCTTTTTCTAGCATGAGAGGACTGCACTGGTGAGTAGGGGGCAACTTGGACAATGGGGTTAATGGGCGAAGGAGCAGGTAGGGATAAATTAGGCCAGCCATGATGTTGAGGTCTGTCGGGTGGAAAATCTCTTACCATCCATCATTTTCAGGAACCTCGGGTTGCAATGAGACATGAGGAGGCACAAAGATACAAAGGGATTGCAGGACTTGGAAAGGAGGCCTTTCAGGCTTGGGTAGGACCACTCCTTTCCCAATACAATTGAAAAATCTGACCTGAAACAACTGGTCAAGCTCTTGTGAGTCAACATTAAAATGTATGGAGAACCTTGGCCTTCTTGGGCCTCTGTTCCAATTACCTCTCCCTCTGTTTCCTCGGCCATGGCTACCTCAAATGAAAAGACTCATTCATCCATGCATGATTGATTAGCAAATAGTCTTTTAAATAACCATACATGATAACTCTTAAAAATATGAAATAGATTTGGCTCAACAATGTATCAGACTCATGCAATCCAATCCATACAATTTTTTTTATTGTTTATCAATGAGCAGGGGGTGAATAAAGGGTCCTGGGATATGTAAGGGGTTTGTATTGAGAGAAACATGATATGATAAGGGGGGGACGGGGGGGAATACATTTACTTTTCAAAGACAACAACAATCAATTGCAAACCAAAGAAAACATCATTATAGTTCAACCAAGACACTGCTACTACCAACTACTTCAACACATAATTTTTCTTGACTGGAATCAATTTTAGAGCATGGAGTGAAAAATGAATGTGGGAAAGCGATGGGGTTGTAATTAGTGAAAGGCGAAATAATGGTGGGGGAATGAGAGGGGGTACTGTTCATAAAATTAATCAAGTAATCCATATAATCATTCTGTCAAAAGGAGATACACCAACCAAATGATCATTGTGACCCAATAACAATTACTGTGTTTTAACTAGTTCATTGTTCATAGTCAAATATCTAACACAACACCATCAACAAGACAATATGCATTCCACAACAATCTGTAAGGGAGTTATGTTCCTCTTATTCATCCACTTTACATCCTATAACAATTTTCAAATGTACAATAGTAACCATTTCCACTCTGTTAATCATCAAAATCAACCACTACCCACACATTACTTCAATCATCAAATACACTCAAAAGTCGTGTTTCAAAATTGCAATGAAGTTATATTGTTACTGCAATTGGGCCTGTCATTTAAAATGCATGATATTCGTTATACATACATAGTGGACAGCCAACCCAACAAATCCAGTCTTAAATTGTAAAACCCTAACTCATCATTCAAACAAACAAACAACATCGACCATTCCAACTCATGTCATGCTGTAGAAAACAAAAAATAATTCAATCAACGCAAGTGTAATTATGTGACTATACAAACTCAATTCCATGCGACTCTAAATAATCAAACTATTGGTTTATCCATCCAACACAACGAGGTAGCAACAACATTCTTGACTTCATAAAACAAATAATCGAATTGCAACAAAGTCGTGCTTAAAAATCTGTGACTATCTTTGAGTGCGCAACCCAAAAATATCCATATCATACACAATGGGCAACCATAACTCAAACACCACGATGTAACATTCCCATTTGACAATTCTAACACACAGTCACAATATCATTTACTCAACCAATCGTGTCAAGCTATCAATTTAATACAATATTGCTCAAATTAATCCAACTGCAATAAAAAACATGTTGTGTAAAACTCGGGCTCATCCTTGATCGCGCAATCAAATAACCATAATGAAAATAGTGGATGGAATTGCATAGTCATACCGGTTTCCATAACCATTTGGCCCAAAAAAACTCATAGTTACAATGACCATTTATTCGTGGTGTAGGAACACTACACATACAAATGCATTACGCGCGTACATCATTAAACAATTGTAACCAATGACAAGTTTAACATCCCAATAATCTTCAATGCAAAAGACAGTGGTTGTGTATCAACCCCATTCTTCAATAAATCAATTCAATGTTGAGCCTATACTTGGACTGTCGTAACAATCAACAACTGACCTAACATGCTGTGGAAACCACACATACCCATGCATCGACATGAAATGAGGCTGTGACTTTATCAATTAAAACAATACTGGGTTATCAAATGCAAGGATAGTGACTGTGTATTTTGAACTGTCCAATTAACAATTCAGGTTTTATCCATTGTAATAACACAGGCAGTGACCAAAACCAACACAATTGTCACATGATCAACTAGGTGAGCCCATACTCAAACTTGTCGACAATATACAACCACCCAACAATAACCAATAGTAAACCTGACATGCCACGCCGGTCTTCTCTATCAAACCTCATGCCTGTAGAGTTAAGGGTTTGCTCTGTGGCCAACACAGAGAGACCAAGGACAACTCTTCTCTATGGTGAAAACCTCTGAGACCAACGGTGTATACACAGAGAACACCACAACTTATTTCGTGAACAGGGTGACGAAAACATGTGACAGGAGAGGCTATAACAGAGGAGTGATGCTCTAATTTGGCCTGATCACGGTACTTAACACATGCAGGGTATAACCCTCGTGGCTCTTCAGTCAAACAACCACAACGCTGAGGTGAAGACAGGTCCGAGAAAGAAGAAAATAACCACTGCGCGACCTTGGTGAAAACAAACCAATGCCCAAGTGGACAATGCACAGTGACCCAATCACTTCCAACCATAAAACCCCATAAAAGCCAAAGACTAGATAGAGCGATATGAATGCGTGAAGACAAACAACCACTTAATACCAAAAAAAAACCCTCCAACTTAAACCAGCAAGGATAACAGAGAGCCCTTATGGCTGCTAGCACCTAGGATGACCAATAACACTATGACTTCAACATTATTGCAGAGAAAACCATAAACGCTTCTTTTCAAAATCACAATTTTACATAGTTGCAATACTTAAAGAAAGCACAAACCAATACGCCTGAGCCAATATCCATTTCATAACTAGAGCAGACTCGTGAATGGCCAAAAAAAGGCATACCTGTAATCAAACACCTTAAAAAGTGAGTTGGTCGAGCGGATCCTCTCTGCTTAGAAATCAGAGCATAACCACAACAACAAGGCTGAACAATATCCTGACTAGGGTGGCGGCCAACAGAAGGAGTAAGGATGATATGCAGTAAATGCACGTCGCCTCCACCCACAATTCATTAAATCCTTAGTACATGCCAACAAGATTTTCATTAAAACCATTAATTTAAACCATGCGTTGGAATCTGCATCTATTACTTGTCAAATGTGCCACCCACATCATACCTTCCATTGCCAACTTCACCATATTACATATCAACTATATAATCCAATAAAACATGTATCGAATCATCACCAATAGCGTGATCCACATCAACTTATGCCATAACATAATCACCATGCATATCAACTATATAACTAAAAAAAAATCACATAGCTATTAACTTAGTAGCTAGGATAACAACAACTCATTAAAAATCGATGCATGTAGTATAGTATATAGCATGGTTTAGTTTCTTCCTTTTTATTTTATATTGCCTTTTGCTTTTTTCCAATTGCTTGTGTATGTCATTGCTAACATGTTTATTATGCAGGTCTCTTAGTAATAGATCCAATAACAGGTAGCAGTGATAACAAGGATAGCATAGGTTGTTGTGAACTAAAACTTGAACCTAGAGCAACATAAAAACCATCGAACATGCCTTATCCATCGCCAATAAAACAAGATTATATCACCATGTAAGCAGTGTCGAACAGTAGCATGACATCAAATAAGCACCATACATGATCTCCAATCTACAAGGGGGTCCCACCTACTAGTATTATTTAGCTTTAGTAATAATAGGCTTTAGCAACACTTTGCGGGCAAAACTCCGTTGAGATTTTAATCGTCAACAAACTGGTGAATCCATAGGGAAATTTGTTTTCAATAGATTTAGAACTTAGAACTCATGGTTTCACAGACCAAGAACAACAGGTCAAGAATATATAACTAGGAAGATTATGCAACAAGGGGAAGTGAGCCGATTTAATTGAAAGATGACCGGGAATTTGGGAATAATTCATGAAAAATGTTAAGTATGAGGGGTTTTTTACCACTGTATGTATAATCATTCGACCGGGATCTGCTCTCACTTTAAGGAAAATAAAAACAAAAATTTAGACTTGCTCTCAAAATTTCAATGGATGAAGAAATGGAAAGAAAAAGCGGGAGATAACCAATTCTTTACAAGACAACAATGGAAATATATAACAATTTCAAGGGTCCTTCAAAGGAGACATCATAACAACTGTGTAAGCTTGATTTTTATTGACTAACAATGCTTTGCAGGAGTGTCATTGTGGCAGAAACAATCCAACGTCCTATCTTGACCAAATTAACTAAAAGATGATAGGAAACAAAATCATGACAGAAGTAAAAGCGCATAAATTAAAACAACAACAATAAAAGACAAAAATGAATAAGTGGCAAGAAAAGTTTTGAAACAAAAGCAAAAATCAAACTATTGTAAAGCAAAAAAGAAAATAACGCATAAATGAAAGCAGAGCTAAGCTACTAATATACAGAAAATCCAATCAACGTTAGAACTTTTCACGCTGGTCCCTCGCAATATTTCAAGCGAGGACTGTTAGTGTTGTAGGAAAAAAAATTCTTCTATAAATCCTTCAAAATGTAAGAGTTAGTGTCCAAGACAAAATCAATTTGGAAAGGACCCAACACTTGGAATTCTGATGTAATTATCAGCCCCTTGACGCACATGATTAAATCATCAAGATAAAGATGGAGACTGACCAATTCATCAAAAGTTGTGGGTATAGGCCTTTTAAAAGTGGTACTTGCATCAAGTGACACGGAAAGCGGGCATTTGAAAGACATAGTATCGCAATTAGTAATAGAAGTGGTTTTGTGAACATTTCCCCCTTTTACCTTGTTTTTATTGTAACCCATAATTTCGTCAAGTAAGAGCTTCAACTGTAACTCTACAACCTGTTGCAGAATTATTCTTATATTGAGGGGGGGTGAAATATTTCTCATAATAGCCTGACTAAAGCTAAGATGAATGCAGGTTCTAATATGATATGTGGTCTTTTAAGAAGGTACCCAATTTGGAACCCGTTCAGGGTAGACTATAAAAATAATCCTAGACCGTAAGAAATTTTCCAACTCCCTTTGAAAGGTTGCTTTTAGTGTAGAGTTAACAAGTCCTTGTTCTTGCCTAGTTGGTTTCATAGTATGTTGAATAAGACCGGGATCAAAACCATGAATATCCCCATAAGACCAAGAAAAAACATTTTGAAATCCACCGAGTGGCT
>ML787797.1:420901-444683 GCA_009831015.1 Picea engelmannii | reverse complement strand
TTCACTAGATATATCAGTTTAGAATGGTTTTATATGCATCTTAAAGTTATATCCAAGAAAGTAATGTCTAAAAATTTTCAAGGCATACACCATTTCCAAACCTTGTCGTTATGTCGTAGTATAGTTATGTTCTGTAGATGATAACTTCCTACATGCAAATACAATCGGATGGTCTATCTCTCTGTCACCTGATTGAGCCAAAATTATTCCCAATGTTATAAACGATGCATCCACATGTACATGGAACTCCTTTTTCCAATTAGGAAACACTAGAATCGACGCAGTGACCATCTTTTGATTTAACATGTCCAGACCTTGCTGGAATTCCTCATTCCATTGAAGTTTAACTTCCTTCTTCAACAATTTCTCTATAGGGGTTGTAATATGCACATATCCTCAGATGAAATTCCTATAGTATCATGTATGACCCAGTGTGGCTCTCAACTGTCGCACTAAATTCGGTGGTGGAAAATCAACAATCACAACTTTCTTTGCAGGGTCCACTAATAATCCTAGTTTACACACCACATGGCCCAACAAGATTATGTAAGGCGCACAAAAAATGAATTTCTTCAATTTCAATGAGATATGGTATTGTTTACACGAATCCAACATTAAGGGGAAAAGTTCAACATGATATTTCAACATACTAAATATCGTTCAATCATCTAAATACACTTCTAATAAATTATGAATCAACTCTCTGAAAAATGAAACAACTACTTTGGAAAATATCGTTGGTGCATTCTTCAACCCAAACAACATAATTGTATATTGGTAGCAACCCCATTTTGTCACAAAGTTTGTCTTATATCGATCTTCTTGCATAATCTTGATCTAGTGGTATCCCGAGATTCCATCCATGAAGGATTAAGCCTCCTTCCCCCCTACATACTCCAATACTTCATATGTAAAAGGTGTAGGAAATGGATCATGTAAACAAGCATCGTTCAATTTTCTCAGATCTACACATATCCTAATTCCCCCTATCTTCTTGTAGTGAACTACAATTAGAATGATCCACTCTAATTCTTCAACAATTTATATAATTCTAGCTTCTAACATCCTTTCTATCTCTGCTTTGACCTTCTGATTATATTTTGGGTTCATTCTATATGGTCTTTGCCGTACAGGCTTGGCATCCTGTTTCAACATGATCTTCATCTCTCCCAACTCTCCTGCAACGCCCTTCATTTCTGAAAAAGTAGTCAGAAACAATTCCTAATACTCACACAGTAAGTCAACAATCTTCTAATCGGTCTCATTGCTTCAGTAATATCCTATGTTCACAAACTTGGGCTTATCTTCTCTTCCAATATTTATTTTATGTGTCTTCAATGGCATGGTGTATACTGAAACATCAATCTCTGGTCCTTCTACTGCTTGCTCCCCCTCAGTTTCTGGTATTTGTAAATTCTTGGGGTCTTCATCCTCCTTGTCTTCCTCAAAAACATTATAAAAGTGCAATACCTCTTCAACTATAGCAATAAATCTAGGCTCACTATACAAAGGTATTGATTCCAACAAGTCTTATGATGAAAAATTCTTATTCTTGATGAACTGCAAGACTAAATCAACAAAAGGATCATTATTTTCAAAATTGAATGTTACCTTGAAGTTCCTAGTCAATTCTTCCCAATCCCCTATTTCTCTGTGCACTTCCAACTTTATGTACAAATTCTTCGGAATTGTGTCAAGAGTATGCACAAACAAGTGTGTCCACTCTTTCTTGGGTATTTCTCTCCATGCCGTGATACATATTGTAATATGTTCTACAGGGAAATTCAATCCAGTACACCTCTATATAACATATTCATTCTCTGTCCCAAACCTGACATGTAGTAACCTTTTTCATTGTTGCCCATCTTCGATTTTTTCCTTTTGTGTAGCCCACCATATCCCTGAAGTCACTTTAAATGTGACATACAAATCTAACAATATTTGTTGATTTGGTATCTACATTTCAAACTGTTTGATAAAAAACTATATAGGCATTAGGCTAGTAAACTTTGGTGGATCACATACCTCTATCCAATCCATCTTAATGTGTGGGTAATCCAGGAACATTTCCTTGTTGACACTTCATGCAGTATTTGTTACCAATTCTACAGAGCTCCTTCTAAGTCTAACACACAGGAACTAATACTCCTCCAACTAAGTACACCCTTAGTTGTAGGGTTCACATAATCGTCCATCTGTGCAATCATATGATCAAGTTATTTTCTCTTTGATGGTTTTACAAATCTCCTTCCTACAGTAGGATCTAATGGCACAATAAACTTCAAGTCTTCTACCTCAAATACCATTTTTCTCTTCTTTAAGTCAATGATATTTTGATTATCAAATGCCCAATCAAGTCCCAATAATTTTGGATAATGTGTACTACCATCTATTATTTTGATCACTTCAAAGTCTTCTACACTGCACACTCCATCAATATTGATGCTTATTCCTGTCAGCCTTCCAACCAGAACAATCTTATGATGGTTCTCTAATCTCAACTGGATAGGGGACGAAATTAACTTCGGTTGGCCCATCATCTCCCAAGTCTATCTCGATATGACACTCACATCAAACCCTAGATCCAAAATGATATTGTCCATGTCATAATATCCTATCTTTGCATTAAGATGAAACTCCCTATTTGTTCTCGTTCTCCTCTTTCGGTGTACCTAGTTAAGTGCTTTGTGTGCGATACACATCTCTTTCTCTTGTGCACAATGGTCAATCATTCTACGTAGAATACTCAAAGAAGACTCACCTTTCATTAAGTCTAAACAAATTCTTAAAAATATTTTCAAAGTACTTACCTTTTTATTTTGCTTCTCAGAAGGGTCATAGACTAGAGGCATATCATGTATTGTTCGTATATCATGAAAATGTGGCGCGGTCTAAGTTGATGCTATCCATTCTGCTCCAACCAATTCTTTTCTTACTTGTTGGTATGCCTCTTTCTCTTTTCTAAGATCAAATAATGAAGTAGGATCCAGTTCTTTCCTTACCCATTGATGGATCATATTCCCTTGATCCATCACATCAGCTTCGGTTCTTGTCCCTCCATGCATAACTATCACTACCTTAGGTGGTTCATCATGCTCTTCGGCTACTATCATCTGTACATTTGTGTTCCTCTTTTCTTTCCATTTTGTGATCAACTATGGATAATCCTCCATCGCATTCTCTAGCACTCTGTAAGATGTACATGTTGTGTAGGGATTCAGACAGTCTCCTTCCTCTACCAAATCCACCTCGTTCGCAGCCTCTAAATACTCCTCTGCTCCCTTGATTATAACCTCTTTTAGGAGTGTTGTACCATGGAGTTCCCCCTTTCGATTCTTCTCCTTGGACTCTATAACCATCTGCAGTGTGTTCTCTCATCAGGTCAAATTCACGACAATCCTTCTCGTCATGGCCTACTGACTTACAAAAGTTGAAAAACAAATTCCTCATAGTGCTCTATTATTTCTGCATCAGTGGAAAATTATGAGGGTGGTGACCCATCATCTTGGAAATATCACACCATGGCCCCAATGGATTCAGTGCCCCTGTATTCAAATATCGTTGTAAAGTTGGACATTCATTCTTGTGATGGCCTTTAGTTTTGCAGTAAGTGCACCATACATTTTCACTCTTTTCTTTCTCCTTAGAGATCTCTTGTATTTGTATCATCAATGTAGCTAATTGTCACTGTACTTAAGCCATCCCTACGCTACCTTCTCCTACAAGGGATGATTCCAATTTCATAGTGATTTCCTGCACTTCCACCTACATCACAATCTTCTATTGTGTCAAAGGGAAACATATGTGTTGCAACAAACCTGCAATAAACCACTCCCTATGTTCCTCATTTGGGATCTGGAATGACAACCAAAAATCTTTGATTGAAATCCCAAACTTATTCATTTACTATCTGCTTAAGCTCCTTCAACTTTGTAATGCGTTGTGACTCGGACTTAGGCTTATGGAATTCTTTCAATAGAGCTTGTCTTACTTCTTCCCATGTTCTAGTATGTTCCGCAAGTGTAATATTTTGATATTTCATGTACCATAACAATGCACATTCTTTGAAGGTCATTCCCAATTGCACAATATTCACATCATTATCTTGAACGTTCTTTACAGACCATATCATTTCACAAATAAACAAATGTTTCTCTAGATATTTTGAACTGCCCCCCTGAAAGAGAGGCATTCTTAAGGTGGGATCTACTCCTTCCATTGTATTTTTTGTAGTATTTATTCTTAGTGACACTATCTGAAGTTGTGTTACTATACTACTTCTTCTATCATGACTCCCTTGACTACTATTATTACTTCCCTTACTCACTACAATCGACAAATTTTATTCATATCTCGGAGACACACAATGGGTCGTGGTTTCCACACAAGGTCTGGCCTAAGTGGGATCTTTTTCTACCAGACTAAGTTGACCTTCTGTGCACGGTATAATCTGGATTATTACACCTTTGTCTCTCTCTTCAAACTCATTGTGTTGATCCTCTCTCTCGGACACAGTCCTCTTCATATTCGGCTTAAATATMTTACCACTACACAATACTCTAGTCTCTTCTTCTATTGCACCTTCTTCCTCTCTCGGCATCATCCACTCATTTTTTCCTCTTTCATTCTTCCTTGCAACACTCATACCATTCCTTGGTCATCCCCCAATTCCCCCTATRCGCGAAGGTGCTTAGMTGCTAAAGAAATCAGATTCGATGTTCATGAATCCCTTCTCACACAACAACATCTTAATCCAAGTAGATATGGACTTCAAGTATCTTTCGTGCGGTCCCTTAAATAATTCTCTTTCGGTAGCACTATACAACTAAGCACAATATATAGTGAACTTAGTAACATAACCTCCCAACACACTATCTAACATGTAATATACTGTGTGCGATACCTTATTGATTATATAATTGAAATCCATTATTAATTCAGGAGTCTGATTTCTCATAAACTTAGTGTGATATCTTATGATCTGCTCAAAAAAATTTAGGATCCACTCTGCTAACACATTTGGAAAATCAACAATTAAAATTTCATGTTGATCCGTGGATTATGATTTTGATCTACTACAAAATTGATCTCCTTAGTGTTCAACCATTCTCTGATCTCCTCCTTAGTTGGCCTCCACATTCCCTCATTCACATATATCGGTCCCAACAATGGAACCATTTGTCGGCGTGGAGTGGGGAGACCCAGGGTTTGAAATTAAATCACCAAAAAAAACCTAAAGATACCGGCCCTTTTGACATCACTCGCAAGCAGGTGAAGTCTCACAGGAGGTACCTATGGAGACTACAAGAACCAGGTTTCCAGAGTCATGGTGGAATATGAGGCATTACTTTTTACTTAACATTCATTCATTTATCCTGTGTGCAAAACCATAATATCATAATAACCTATGATAGATTCATCTTATATACTCATTCGTCATATGTGTGGAACCATCAAAATCACCCAACATATTCATATTACCTATTCATTATATGTGCACATAAACAAAATAAATAAACACATCATAACAATATGCACATTAGAAGACAAGGATTTAACGTGGTTCACCCCAAACTGGGCTACATCTACAATGATTGGCTCCTTATTTATTCATTCATATTCATTTCTTATAATAGGTGCACACTGCACTCATACAACAGTCTACAGTTAAAACCAAAACCTTCCCAAGTTGTTCTATGTTGCAGTGCACACATACCTCTCTATTGATCTTCGACTCAGCTCATACTCAACAACAAAACAGTACCAAACTTATGAGCTACTCAATTCACTCGCTAACCACTCACTATCTCACCCAAAAACCCATTACATATTTATAGATATTCATTAGGGATAATCCCATTACAAAATGGTTACAAAGTGGACAAAGTGTCCCAAAAATCCTAACTAACTTCCTCCTTTTGTGTGTTGACTCTTGAAAATGAACTAACTGCCTTCCATGCACACTGCACCTTTGTTGACATGTCGCGTGATCCACTCCTTCCCAGCTCAAAAAAATTATCCAAAATTGACCTAGTCCAACACCTATGGATGACATACAAAGGATGGAAAAACCAAATAAAGGTAAACAATGAATCCCACATGAAACACACCATAAGAGATCTTGAAGGTAAGAATGAATCTATCAGTTTTTCTCACAAAGCTTTGGGAAATTTTTTTTCAGGAAGCTAACCATAATTGTTATGTAGCACAACCATCTTCATTTCAAACAAATAAACTATTTGAACTCCATCATTACACCCAGACTGGTGAAAATGACTGGGGTTGATATTTGGACTTTGTTTTTTGATGGCTCCAGATCACAAGAAGGATTTGGGGCAGGCTCCATATTGATAAACCCTGAAAAGATAAAACTCTGATATCTTGTTGTCTAGAATTCGAATGCACCAATAACACAACTGAATACGAGGCCTTGGTGCAACGTTTGAAAAAGGCCATTGAACTTAAGGTACAATGCCTAATGGTTTTTGGTGATTCATAAATTATTGTTATACATGTAAAAATTTCCATACATTGTCTATCTCCTCACCTTAAGAGTTATCAACAAGAGGTATGGAAGATTACAAATTATTTTGATGCTTTTAACACCAGTTCTATCCCTCTCTCTCAAAATGTTGTTGTTGATACTTTAGCCACTGTAGCATTTAGGTACACTCCTTTGAATAACAGTCTCACTGTCAAATTGCTTTGCAGGCCCTCTATACCTGACAACATCATGAACTAGAGAGTGTTCAATGATTAATCTCAGTTAATATACTTCCTCACTAATGCAAACATATTCCAATATTATGCAATAGATGATGAAGTACACCAGTAGGATTTGGATAATTATCGGGATGAAACAAACAATATCAAGAGTAATTGCATCTCGAGGAACATATTGAATCTTGAAACTATTTTTGAATTACAGTCCAGATTCAAAACAATATCAAATACCAAGACAAACAACTCCACTAGGATGCATTCCTTGGTGAATCTGGGCACTCTGGAACAACCAAAGTTCATCAACTTAGGCACTTGTTTTTCGGAAGTTGAAAAACAAACTTTCATGTAGATTTTCAAGAAATATCGGGATGTGTTTACGTGGACTTATGAAGACCTGAAAACATTTGACACTTGTATCATACACCAAAATATTCCCATAAAAAATGATGTAAAACCTTTTCAAAAAAACTCATAAAGATATACCCTACTCTTGAATCTCTAATCCAAAAGGAGTTGTAGAAGCTATTAGATGCTCGAATTATATTTAAGGTTATACATTCAACATGGGTATCTAATCTGGTACCAGTAAGAAAAAAAATATGGGGAAAGCGGACTATGCGTAGACTTCAAAAATATGAATCGAGCTTCTGACAAGAACAGTTATCCTATTTCCCCATGGAAAAAATACTCCAACTTGTCTCTAGTTTGCAAATGTTTTCTCTGTTAGATGAGTTTTTTGGATACAATCAGGTTCTTATGGCAGAACCTGAGAGATTAAATACCACTTTCGGAACTAAATGGGGAACATTATCTTATCGTAGAATTCCCTTTGGCTTGATTACCACTGAAGTAACCTTCCAAAGGGAAATGGACACAAATTTCAAAGGTCTAATCGGTCAAAGTGTGGTGATCTATCTCAATGATGTCAAAGTGTGTTCCAAGAAAAGTATTGATCACCCACACCATCTGATACAAATTATCGTAAAATGCAGGAAGTATGGAATATCTCTATATCCAAAGAGGAGCATATTTGTTGTTTTAGAAGGTAAATTTCTTGGGCATATCATCTCCAAATATGGGATCTTTGTTGATCCAGAACACACTAAATCTATCATGCAAATTCCCTTGCCCAACAATAAGAAATCAATGCAGTCATTCTTTGGAAAGATCAACTTCATGTGAAGATTTATGTCTGATTTTGCAGAAATAGTCAAACCTCTCCAACCGATGATCAAGAAAGACACACAATTCAAGTGGACTTCTGTCAAGAAGGAATATTTTGAAAAGGTCAAAGCTAACATAGCAGCAACCACTCCAAAGATTTCTTATTGTATACATTTTCCTATGATCATTTTCTTGCGACGATGCTCACTTAGAAATAACAACGAGGGAATGAATGCCCTATCACATTCATGAGCACATGTCTACAGGGTGCATAATTGAACTAACCAGTTGTAGACAAGCAAGCATTTGTTGTTCACAAAACCATCAAGCAGTTCAGACCTTATTCTTAAAGAACCACACCAAGGTAATTGTTCCTCACCCAACTGTAAGATCTTTGTTCATCCAGAAAGAGTTGGGAGAATGAAGATGAAACTAGATGACTTCCTTACAAGTGTATGAATTTGAATTCAAACCCACAAATATCGTCAAAATTTAAGGCCTCTGAAAACTGGTGACTAAAACCATGGACTTGGAAGATCAATTAGAAGAGGGTTGGCAAGAAGAACCAACGTTGTATGCACACCAACCTTATTATGTGCCAACCCTTGAAAATTCCTAGTACAATTATCTCAAGTAGTATTTACGACATGACATTTCTCTAGAACACCTTAACACTAGAAAAAAAAAAACTTTAAGGATAAATTATGTGCATTATCAATTAGTGACTGGCATACTTTTTAGAAGAAACTATGATGGATTTATCCTCAAATGCCTAGAGAAACAAGATGTTGACAAAGTCCTCAAATAAATTCTTGACGAACCAACTGGAGGACACCTTTTAGGGGAGACTACAAGCTGCAAAATCCTGAGAGCAAGATACTACTAGCCAACGGTATTTAAATATGCACACGCTCACTCCCAGAGTTATGATATTTGTCAAAAATCTGTTGGAAGGGAGAATAAGTATGTCGTTCCTCTCCAACCTGTATATGTTGAAGAACCATTCAAACAGTGGGCTTTAGATATTATTGGATAAATAAACCCTCACTCATCCAGATAGCATAGGTACATCCCCATTGCCACTGATTATTTCACATGATGGACACAATTTGTAATGCTAACAAAGGTAAATGAAGAATCAATGATTAATCTTTTGGAACAACACATTATCACCAGGTTTGGAGTACCCACTACCCTTTCTTTTTACAATGCTAATTATTTCTCGTATATGAAATTGATTAAATTTATTTTAGACAAAGGAATCATTCTGAAATATGCAACTAACTATTATCCGCAAGAAAATGGCTTAACTGAGTCCACTAATAAAAATGTAATCTATATCTTGAATCGAACCGTAGTATATCAACAAATAAATTGGCATAACTCTCTACCTAATCCTCTCTGGGAAGATAGGGTCAGCCCAAAAAAATACATAGGAACCTTCCCATACTTTCTTGTTTATGGGAAAGAGGCCATCCTTCCCCCAAACATTTTCTTTCCTTCACTCCAACTCACACAATAGTCATGTGGGAGAAGTTTCCCTGTCATCCAAAAAATAATAAACACTTTGATCAAACTTGAAGAGGATAGAGCCAAAGCTAAGAAAATTTTTGTTGCTCACCAATAGACTATAAATGATGGTTTGATAGCAAATATGTTGGAGAAAAGGATTTTCAAATTGGTGGTTTGGTTTTAAAATGGGACAATCCACATGAAGATAAAGGGAAACACTCCAAATTTCGACAGTTGTGGTAGGTCATTTCATAATAAAGGAAAAGATTGGCCCGGGAACATATAAATTGCATAACCTAGAAGAATATGTGGATCTCCTCCTTGTTAATGGTCAATTTTTGAAAGAATACTTCAGCTATCCTTTCCAGGCAGCTTCCCTATACATAAATAAAAGGAGTCAACCATTCCCTCTTCTATGATATTTTCGTTTGATTTTCCTCTTTGATTTTTGTGTGTGTTTTTTTTAACTTTTTTTCATGTTTCACTTTCATACTTCTTTATTTTGGATAGACTTCTCTCTATCAAGGCCTTTTTCTACTTGGATTCCATAGAAACATTGATGTCACTAATTTTTACCCTCATCATAAGTATGACATACAGGAACCTAGAAGGCTGAAAATTTGCATTTGATTTTTGGCAATTACACTTTTTTGTGGTCTCAAACATCATCACTATGTACAAGTCAAGGTTGGAATTCATAGAGGAATATGATTTATGTGATGGATGAGCATTCTCATTTTAATCTTGGAAAGAATGAGAAAATGAGCATACTTGAGGGTAGGCTCTGTACTTCACATGAAATTAATAAGCTAGGACTAACACCAAGAAGAATTTGTGGTAATCAAGGTAGGATACACAGGATGGTAGCTTATCTGTAATAAGGCTGACACATCTCACAATGATAGGTGTCATCCTGCATGCCTTAAAACAAAATTGGAATCACCTCATCCACCTCTCTCCAAAAATTAAGAGAAACATATTTCATAAAGGTCAAGGCTTGGGGAAAGCAATCCAACTCATGTGGGACATGTAAGTATCGTTGTCATGGTTATGAATGCTCGTTGGAAGTGAAGCGAGGCTTGTGACATCGGGGTGACTCCATCAGGGCTATGGATGCTCTCTAGAAACATAGCGACACTAGAGAAATGCGTAATCAACCTGTATTTTCAACATTTCTGATGCATAAATGCCTTGTGGTACCTTATTTGCCTCCCAAGATGGCTTAGCTTAAAAGAATACTTCTATGATTAATATTATCTGAGAATGATTAGGGATTTGTTCAAACTAGGTACAAATCTATCTCATCTCATTATGTACTTTAATTTATGTGGGACCTACTAAATATTCATTCAAGGTTATGCGTAGTGGTCTTACTATTTCTCAAAATATGTCATCTAGATGTTCAATGTAGAGATTCATGGATTTTCCTAGTGTTTCACTAATTATTGTGCTGACACCAACAACTCCCCTTTTTTCTTGTTTTTCGCTTATGAAGAAAAAAAATTAGTCAAGAAATAGGGACCCTCCTTATACTTTTCAAGCCCTTTTATTATTTGTAAGGAACTTCGGTTTTGCTTGTACAAGCTTGAAGTCCTTTTTCTCTCTATTACTTAGAAAATCAATCTTCACTTTTCCCCGCCAACACTGAGTGTATCATCAGAAGAAGAATTTCATTCAATAATACGCCCACTGGCGATGACATTTTAACTTCATTACCAATACAGTTGATAAGCCAACACTCAGTTTTGCTCAAAACTTTATTTGATGTTTCGACACTCCATATTCCTTCCCACACTGACGTGACCAATATTTATTTGGTCACTGATATGACAACAATCGATCCCCTTCTCCATGTCGACACATCGCAACACCATATCTCTTTGGTTTTTGACATGTCGAAACCAATCCTCCATGCATCATCGACACTTTAATGACCAATATCCATGTCAATGTCGATACACCAGGGTAATATCAAATCTCTGACGCCAATACACCGAGGTTTGATCTCCCCTACACCTCCGGTATAGTAATATAACCATTTTTTGCATGTGCAAGGGGTCAACTCTGTGCCCTTTACCCTCTCGATTCTTGCTCCTGAGATTCGTAACAGGGCTATTTGACCATGTTTGGCCCTTTCCCGTCACATTTTCTACAGAGAAAAATTAAAGGAGTTTTCGCTTACAGATCTGAATGATTATTCTTCAAACCACTCCTGACCTTTTTTTTTCTCTTCGCGGTAACTGGTAAGCCATTCCATTTATTACCATTTCACTTTATGGTACCCTAAAAGTTGTATATAAGAATGGAGGTTCAGGACCTAGGTTAAGGTTTCATCTCTTTTACGCTCTCATCCCCTAAAACCTATATCTCTTTGATCCTCTCATCCTACCTCCCAAATCCAAGGGATTAAATAGAGAAAAAGGAATCAAAGAAGTGAAGAATAGGGGTGAGGGGCACAGAGAAGGGGATAACACATAAAGTGCACTTCCCTATCCTGTGCCCCTACGTCATGACCAATTATCATAGCATCAGTACCCTACATCCCCTATGCTCTTCCCTCTTTTTCACCAAGCTTGGCCCTCATGAGTTTTAATCAAAAAATTTATTTGTTGGGTGCAACCATGGGTTGAACCCTATCCAAAACACTCAATAGTCTGGACCCCAACTAGATTTTCAGAGCTCACAACAATGATGGAGTACTTCTCATTGTTTTCCTCGTTGATATGGTTACATTGACAGTGAAATACTTTCCCTCACTAACTTATTCCATATATGCAGGAAAAGAACTTTATATGCCAATGTATCATGTATCGACAAAGAAAATACTTCCTCACCGACCACCTTCTAATGAATTCACCATCACACAAATTGTTAGTAGCCTTTTGAAAGTTATGGATTGTACATTTTTTATGTTGATTTTTTATTCAAATGATAATTAATCTAACAAGTTTTTACCTTATGGTTCACTCACATGTTTATAATGCAGCTTCAACCATGAATCCTCCTCAAAAAGGGATACAAAGTGAAAACAAGGCTCCAATTTAAGAAGCCTTTGCAAGAAAAATATTATAAGAGGAAGACATAAACACCCACAGACATGTATATGACAATACTAAGGGTGTCATTGAGAAAGATTCCTCAATTAAATGGGGAGAAGTGTACCATATGTTCAACAATCAGATATTCCCTTAGCTTCTTGAAGACGATCTTGATCTCAACACATACAGAAACATAAGAAGGTCTAAATTATATAAAGTTGCAGTGCATGTGGTAGTATTTCCCTACGTGAAATCCATTTCATGGATAGTGAAGCAAATCTATCTTGATACTAGATACATAATGAATTCCCAAGGCCGCCCAATCACCTATTTCCAGGTTTTAGTGATTGTGTCCTTCTATCATCTAGAGGAAGGAGAAAAGGCATTGGACAAGAAGTTAGTGAATAATTTCTCGCAAAACCCCAGGGAACTCCTAAAGAGTTGGTACAAACCAGGAAAGTTGTTCAATTCCAGGCCATCTAATGAATATCCCACAAATATTCTCACTCTACCATACCAATATGCAGTGGAAATGATATCTAGGATTTGTGGGGAACCCAATGATCAAAAATTCAAAATAACATGGGTACCTCTCTTCTACTATGTCACGAACATTGGTTTGACATTCAACTAGGAAAACATATTATTCTCTACCTTGGAGGAAGAACTTGCAACAACAAAGCACACTACTCTAGGGGAATTTCCAAGATTCACATGCCATCCTACCTCCTCAATGCGATATGTGTATGCCCAACTTATCCTTAGATGGGCTAGGCATGGAAACCTAGTGATCCTCCAATTCACATATACTGTAAAGTGCTATGGGAGCACACATATTGTTTTGAATACTATAAAATATGTGAAAATATCTTAATCCCCTTATACCAAATCATATTTGGTTCGCCAACGCCCTACATGACAAATAAGGACTAGACCATATTCAAAAGGGTAGGGGATTGGTATCTCCTTGAATACAACACCTACATCAGTATATATGGAGCTACCAAAGCTCCCCACCTGCTCCCGAAGTTTGTCCCAGATAGATTATTATTATAGCAGACCACTTATTAGTTATACACATGGTAGGTGCAACATTATACAGGGATAAGAAATCCATATGGCCTCATGTCCAACTCTGGGTTGGGTCATACTCATTTAAATATGTCAAGGAAGCATAGGCAGAAGTAAATACACTGGTATATTTCCACTTTGGTGAAGAAATAAATATTCTAAAGGCAGGTTTATTTGTATGTCATAATCACCCACTATAGTAGTTGCAAATACAGATGGGGGTACATGTAATATCCCTAACTAGGCTAGGTGGAGATATTATGTTTCTACCCAAAAATTATTGCTTCTTAAGTGAATGTGTTGTTAACTTCTTATAAGATAGCTTACTTAATGAGAAATATTGTCAAACAGATAGCAAGCATCCATTACATGAGATTAGAGCAGATAACCATGACATCTTATTATGGATGGGAGCTCCCAAAAATCAGTACAATGATAACTAATGGTTGTAATAACAGATGCAGAATATTACTAATCATACAAACTAATGGCTTCCAGCCAACATCACAATCTACTATAGAAACAACATAAAAAACCTAAAATAATGTCAATCTATAAATCCCAAGGATCTCCAAGCCCTGCACTACCCTGCTCTGATGACGTCTGTTCGGCAGGCGGTCCTCCAAAATCTTCAGAACACCTTCACATATCTGATCTACTACAAACCCAAAATCTACAGGGGTCCTCGAGGGACGCCTACAGGGTGTCTCGAGGGGCCTCTCAGGATGACCCTTTCTCAACCCATGGGGATGCCTCCTATCATGGCTATGTGAAAGCCTCTGATACCTGCAGATATGGTGAATGGTCGTCTCCTGAAAATTGTTGCAAACGCATCGTGAAAACCGATATACTTCCAACTCTCTCTCAAGGATAAATTCAAGAACCTCAATGAACTCAAATAGAACTTCGGATGAATCCCCCTTTTTGTCTAGATAGGGTGGATATTGCACCACCAAAACTAATCCTACAATGGAATGGTTTTTCCCAAAACCCCAATGAAAGTGTTGGCTACAAGAGCACTCAATACGATATCAAATCACAATTCCAAGGGGAAAGGTTACTCCTTTATTTATCCTTCCTTTGGGAATTCTAGATCTTTCCCCCATTTTGACCAAATCAAATCTTCACTTTACTTTCTCTCCAATTCCATTTAAATATATTTTTTTATTTTATTTAATGTCACGTTTAGGGTTTGTCAATCATTTTACCCAGTGACACCAAATAAACCACCTTGATTCCAATTTTTCCTTGTTGACTATAGCCTAAGGGAATTGTATAGGCTAATGAGTCACCTTCCATCACGGTCAATTGGAAGGGGACATTATAGTACACAACCGACGTTTGGGAGCAAGAAGAAATACACTTCCAATCCATAACCTACCATGACACAATTTTCAAAAGGAGGGGCAATCCACTAGGTAGAGTACAAGATGAGAAAAGAGCCAGAGAGGATCAAAAGAAAATACAAATAGAAGAAGGAGTAGTAACAACAACAACAACAAAAAAAAAACATGTGAGGCAATAACAGTTGCAGCAACTGAAGAAGAAAATAAAAGAAAAGTTGCAGAAGTTGTTGAGACAAAAGAAATTAAGAAGAAAAAATAAGAGGATGTTGAGCAACAATGATATAAAACAGTAGAAAAAGAAGCATAAGTAGCTAAAGTAGCCTCCAAACAAAAAGGAATAAGTAGAAACAAAGGAAAAGAAGAGAAGAAGAGGTTGAACGTAAGAAGTAGTGCAACCTGGAAAAAATAAAGAAAAGAGAAAGCAGTGGAAACAACCAAAGCAATAACAATAGAGGAACAATGAAAAAAGATGACGAAGAAAGAAATAAAAGCATATATCCCATGGACATGTATATTCCGGGATCATTGATTGACATCCCATTCACAGGGGTACATTTCCCATTAGGAAAATTTGGATTAGGAGTACATACACCATCGAAGGCTTGGAAGGTAGAAAGTTTAAATGCCTTCAAATTCGACAAAGAATCTGGTAAGATAGTCTTGTAAAAAAATCGAAAGCTAACACTGTTCAAAAATGATCCTTTGTCAGTAATGATCAAAACTAATGTAATATAATATGTCAGGGGTGATCCTCTTTTAATCGCCTCGATCAGTGTCACTTTCACACTAGCTTCAGAGAAAAATATAAAATACTTGGTGTGTGAAAGTGAAGAAAAAGATGAAAGGATAAGATCATTAGAAGAAGAAGTCCAGCGTAGTAAAAGTGACCAGGACAACATCAAAAAATTTAGGGTCTGTGATGAGGGAGTTAGGATACAACTCTATAATCTAGCGACATATATGCACACAAATCTATAGGTTTTCCAATATATAGCTGCCCAGATTATGGCTTAACATAAAAATTCCAAAACCAAGAACACAAAGTTCACCGCAATCAGAGAAGGTTTGAATGATATGTAATGGTGGATTACATAAAACCCTGACCCTCCGCTAGGATTACCACACATAACGGAGTGGGAGAGGAAGCTCAACTATGCTTCACTTGACAATTGTTAGCAAACCGGGGAAAATTTGAGAAGGATTTGAGGAATTCACTCTCAATTTGTGCCCAACTCTACAAAGTAGCATACATTCTGGCTCACAAAAGCCATCTGGCTCGGATCAAAGAGCTAGGTAAATTGAATACCAATGAACATAGTTTCTCAGAAGTAGAACAAAATATGAAGCAAATACAAATAGATTCTGTAGATTTTACCAAAGTGACAGTGGATTAAATTGATGAATGATCATCACATTAAACCCACAAGGCCCTAGAGTATGATTCAGGCCTTCATGGAAAATTTAAATAGAGATATGAAGACCCTTTCCTAGAATGCAACGACTCATGAGGTCGCTTTAAATTCATTGTTCTTTCACATAATTGTTTCTATCACAAGACATCATGAAGTTTTGGTTTCTTACTTGAGGGATAAAAATAAATAATAGAAACACACGATAACATTTGAAATCAAATTTTCCCGTCTCTTTCTTGTATTTTTCTACCATCATTTCATATTTTGTATCTATTGTAACCTATGTAAAGAAATATGAAAGATAATATGAAGAGACATGTAATTGCTTCTTGCAAAACTCAAGAACCCTTAATAGGTAGTTACTTAGGAAACTATAAAAGAGGAAAGAGACCCACTTTAAAGAGGCTCTTCAACTTTGTAATTACAGGGAACTACATTTCTGGAGATAATATTGAGAAGCCCTCAGGGCCAATTTGATTAAGAGAAATACTTGTCTTTTGATTGTTATTTGATTCGAACTATTTCAAGTGAATACTAGGCTATCTTGAAGCACTGTAAGGATTTTGTTACACACATAAACTTCTCTTTTGTGAAATGAATTTTTCTGTAGCTATTGTCTTTCTCTTTTATTAATTGTTATGAGATGATGGGTAATTTTATGTGTATGATTGTATAGCTAAGACTTATCTGGTTACATTTTTGTACATGTGTGTTATTAATATTTTTTTCTCTCTAACAACTATCTGAAAGAAATTTATTGTAGGGATTATTAGCATCTTGAGATATTCATTGTTTACCCTTAGTTTCTCCTAGCTAGGATATGATACAATAGGTGTTATGTCTACAAGAAGTTTAGTTTTCATGTGGATATCCCTACATTAAATCGTTTGTTCTTCCCTCAACCTAGTAATGATAGTTGGGCCATAATTCAAATGGGTCTCCTAATCCAAATGGTGTGAAGTCTAATTGGGATCTCGTACTAGGGAAAAACCCTATCTGTTGAAAGTCATTTTCCATGTGTCAATAGGTTCCCTTGCTACCCAATATCACAACTATTGGTCATATATTTAACTATGTGGTTATCTTCTTATCCAACATTGGAAAGGCCATATCAGTAGTAAAACATGCAGTGTCGAGGAAGCATCTTCATTTCCACATGTCATCATATCTACTGGATATAGTCTGTCGAACACATGCTTACCCGTGAATGGGCTGGAGACGGAAAATGAGTGATCTCCCTATTCCTATATATTGCAAGGACTTGTGGGAGCATAAATATTGACTGCACTATCACAATATTTGCGACCAATTATTAATTATGTTTTTCTAATTATTATTTTGTGCCTGAGCACCATGCATGTTAGAGAAGGCAATGGAAGGTATCAATAAAATAGGGGATTGTTTTGTACTCAATAATGAGATATGAATCAACCAAACCACCACATGTATTTCCCATATTTGTGTCTGACAAACTGGTATCGTAGGAGGTAGCATATCACACCCTTGTACATGGGGTTGGGGCATCCCTTTCCAGAGATGTGAAATTTTCGTGGCCACCACTACCATTCTATTTGGGATGCTACAGTTTCAAGAACTCAAAGGAGGCACATGTTGAGGCAGAGGTTCTGAAAACATTCCATTTTGGGGAAGAAATATTCCACATATATGATCCCTCGAAGTTTGTTAGCCAACATTATTAACTTTGCAAGTATAAGTGGCCTTATGAATCTGAAGCTTGGAAATATGATGAGATATACAAAAAGGCACGCAATTATGATGAAGTTATCTTAAGAAGGGGAGGCATATCTAAGACTAAAGAAAATAAAAAGGCAAAGCAATAAAAGGCAGCTAAAGAAGCAAAAGCCAAGACAAAATTTGAATAAGAAGATGCAACTAAAGAAACAACAGAAAAATAAAGGTTGGAGAAGGAGCTTGAAAGACTCCGACATGAGAAATATGAAGAAGAAGCTCGAGCTAAAGCAAAAACAAAAAAAGAAAGGTTGGAGAAGGAGCCTAAAGCACTTTGACATAAGAAAGTTGAAGAAGAAGTTGCAACTAAAGTAGTAGTAGAAAAAGAAAGGTTGGAAAAAGAGCTTGAAGCACTCTAGTATAAGAAAACAACAAAAGAAAAAATTGCAATAGCATAAGCATAGAGAAAAACGAAGGGGGAGGAGGAAAAATAATTAAGGAGACTCCAAGTAGAACAAGAGTAAAAACTCAAACAAGAAGAACAAGAAAGGAAAAAGAAAGAGTAGAAGGAAAATAAAGCGTAAGAGGAAACCCAAGACATTGATCCCATGGATACCGACCTACCTGAGGCTTCTATCATACCAATTAATGGAGGCAATTTCCCTCTAGGAGAACTAATATTGGATGGATTAATGTCCTTCAAATCTACCAGAGTGGCAGAGCTAGAATCCTTATGATTTGACAAGGCCCAGGATAAAATTGTACAATGAACTCTAAGGACATTGCCTATTTGAGGGGTTCAATTAGTTACAATAAACACAAAAAAATAGTCCTAGACACCAACCAAGATCTTATAGCTATAGCCTCCATTGGTGTAGCATTTACATGAGCCACAGAGAAAAATATCAGAAACTTTATCAAAGAAATAGAATAATACAAGGCTTGAAACGCGATCCTAGAGGAAGAAAATAGATGTTACAAACATGAAATGGATAATGTCACATAATACAAAGCATGCAACGAAGTAAATAAAGAATTATGTGATACAACAAACCAATTATATCCTTGTCTATAGGAATTCCAAGACATGGCTACTCAACTTTTGTCATTATCTGGTCAGATTAAGAAGAATAACATCAAGCTGACGGGAGTGCACATAGGCATTGATTATCTAAAGTGGTGGCCACAAGAACATCCAGATGCACCCCTAGGAGTCCCAAGGATGAACATCGAATGAACTATGTAGCCATTGCAAGGGCCCAAAGTACTGGAAACAAGCTAGAGAAACATATAGCATACTCCATTGGCTCATGCAAGAGGCTTCACTTGTTGGTAGAGAAATTGATTGAAAAATGCAAGCTACCCAAAATCAGGGTTTGGGAAATTCAAGGCCAACACAAGAAGTCTTTGTAGAATTATAAGAAGCCATGAATGCTAAATGAATCTCCATATGTATAGGTCAAAGGGTAACCCGAGCAATTTTAAAATAACATATTGTTGAACTAGCAAGAGAACATCATATGTTTATATCTTATTTGGATGCTTAAAAAATGGACATGAAGACTACAGTTAAGAAAAAAAAAAACGATTATTCAATTACATTAGAAAAATTGTCTTTTAGGAGAATTATAATGATATTCTCTTATCATGACATTTAGACTGTCTATCTACAAAATGAAGGTCAAGGAGGAGAATAAATTTCCAATTTTGTAATGTATTGTATAAAATATTGTGATAATGTACTATTAAGATGATTAGTTATATATACCTAATAGAACCCAATAGAAAGAACTCTTACTTTTTGGAATTTTGGAGAACTACTTATTGAAATTTTAATGAGAAGAAGTCCTTAGGACCACTTTTGGAGAAGTGAGTTAGTACTATGTGACTGAATTGTTTCCAGCTTGTGCATTTCCATTTTCACTACTATAAAATTATATTATCCATATGACAAATTATTATTTTGTGAGTTTCCATGGCCTTACTTTCTATCACGTTTTTTATATGGTTGTTCTAAGTTAAACAACAAATGACAAAAATTTGGATTTTTTTTTTGTCTTGTATAGTAATTTCTCTATTTATTTATGAAGAAATGTAGCAAAACATAGAATGGGCATACTTGTGTAAATTTAAGGCATCATGATCTAACAATTAGGCTAGTAGGGTATTAACCTTTGACTAGTGAGTAGGTTGGTAAGGGATTTATTTTATAGATAAAAAGATATTAATCACGTGAATAATTTCTATAGTATTATCCCTAAATATGCTTGAGTTGTAACATTTCCAATTCTAATGAGTAAGTTGGTGGGTTATATAGGAATTTTGTGTTTGTGAGACGAAATATTTTCCGAAGTGTGAAAATATTGTCCTCATGTCAACTCATAGCCTTCGATAGGGGAAAGAAATCATACAGTATGGCCTATGGATGGGACAAAAATTGTTCCCCAACGTGTATTTGTCTCTTTGCAATAACTTATTTAGATAAGTTTTTAAGTTCATCTATGTAATCTTTTAATTCTCTATTGTGGTATATATTTAAAAGACAAGGCACCTAAGTTGTATATGATATGTTCTATATATGTATGTGATTATGCAAATGAGAACATTATATATTGTAAGTAAATAAAGTAACACTCTTCGGACAATTATGGTTGTTATAGTCTTTATAAGTTAAATTTTCTATAAGCATTATACACAATTACTATTTACTTTCCATTTCAGCCAGAGAATATGTATTTTTAGAGTGAATTGGATTATATTTTGTTAATTTGGTCCATGTTATACCTCGGTAATCACCTTAAGGAGGTAGGTATAATGTGGCATACTTAAGAGATACTAGTGACTATGTATCATGAATTTCGTTTCAAACTTGTATTTTTTTTGTAAATCAAGTCTAACATGTTTACATGTTTTTATCATTCGAAGGATAAAAAGGAATTCTACTATTACACATGAGCACAATGGCTATTTAATGGCTATTTATTGTAATGTTGATGCACAAATAAGTCACATTTCTTGTAGATTCATTATATGAAATCCATGGTTTGAAATAATGTGTATCAATAGGTTAATTGAAGATTATAACAATTTTTATCCTTCAAATTTTGGAATTTTTTAGAAATTTAGTTGTTAAGTACCCCACTTCCCTTGGATGGCTAGACATATAGAGACATGTATTTGACATTCTCAATTATTATTTTCATTGAGGTTTATATTTTCCTCTCTAACACAATTTTCATGCTTCTTACTTTTCTAACTTTCTTATATTTATCCTAAACCATGGTCGCCTAGGTGTATGCCTATATTTACACAAAAATCCGTTTTTCTTTGGTGGCCAACGTTTGACAGGAGTTTAACAAATGGGAGGAAACTTTCATATTGAACTAAATGACCATTGGAAAATGAGGAGACAATATTTCCAATATGAAAAGGCTAACAAGGAATCACATGGATATTTTCAATTCCCAATTTAACTTGATAAACAAATAGGAGAAAGAATACCATATTAAATTTAACTTGATAAAAAAATAGGAGAAAGAATACCATATTAGGATGGTTGTATAATTCTTCAAATCATTTCATTGTATTCCAACTTTAACAACCCTTTAAAAAACATATCTCCCAAGTATTGATTTTTCATAGCATTAGGTTAAGCATCAAGTTCATTCCATTTTAACAATTAACCATAACAGCAAATGGTGCAACAACCAAGATCACAAGAAGAAACACCATGCACAAGAACACAAGATATATCCTGGGAAACCCTTCTCAAACAAGGGAGAAAAACCCATCCAAATCCTTTACTATACTCTTCAAGAGAAAGACCTTTCACCACCAAGAATATCCCGCACACAAGAGGGTGCACAAAACCCTAGAACTCTAGCGCCCAAGAGAGGTGCACAACTTTGACCAAGAAGTGTACTTGCTAAAATTTCCAAAACTCACAAGTGTGTGTGTGTGTCTACAATGGAAGATTTCCTCTTACTTATATTAGACTTGTCCTATCAACTAAAGTGTCTATTGGCACAATAGGGCCGACCTCACTTAGATATATTATTTATTTATTATTATAATAATTAATATTAATATTACCATTAATATTAATATTACCATTAATATTAATATTAATTATCTTTTACAATTTATCTTTAGACACAAAAGGTAGGGCCGACCTGTACCCTTTACACAATAACTAGGGTTACAAGTAGGTCTGACTCTTGAACAATATATAGCAAAGGATCTGATACACCCACTAGTGCTCATCCACTAGGGGCACATCCATAGGGATGCCATGGACCTAATTCACTGCATTACACAGATGAACCAGGTCTTCACACGTTCACTTGTGCTCGTCCACAGGCATGTTCACTCTACATATCTGCTTTCCCACTGCCACCTACAGGAGGATCATCCAGAGTCTTCTCGTCAAATCTACTGCTGATCAGAGGAGGCCATCACATCATCTTCATTTATTTTCTCATGATGATGTACCCAACACTTTTGGGATTTCCCACGTTCACCTTGTGCTCAGCCACATACACGTCCTAACTCAACAGATCGCTCTTACATCGGATAATCATCTGGAGTTCATATTTACATCCCTGACTCTGTCCCAAGCAAGAACCACGAACCCTTCATAGGGGCTTTCTCTCAGGTTTGTAAGCTAAGAGAAAGACTTCACATAGTTGCTATGTTCCACATCTCACAGGTTTGTAAGCTAGAGGATGTCTCCCATAGTTGCATTCATCAACACTCCCTCTCAGCTATGGATGCATTCTTCATTAAGACAAGTCTCATACTGATGTACTCTGAATTTTTTTTTTCGCTAAGGTCATCCATACTCCCTCTTAACTCGGAAGGAGTTCTTCACCAAGTAAATGTTTGGTGTAGAAGTTTGTAGTCTGCTCAGGTGGAGAAAGGTACTGCAAGTATACAATTTTCTTCTGCATCATATCTCTAACATAAGAAAATTTTATCTCTCTGAGTGAAAATCCATTAGGAAGCTCTAGGTTCTTTAAATAGCTTTATATATGGCTCTCTTTCATCAACATAGGAACCATCTCATGGCCAAGTAGATCTGTCGGAAGTATGTGAAGCCACATTGCTTCTCACACTTACTGTTATATACTCTGTCTCTTTTGCACTTAAGGCTACAGAGTTATGTTTTCTACTGCAATAGGAAACCATGGAAGACTTCAAGGTAGAACATCAATCGGAAGGGATTTTCTGATTCACTAAATATTTTATCGGTCATTTGTCATACTTCTTGTCCCAAGAAGTAGTGAATCATACTCAAATTCTTCATCTCGAATTCAGAAATGAAGGATTACTTGTAACAGCAACACTTTCTGAATAGGTCATCAGGACCAGGCTTTCGTCACCAATACTGTAATGATATAAGTTTGGATCATCAATGCTCTTGTTTGAAATCCAAACTTATCAAGAATCCATTTATCTGATATAGTTTCCAACTCATGGATGGAAGTGTATCTAGTTCACTGGATCAAGTGTTTCATCATAGACAACTCCCTTTGTTTGAGAGAAACCTCTGGCTATAGATCTCATTTTGTATTACCTTGATACTTTCATTAGTTGCATGCTTTACCACAGGCTTCTCTTTATGGTCCCTGAATAATATCTTATGCACCATCCTATTAAAGTATATTCGTACTCTTTTGTTATGTCATTTGGCCATACTGGTTCTCTTGTTGCTTTTCTAAGACATGGAGTCTTATCATCAATGAAGTGTCTCATGACTGGAGGATAGCTTTGAAAAACTCTTTTACTTTCTCGGAAGGTGCCTTGAGAAGCTTGTATGCTTTTCTGC
>ML787797.1:398942-420090 GCA_009831015.1 Picea engelmannii | reverse complement strand
AGAATAATTAAACCTGGGTTGCATTATTCTTCTAAATGTGTTGGATCTTGAGATCCTTCTGGATCTATGACAAGAGGTCCCTTCTCCTGCAAATACCCTTTAAATCTTAACAATTTAAACATATGTGAGTACATACCTCTGATAGCATTTGCAGGTAGTGGCACCATTTGGTATCAGCGGTAATATTTACCAACTTCTTAAAAGACTTCAAGGGTGACTACTACTGGTACAACAACTGATACTGCAACTGATTCTGAAGCTGCAACTACAAGTGCAACTTAGGGTTTTATGAGGAAACCTTGATTTTTCAAACTTCAAATTTTGAAATTCTGATCCAGGGGATAAATGCGTTGGGCTGAGGCAAGTAAGTTGGTACAGTCAGATTTCTGAAAATCCAAATTTTACCCCCTCAAACTTGACTAGCGAATTTCTAGATTGGTGCTTCTGGTTTTCTGGTACTTCTGGTTTTCTGGTACTTCTGGTTCTTTGTGAAAAACTAGGGTTTAACTTTTCGGGAGATCTACCCACTGAAAAGGTGCATTGAAGGTTCCAAAGAGTTCATTGGGTTAGGGCACACTTTTCTAGATGGTTTTGAGGCTGAAAATCTTCTTCAATAAAAATCCTTAATTTTCATGTACGACAACAGTGACGTTTTTTCTTTTTCTTGTGAAGAATGCTTGTGCAATGGGTTCTTTCAAGACCTATGCTCTGATACCATGTTGATTTTTAATAGCATTAGGTTAAGCATGAATTTCATTTCATTTTAACAATTAACCATAACCATAAATGTTGCAGCAGCCAAGATCGCAAGAAGAAACACCATGCACAAAAACACAAGATATATCCTAGGAAACCCTTCTCAAACAAGGGAGAAACACTCAGCCAAATCCTTTTCTATACTCTTAAACAAAATTACCTTTCACCACCGAGAATATCCAACACACAAGAGGGTGCACAAAACCCTAGAACTCTAGCGCCCAAGAGAGGTGCGCAACTTTGACCAAGAAGTGTACTTGCTAAAATTTCCAAAACTCACAAGTGTGTGTGTGTGTCTACAATGAAAGATTTCCTCTTACTTATATTAGACTTGTCCTATCAACTAAAGTGTCTATTGGAACAATAGGGCCGACCTCACTTAGATATATTATTTATTTATTATTATAATAATTCATATTAATATTACCATTAATATTAATATTAATTATCTTTTACAGATTATCTTTAGACACAAAAGACAGGGTCGACATGTACCCTTTACACAATAACTAGGATTAGAGGTAGGTCTGACTCTTGAACAATATATAGCAAAGGATCCGATACACCCACTAGTGCTCATCCACTAGGGGCACATCCATAGGGATGCCATGGAGGATCATCTAGATTCTCCTCATCAACTATGTTGTTGGATGCCATCACATCATCTTCATTTTTGTTCTCATGATTATGTGCCCAACACTTTTGGGATTTCCCACGTTCACCTTGTGCTCAGCCACAGGCACATCCTAACTCAACATATCGCTCTTACATCGGATAATCATCTGGAGTTCTTCTCACTCACGTCATGAAGGAGTCCATCTTTACATTCCTGACTCTGTCCCAAAAAGGAACCACGAACCCTTCATAGGGGCTTTCTCTCAGGTTTGTAAGTTGAGAGAAAGACTTCACATAGCTGCTATGTTCCACATCTCACAGGTTTGTAAGCTGGAGGATGTCTCCCATAGCTTCATTCATCAACACCAAGTACAAAAACAAATAGTCCAAGATTCCAAGTATTGAGAGAAAATATGAAAAAGATATATTTTCCAAGGGTAAGACAAGTAAAAGAGATGTTAAGGTGTAGAGAGTTATTTCCAATATGACAACGCTAACAAGGGCACATCAGGATTTTTGTAGTTTCAAATCTAACTTGGCAAACAAATAGGAGAATAGTAAAGGCTTATGATTTTCATAAATTTTGTATGCTTCTATTTGCTTCTAAATTCAAAAAAATTCAATCATTACAATACATTCAGATTAGGCCCAATATTCCAGGAAGGTTATGCAGATAGGATATGTTATTTCATGATCTTGGTTTTTAATTGTTTCTGAACCCATAAAGAACATTTTTTGGAACTTGGGCCAAACCATCTCTTCCATGTTGAAACTAGTGGGGAGGGAGAAACTTAGAATGATATGCTAGATGGTCAATTTTTTAAAATAGTAATTATCTCATGAGTTGCCAATTGTCATGGAGTATTTGAAAAAATGGAAAACACTACATGATATATAAACTCCCAAAATGAAGGGATTCAATTAGAAGGCTATGAATTTTTAGCTTATTGTAAGTAATTTATATAGACCAAGACCTATGAATTCCACATGGGGTGTCACTCTGCATGAAAACATGGAGAATTTTGCTGAAACTTGAGATAATAGTTTGGACATTCTATGCACACATTGAATAACATGAAAATGAGTAATTTCTGAGGTAATGTACAACAAATAAAGAGGTGATCCTTCTGTTGTGTGGGGCGAGTATCTCGGTGCCTTAGTGATACTATGTTGTCAAGAAGCCAACATTAAAAATCATTGGTTTGAACTCGTGTGAGTTTGAAATTCAGAGCTGATTTTATCCTTGCTTCGCCCTGATGGTACCATAGCTTGGATAGGGGGTGGAATCCGTTGTGGATTGCTTACGATTGGATGGAAATTGCTTGCTTAGATGGTTGTTGACTTGGAAATTTGGAACATATAAGTTTATTATTGCTTATTTGTTTGGATGTTATAGTTGAATAGTTGTGAAAGTTTTAATTAAATGAGATGTATATGTTGTTGTCCTTTGTTCTGGTTTACATGGTGTATCATCATTGGCTTAATACTATAAAGAACAATTGTATTCATACTCTGTAAATAAGCACACTTGCATTGTAGGTTTCCTTTAGTTAACATGTGCATAGCCTTATCCTTACAAAGTTTATGTCCTCAGATGGGGCATACCAAAGTTAGAATTAAACCCTAGTGGACATTATACAACTTCTCATAGTTTACTAAATGTACAAACTCCCTTTTTATAGCTTTGATATTGGGCATTTTCTTCATATGGTATGTTGAATACACATTGCATAAGTTGCACATAAGACTATTCTACTGTGAAAGAGAGGGCATTTCACAGTTTCTAAGCCATGATCAATTTAGTTGCTTAGAACAGAGGAAAGTGGTCAATTTTCAAATTCAATTCCTATATATTTCCAGTTAATATTTTTGAGAGACATATTTGAAAAATAAGAGTGAATTGATGGTAGTATTTCTTCTCAATTCAAAGTCCAATTCAGAGTCATTTTTTGTTGTCTATTTCATTTACATATTTAATTGGATTTTTTATTGCCTTTACGTCTGTAATTAAAGTTTTTATATCAGTAAGAGAAATATAATTAACATATATTAATTTGGTATTTATAAACCACCTTATGGTGTACCTTGTACACATGCGTTTATGTAGACAACTAGCCATTTTATTTGGCATAGTTATGTCATACTTTTCTCATCATAGTCCTCATCTTTGCAACAACAAAAAATAACAAACAAAGGTATCTACTCATATCAATGAAGAACATTACCAATTCTTTATTCTTGAACTATTTAGGATTTTATTCATGCTAAATGAGGAGCCCTATTGTGTTCTATAGTGCATGATTCAGTTGTTTGATGCGATAGTTTATTATCCTTATTAATATTTCTATTTTCAAAGGAAAAACAAGGTTCCTAATCCATATTAGTACTTTTTGGTAGCTTCTTCCCATCTTTGGACTCGTTTTCTTCCTAGGTTAGTAAGGGTTTTATGATATCCACTTCACATCTTGAGTTGATAAGGATGCAATTCATCAGCTCGTTATAACAAGATAAATTTAAATATCAATGGATCCTTAGTGAAGACCTATATCGTTTTTCTAAAAGATAATAACTTATGTTCTTTACTTTGTTAGGTACTAGATCTATTATATTAAGTAGAAACAAAAATACTGTAGAAAATACCAATGGAACAATAAAATGAAGAGAACCAAAACAAAAAAGAATATCTTTATTGATAGGAAGCAATGTTCACTTGCCTCTTTGAGGGGGAAACCTCCAACATAGAAACACTCTATTACAATAATTCTCAAGACAAAGATTTCTCATGCCCCCTACTCTTATTTATACTAAAGAACATTCTAGAGGAAGATCTTTCTAGAAGCGGGAGCTTCTATTAGGTATTCTTACATTGACTTGTTCACATTTATTAAATAGGACTTATTAAATAATGTCAGCCTTTATTACATGGAAAATATATTATTCTACCTACGTTAGGGGTTAGGGAGGCTAGGTCCCTAACATGCCCTCCCCCTTGAATAAAAACTTTATCCTCAAGGCTTGAGATGAGGAAATTGTTACAGAATGGTGGTTGGCTCCCGAATGGAATCTTTTGGAGTTGTATCTTTCAACTGAACTAACACTTCCTTGATGGTGCACTAACAGAGGTGACACTCTTGATGGTCCAAGACTGCATGCGGTTGCAACCAAATGGAACCTTCTTCATCCAACTTGGGGAGACTGGTTTGAGGTTGACACTTAGTTCCAATCACTTTCTTTAAGCATGAGACATGAAAAACATGATGGATCTTAGAATGACTCGGCAAACCTAACTGGTAGGCCATAGACCCCACTCACTTGAGAATAGTATAAGGACCATAAAATTTGGGAGCAAGTTTCTGAAAATGTTAAGCTTTGAGTGAAGTCTACTTATAAGGTTACAGATGAGAAACACTTGGCCCCCTTCATCAAATTGACGTTCGGAATGACCTTGATCTTCTTGTTTCTTCATGCAATTCTGAGCCATGACCAAATTTTCTTTGAGGGTACTGAGAATGGCCTCTCAGGCTGTAATATTTTTGTTAGCCTCCTGAACCTTCGAGACACCTAGCATGTATGAGAGAACCAACGATTTATTTTGTCGATAGACTGTTGCAAAAGGAGTCATGTGAGTAATGGTATGGTAAGAGGTGTTGTACCACCATTCAACCAAGGGTAACCACTAAGCCCACTTATTTTGTTAGTCGGATGAAAAACACCGAAAATATGTTACCAAACACTTGTTGACAACTTCAGTTTCGTCATCAGTCTGGGGATGATAGGTGGTGTTGAGATGCAATTGGGTTCCCTGGAGCCTGAACAATTATTGCCAAAAATTACTGGTGAAATTTGGATCTTTGTCAGAGACAATAGAATGAGACACACCATGAAGTTTGAAAATATTATCCATGAAAATTTAAGCCACTTTGGATGCAGTGAATGGGTGTTGAAGAGAACATAAATGAGCATATTTGTAAATATGATCAACTACCACCATGATGATTGACTTACTGCTTGATTTAGGTAATCCAACAATAAAATGCATAGAAATGTCCCTCCAAATAGCAGGGGGAATCAAAAGCGGTTGGAGTGTGCATGGGGTTTTGACTACTTCTCCCTTATTTCATTATCATACATCACATTCAACCACAAATGTGCAGACACCTTGTTTCATACCATCCTAGAAAAAATAACATTTGAACCTTTCATGCGTTTTGGTAAACCCTGAATGTCGAGTTGTGGGTGAAGCATGAAGCTCATCAAGCACTTTGGACTTAAGTTACGAGTGCTTGCTTAAATGCAGATGACCTTTATATAGAATATCTTCATTGTGTCAAGAGTACCCTGGAGAAGCTGAAGAATGGTGTTGCAAATGTTGGATCAAGCAAGATAGTTTGGGGTATTCCATCCATTCCTGGCGAACAACTTGGAGCGAATATGGTATAATGAAGGAGAGGAAAAAGAGGGACCCTTCTTCTTCATACTTCTCGAAAAGAGCATCAACAACCACATTTTCTTTGCCCTTGTTGTAAATGATATCATAATCATATCCAAATAGTTTGTTCACCCATTTTTGTTGCTCTGGGGATGAAATTCATTGTTCCAGAAAATACTTGAGGCTCTGATGATCAATTTGAATTTGGAAGGGTTGCCCCAGGAGATAAGCACACCAGAGATCTATGACATGCATAATAGACAACATTTGTTTTTCATATATTGATTGGTCCAAATGTCTTTCCGAAATTTTTTTTCTAGTGAAGGCCAAAGGCATGCCATCTTGCATGAGGACTACCCCAATTCCTTTCTCGAAGCATCACATTCTAGGAAAAAAAAAAATGTGAAGTCGAGAATGGGCAGGACAAGAGTCGTGAACATAGCCTCTTTCAAGGCGTGGAAGGATTGATTAGCAGCTGGAGTCCAAGTGAAAGCATTATTTTTAAGGAGAGCAATGAGAGGTCTGGTAATTTTTCCATAATTCTGTAAAAACTTGCGATAATACCCTATTAAACCCATAAAACCACACAATATCTTAATATTTTTAGGGTGAGTCAAATCCTTCATAGCTTCAACTTTATTAGGATCCACCTGTAACACCATCCTTGCCGACAATATCACCCGTGTACTCCACTTCAGAGGCTCCAAAGGCACATTTAGATTGTTTGAGGAAAATTTTGTGCTGAGAGAGTAGATGGGGAACTCGATCCACATGGGTGATATGGGATTCCCAAGTTTTACTATAGATGAGAATATCATCAAATAAAACTAAGAAAAATGATGAAGTAACAGATGGAAGACATGATTCATGAGACTTTGGAAAGTGGATGGAGAATTACACGGGCCAAAGGGCATGACCAAGAACTCATAGTGACCATCATGAGTTCTAAAGGAAGTCTTGGAAATGTCTTCCTCTTTGATATGTATCTGGTGGTAGCTAGAAAAAAGACCAATTTTAGTAAATTAATGAGCACTGCTCAACTCATCCAATAGGTCATCAATGATAGGAATGAAAAAATTATCTTTAATGGTGAGTTTGTTGAGGGTGCTAAATTCAGGGCACATGTGCCAAGCACCTTCTTTCTTGAGTACCATGACCACGAAATTGGGGATTGTACTACAACATATAACACCTGCTTCGAGCAATTTTTGAACAATTTTCTCAATTTAATTCTTTTGGGAAAAAGGATGACGATAAGAGAGAACATTGGGAGGGAGGCTACCTGGTACTAGAAGAATGGAATGATCATGAACACCATGGGAAGGGGGAGGTCCATGGGGAGTGGAAAAAATGACTTGGTGTTTGGAGAGGATATACTGGAGGTTAGGATGCAAAAAGGGTGTCTCGACTACTTGAATGGAATGGAGTTGGGAAATAATTCCCGAATGACCTTTTTTAGGAGCATTTCCATTCGATGGGAACTGATGATCTCAGGGGAGCCTGTTGTGATGCCTTGGAACTTATACCATTGTCTCTCCTATTATAATTGCATGGCTAATTCCTTAAAATAAATGAGGATGGGTCCCAGAGTGCATAACCATTCAACATCGAGCACAATGTCACAACCACCCATGTCGATATCAAACATATGATATTTTAGGTGGTATTGACCAATTTGTAGGAGCATATTTTCACAATGCCCATTACATTTCATGGAGCCACCATTGGCAATCATTATTTGAAAATTGTTGAAAACATAAATATAGCAATTCATTTCCTAGGAAATACGGCGGTGAATAAAATTATGGGTATTTCCACTGTCAATGAATATGATGACCTTCCTGTGCTTAATGTAGCCAATGAACTTGAGGGTTTTGGGGCAAAGAAGCCAGTAAGAGCATGCATCAAAATCAGTGGTTCAAGTTCTAGTGGATCAAAGGGTGGAGTAGGAGCATCAGTTGGGGGTAGAACTTCCACTGGGGAAACTTTGTCCTCCTCATCAACAACATCCTCATAAATTCCCATACAAAATTTATCTTCCCTACACTAGTGCCTCGTGAAATATTTTTCATCACAATTATAAGAAAGACCCTTGAGTTGGCGTTCAACCATTTCTTCCCAAGTTAATTTCTAGATATTGAGAGGAGTGGCAAGAGGGGTAGGATTGGTGGGTCGAGTGGGAGGATTAAAGGAGGGTTTTTGGTTATGGGCGGAGATAATATGTTGGGATTCCTTGTCTCGTTGAGTAGCTTCCAACCAAGTTTGAGGGTGAGACATTACGACCTGGGCGCGGATTTCATCCTTGAGGCCACTGATAAAGCATTCTCTAAAGAAGGAATATGGCATTCCCTCCATTTGAAAAGCTAAGTTCCCAAAGGCATATATAAAGTATTCCACTGTCCCAGATTGTTTCAACTTGTTCAAACACCCTAGATAGCGGGTGTCGGTGTCAAAGTGTTCATAAAGCTCTACAACGAACTATGTCCAGGAAACATGCCCTTGGCGTGTCTTTATTCATCATTTTCACCATTTCCAGCATTCAAGATCCAGATAGAGGACACCATAACGAATTTTTTCAACTCACTAGTAATTCCATGCAAGGAGAAATAATGTTCCATTTGAGTGACCCAACCTATGGGATTTGAGCCATCAAATTTGTTCACCTCAACTCTGAGAAGACGAAGGCCACGATGAAGGGAGTTGGAATGAAAGGTCATATTATGGGAAGATTCATCACCTTCATAGTGTGAAGTTCATTCATAGGAGGGAGAGTCATGGGATTGTTTTAACCATTGGTTGAGAGCGGCGGTGAGGGAGGCCAATTCACCCTTAACTTCTACAAATCTTCCCATAACTTTGTCCTCGAAGGTTGCCAATTTGGAATTGGCGTAAGTAATTTTAGAAGCCACTCTTTGGATGTTCTATGAGTGTTGTTTGGATTCATATTGCAGATGAAGGAGTTCTTGGTTGTTGGTGGTGGCCATTTGGGAATGAGGGGTGTCGAAGAGTAGAAGTGGGTCCATGGAAAAAATATGAAGAAATGATATATATGGCAGTGATCAAGGTGAAAAGAGGAATGCAATGGGATAGGTGTCAAATAAGGGTGTTAGGAAGAGTATGGGGTCCATGGAAAAAAAAATTCTTAGAATTGATATGTACCACAACAATCAGGGCGAAGAGGGAAATCCAACAGTATAGGTCCCAAATAAGGCTGCCAGTAGGACCACTATACTTTTTTTTTTTACTTATGTAGAGTTATACTCCGACCTGAATATTGCAGTAATGAATTACCCAAATCATTAACAGGAGAAATTATGTAGGAAGTTCGCAACCTGAATATAGGAGGAAAGGTTGCACTGCAATATCTAGTATGTTCCTTTTCTTTTCAGTTTCTTCCAAGGGGTTAGAGTTTATAGGGTTCCTATAGACAATGGTTTTCCTTGTGCTATATCTCTTTGATATATGTGTGGCGTCAAAAAATAGTACTAGACCCAATATCTTAGGGCACCAACTAAGGGGACTCGATCATACCCTTAGTCGTACTAATCGATTACCCAGGTACTAGAGAATATATTCCTTAGTGTTGTTCTCAGTGTCACTATAACAGTCAGGTGGCCAATCGGTTGATCTAGATATGGTTTCAGGAGACCTAGGGGACTCCCAATATACCTGCTGGTACATGGGAGTGATGGTCATGTATAGATTATGTCTAATGCGGTACTACTCAAGAGTTACCAACATGGTTTACAAAGGTTTCCAACAAGGTCAAATGTTTATTTCTATGCAACCCTATGAAACTGTCTGTATTTTCTGTGTGTATCCTTCCACACCACAATTTTACCCACTAAGCGATAGATCTATGTTCTTTAAATATGTCGATAGTACACATCTCTACCCTGGAAAAAAAATTCCCACATTTTTCACAGAGAAAAGTGATATGATACCACTTGTTAGGTACTAGATCTATTATATTAAGCAAAAAAAAAAAATACAGCAAAAAATACCAGTGAAACAATAAAATGTAGAGAACCAAAACAAAAAGGAATACCTTTATTGATAGGAATCAATGTTAACTTGCCTCTTCGAGGGGGAAACCTCCAACATAGCAACACTCTATTACAATAATTCTCAAGACAAATATTTCTCATGCCTCCTACTCTTATTTATACTAAAGAACATTCTGGAAGAAGATCTTTCTAGAAGTGGAAGCTTCTATTAGGTCTTATTACATTGACTTGTTCACATTTATTAAATAGGAATTATTAACTAATTCCGGCCTTTATTACATGGGAAATATATTATTCTACCTATGTGAGGGGTTAGGGAGGTTAGGTTCCTAACATACTCAAGTTTTGAAATTGGTTTTTATATGATGGTCTTTTCACATCTTGGTAATTTGATTGGATTAGATTTGTTGGTTATATTAATTGCAATTTTAATATTTCTGCATCTTTGCCCAAAACAAATGACCTAAATCATTATTTTGTAAGATAATGCTTTCATTCTTCATTCAAGTTTTGGAATCGGGTTTCAACCTTTCTGTTGTACCAATTTCACATCTTGCTACAATATTAAACAATATTTGAATATTAGTGCATTTTTTCACGAGAATTAATGACTCACAACATGGTTTTGTAAGGTAATGGATTTAATTCCTTACTCGAGTATTGAAAATTGATGATTTTATGACAACCACTTCAAATCTATGGAAATTAAGATGGGTTTCCTTAGATGGTTTTATTGAATAAAATATGAATATCAATAGACCATTCCTTGAATGATCCAGGTGGATATCAGTGGCCACCCACCTATTCCACTAGCTCGAAAAATAGTTATCTACCTTGGCAGTGTTTCGGTAGTTTTTCGGGTCCCAAACTTCTGGGGCCATTTTGAGGCCCTAAACAATGTTTTTTGGGGATTTGGGGCCCGAGCAACTACTTAAAAAACTAGCTTGGGCCAGTCAAAAGCAGTTCTTCTCAGTTAGACCTTTCCAATGGTGTATCGAGCACCCCAAACAGAGATCGTATACAAAAGTTACGCCCCCGGGAAGTTGATATATCAACTACCCCCATCGGGGCCCGCAAACCTTTTGGATTTTCATCTTCTGGGGTTAGGGTTTTGGATTTTACTTATGTTAAAAATGTCATTGGAGCCTCATTGTAACAATCATCTTCTTACGAATGTGAGTAGTTGTCACATCTCTTCTCAGAGATAAGTTGCCACCATTCTAGCAAGTCTTTAACTTTGTATTTTTACAGTTTTGTACATTTCGCACATTAATAGAAATTGTGTATTATTGTATCTCTGTGTTTATATCTCTATTATATTTCTGTTATATTGTTGGATATATGATACATATTTGTAAATTTCTTTATTATATCTTCGTTCTCATTTCGTACCAAAAATAATCCGGATCATTGAATATAATGACTCACATCATTGTTTTGCACGAAAATAGCTTGAATTCTTTACTTGACTATTGGGATTGCTTGTTATATGATACTATATCCATAGCTTGGTTTATATTAAAGCTAGTTATGTTTAATTAGATTTCAATATTAGTGCAACCTGCAAGCTATCTGTTACAAATTACTGTATACAGTTTTTGATAACGAGTTCTTTGACAAATACCTATATGGAAATAAAATCTTATTATCCTTGCTAGAGATCCATATGGAAAAACAAGTCATAGTTCTCAAAGTGATAATGTGAAGGTTTTAAACACATCAGTTATAGGAAATATGTCTAGACAAGTGGTATATGACATGGTATTTCTGACACTCAATCACAGAGAATCCAATGCATGAGGAGTTGATGTTTATAATAGTTTTGATAGTTTTAGAATGTTTCCTTCAAGGTTGAATTCGTGAGGTTTATTTGCGCTTGAATTTATTATAGTATTCATTTATAGCAGTCATCTAATCTTTGAGGTATATTGATTAATGACAACATTAATAATTGTTGGGTGTTTAGGCTTTTTGTTCTGGCCAAAAGACTATTTGTCTGAAAATTGTTGAAGTTATTATTTATGTGGCGACTTGTTACATATTTCAATTTTCCTGGTAGAGACACATTCTACTGAAAAATAATATAAGCTATACACTTGAAATGGAATTTTAAATACTTGAAGTCGCAAAGATAGAAAACTAGGTATAAATTTAGACTTATTGCATTAGAATTTATGCAAGAAAGTGTCTACAACTAGGCATATAGGAATTTTGGAAATTCAATTCAAAGAGATATATCTTAGCCAGACTCGACATTGTTGATAAATTTGCTAAATATGTCCATCCTTGCCTTGTTTACCAAATACACAGGTTATATTGCTAAGTTTCCATGGGAGATTTAAAAAGAAATGATAAATTCAAGGAATACAAATATCTTTATGAATATTTGCAACTCAAACGTATTTTGATTGCTTTGCCTTCTTGTTTAGTTTATATAAGTTCAAGTTTATTGCAAGATGCAGCAATATTTTTATTTTTTTAGTTATGGGGACATTACAGGAAGAGATTCATTTAAAAGGCTATGAAGTTTTAGCTCATTGCAGGTAAGTTATATAGAATAAGACCTACGAATTCATGTGGTCTCACTCTGCATGAAAACACATTTTTATTGTAGAATTTGATTATTTTGCCTAATATTTAACAAGATAAATACATGATTTTTTTGCATGTTTTTGTCTTGCTGCAGAAGTTGGATAAAAATCACAATTTGAATAAGATGGTCATAGTAAGTTTTTATTTTCTCTAAACAATTGAAGTTTTGAGTATTTACTTATTTACTAGATAGATAATATGGTCTTATTAGTGACACGGTGTGTTAGATGAACTAAATGTATCATTGGCTAACTATTTCAGTAGGATTCATATTATAAAGTTCTTAAGGACAACAATGGGTGCAACTAATTTTATTGTTTGGCCAGTGAATGCAATGATCTATGACATAGAAAGTGTTGTACATTTAATAAACATAGAAAATAAGTACATTCGTGGGGACCCATAACATTGCATGTTGGCACACCACGTGGCTCTCAGTACAAGCTTAGATCTGAATCCAAATTGGAAATAGAACGTTGCCAAAAAAATTATGGCATTGAATATTCTTATGAGAATAATAGAAAGATTGTTGAGACCACTGCCATTCGAAAAGAGGTTCAAAAAGAGGTAAGCTATTTTTTTTTCTTCAGAATGACATTTTATTTTTAGATGTTTTCATTAAATTATGCTTTATTGATTTATTCATTTTGTTTTCATATTATAGGGGGTGAAGTGTGCTCAAGAGTTGAGTTTAACTGCCTTGGAGCGTGTGAGAAGACGTGTTTATGAATATGACGCTCAATCAAAGGAGAAAAAATCTACATTAAAAAATAATGTTCGCAAGAAAATCATTAAAGACAAAAATTGGAGTATGCTACATAAAATATTTGATGAGTCACCACCGATAAGATCTATTCAAATTTGTGTTTTTTTTGTTGGATACAAATTCAATACTGCATAGTATTTAATAAAATCGGTTTTTTTGTTAGCATGCTTTTCCTGCAACAAAGAAATTTGTCTAACTCTTCCTAATGTAGAGAGGATGATATTTTGTATGTTGAAGAGTCACCTAGTGTATGTTTTGTAATCTACTACATGTTTCATTACATAAGTCTACAAAAATCTAAATGAAAAACCATTTTATTGACATATTTTCTAACGATGGATGTATTTATTTGAATATATGCAGGGAAATATTGTATATGTTGGTGATCCATCTTCATCATACATGGAGGAAAGGATGGATGAAAGTGTTAAAGATGGGGAAGGAATGAGTCAAATCCCTCATGTTAGGGAAAATGTTGAAACTCCTTTTAATTCACCAAAGTTTAATACTTCTGCTGACCAAATTTCAAACCCATTATATGACAAGATAGTAGACATTGTTGTTGAAGAAAATCATATATTTGATAGTATTGACACCATTCATCGTTTCAAGCAAAGGTCAAAGCATTTGTATGATAAGACACCAGACACCATCAGTGAAGAAATGATAATTGTTTTCATGATAACATTATTTAGTGCTCTTATGGACAATGTTCTAGGCCAATATTTAATATGACACTAGACAGTGTTCCTTTAGGACCACCAAATTTTGATAGGACTCCTACGAGATTATATGACCCATTTTATTTTTCAGTGAACTTGCATCCATATTTTTATAAATGTGGTGAAGATCCAAGAGAAAATTTCCTTGATGGGAAAGAAACAATTTTTCTTATTGAGGAAGATATCAGTGATGGAGAGGATAGAACTATGGTAAATCATGGGGAGGTAAAAAGTGTGGTAAATGAGGGTGATATTAGAGAATATTGTGTGCTATAAAATATAAATATACGTACAAATACATGCATAAGGGGTTGCAAAAGGACATTTCTCACCCTAAATGAAGCAAAGGGTGGGAAATCTCATTATCATCACCCATAATTATATTCATATTATATTGCCCAAACAAAGAGGCCACACACATGCACTATAAGGAAAAATAGGTGTGAACTCTTCTTGTTGATACTTTATAATATCTTTCTAGTTTTTCACATTTAAATACATTGTTTTATATTGATGGATTATAATATAAATACTATGTTTAAAATAAAGTTACTTTCTTTGTATTCAAGTATCTTTTATGTTTCTTTGATAGGTAACACTTACAACAACCACACTCATATCCTCATCTCTTGCAATAAGCTTATTATCAACTAGATGTTGTTAATTCTTTGAGGATCCAAAGGAATACCATCAACTACATATTGTTACTTATTCCTTGGAAGTCAATTGAGCTTTGGTTCATCAGTGGGGGTAGATGGAACATTAAGCCACCCACGACAATTTCATTTTGAATGTGGTCTCCTTCATCTTAATGCAAAAGATTTTTGAAAGGATGAGGGTAAGTGCCAAACATGTTGACCATGAAATAATAGTCACGCTTCAGACCTCACACCTAACACATTATTTCACACCTTATATTAAACAACAAAATTGGAAATTCCCTATTTTTGCAAGTAGTCACCGTAAAATATACTCAAAAAACATGTATAACTCAGAAATTAAAAATTGTACCTTTCAAGCATAACATATTAACAAGAACTTGTTGCATAAGAACCAAGGATAGGATAAACATCACTGAGATCTAGCAAAATGATCCACAACAGTTTATTAGTACTAAAATTGAAATTCAATCTAGCCGTTAAACAAATCAAAAATAAATATCTAAATTTATGTGAGAAACACATCTAATTTTTATTTTTTTTAAGTGTAAAGATTTTAAATAGAAATTTTTGGAAGAATGTGCATTTTTAATTGTAAGTTCAACATGTATATGAAGATTAACACATTTTAAGATACTTGAAATCTAAATGTCCAATAAAGTTAAAAAAAATTCCAAAAAAACAAATTATTAAAATTATTAGCATATCAACTATGAATATGAATATTTTATGGGAGATCTTCTGAATTTGTTTTTTAAGTGTTGAGATTTGTTTAGTAATATACATGGAAATTATTGAAAATATTCACATTTTAAATTGGTTGGTTACCCCACCTAAGGTTCTTTAACAAGTATGTGTGCTTTTGTTCGTGTTGATGGGTAGCATCCTAAAAACATCATGGACCATGGTTGGCATAGTTTATGTGCTTTACACAAAGCTTCAAATTCACTCCATCTCAAAAAATCTTGGACTATGATACCATATCGAAAATTCATGCATTAGAATTCAAACCACAATGACATAAGATAAATGCTTAAATTTGAATTCATCCCATTGGAGTTGTGCCTATTGCGGAAAGGAGGGCCCCTCCAAGAATGGAATTTGTAGCAACTATCTATGTGACACCAAGCGAGGAGACAAGGTTCAAATTACAAGTAGAGATCCTATGAATTCTGATATCTAAATTTTTAGGAGTTGAGAGAACAAACATCTTAAACCTCTAACATAGAGATCGTGTAATTATCTGCAAGTCCATCTGGAAAAGTAATACTTTTACAAGAAAATGATCCAAATGCAACCCACATAATGGTAGCCACTATTATGAGAATAACTCCTTTCACAAGATACCTATGGAGAATGTTTATGGAGGATGTTCCATCCTTCAAATTTGGAGGACTTGCTCAGATTTTCCTAGGATTCGCTAACATTTATAGTCTTCTCTACCATGATGAGTTTACAGAGTATACAAAGCAGTACCCTAAGAACTTTAGATATGATACTACATTGAGTAGAGAGCATAATAAAAAAAGAGGGAGCAATATGCATGTGCAAGACAATATTGAGGAGTACAATGATGAAATGTTTGAGCTTCTGGATTGTTTGAGCTTCTGGATAAGGGAGTTGATATCTACTTATGTGGATTAAAGGGCATGATGCCTAGAATTCAAGATACCTTAAAAAGAGTTGCAAAAGGGAGAGGAGAAAGTTGGAATGAGATGTTTTCACAACTTAAGAAGAATAAGCAGTGGCATGTAAAATTTTATTAGTCATTTTCTAGATCTTAACTTCATCCTCTCAGGGCAATCTCCATTAATCCTTGGTCGAATTAATAGTTATTGGTTTGTGTCTCTTTGAGAATACCAATCTAAGATTCTATATGCAAGAATCGACTATATTTACTTTGGCATAACTATGTGGAACTTGTGAATAATATTTTTTGATATTAAAGTTTTGGCCTTATAATTGCAGAGGGCACATTTTTTGCATTCCTTGTTAATGTTCTTTAGTTGCAAGTGCACATGTTATTGAAGAGAAAGAAAGGAAATAATTTGAATTTGAGTTATTCTAGAAATATGCATTTTTATTTATCTATGGGAATGTTTTTAAACAATCTATATTTAACCCCGGTTGACCCAAAAGATGTGTTTTCCATCCTGATGCATTTTTCATGTTGGCAAATTATTGGTTCTTTTTGACAGGATGGATTAGGTGATGTTTGCCATTAATGTAAGAACAAATAAATGAATGTGTTTCTCTACTTTATTTTTTATGGAAGTTGATTCATTTTTTTTCTTAAAGTTGAATTCATCCCATTGGAGTTGTGCTTAGAGGGTTCTCCATATGAAAAAATCCAAAAAGATGATACAAATAAAATTATTTTAAAGAGTCTGTGCCTTCTATTTTTATGCAGACTCCAAGTTTGTTGGAGATTTTGACATTTTCCCCTTGATATTTGGTAGACCCATTGAACTTTCCCATATTTTAATTCAAGTAATGTGAGCATATATTTTAATACATGTACACTTAATGCTTACGAGGTACATAGATTAATAAACATTCAAACCACTATGATACCATAAGGTGTTTTCAGACCTCTTTAGCATCTAGATTCTACTATATTTATTTCTACATATTCCATTGTCATGCAGAATAACAAAACTAGATTTACAAAAAATTTAAGTGTTTTTCCAACATTTAGACTCTGGTAAAGAGTTATGTTTAATTCCATCCTAGTGAACAAACAAATTATTGTCACTAATTCAAATACTCTGCATGAAGTTAGAAAATCAGATATATTGTTTAAAAATAGGTTGTTAATGTCACCACAGTGGCTACATCCACAATGTTTTGTATTAGAACTTAGCCAATTGTGAATGGGAGACCAAGATAGAATTGGGTATTGTGAATGTATTCGTCATTTTCTTAAACTTTGTAATCCATCTCTAGGATGAAACTCCAAAATATTAGAAATGTGCTTCTATTGAGATGAAAAGATAAAGTCTTGTTGCACCCAACTAACCCAAAATCAGATTTTGGGTTCATTACAAAAAAAAATTAAATTCTCAGAGGTCCTAATCTCATCATTTCTCACCATGTCTATTACCTCTTAATATGACATGGATTTCAAACTTGGAATGCTTTACAATACTAAGAACATAATCAAGAAATTGTTTCTCCATGTAGCAAGTATGATTTCACAGGGTTAGATGTCATTTATTGAGAGGTTAGGATGTGTAAGATATTCAAATGACAAACTATTATCGTATAAGTTGTTAACTAGGCATCTTAATCAAAGGAAATTCAACCCAACAAAGTATTCTTGCAAAGTCCCATTCCTCTAAGTGTTAACAACCTTGTCAGCAAACTAATGTCAATCAAGACCATAAAATATATCAATTGACTGAACTATGGAGATTCTAAACATTTATATTTAGTTCATTTACTAACTACATAAGTGTTTCTTTTTTATTTAAATGCATCAAATTTTTTTTAATCATTAATATTAGTAATTTATGTCATTTTGTTACCTTTACTAATCAGTGTTGTACTCTGTTTTTCCAATTTTTGTGAAGAGAGGGGCATTGACTTTGTTTCCCCCCACTCTAGTATGGAAAACATTGAACACTCACTCTACAATATGTCATGTTAAAGTTAAAGTATATATTTTTACTTAAAGCTTCAAAATCTAACTGCAAATGTCTCCAAAAATAGCATTGCTTTTGGATTGAAAATCAACCACAACAGTTCAATCGAACCACCAAAACTATGTTAAAATACAAGGAGCCGCATCCTCATGCTCCCATGGTATGTTGTAGATCAGTGATTTCTAGCCATTTTACAAAGAATTTGGTCTTAACATATTAGAATATTACTAATTTTATTCAAGGATGGATTTCAATTAGAGAGTGTAAATTCAAACCTTTCAAAAAACTTAAAAGTATTCTAGAAACACAAGTCATGAAAAATTTCATAGAAGTCTATCATTTCCAAACCAAAAACCCCTTCCCCCTTTGGTGTTAGATCATATGTGGCATCATTTCATTAGAAAATGGACTGTCTATATCATACCAACTACAATTTTCTAAAGTTTATTTCCTTGATCAAGTTTCATTATATATCATTGCAATCAATCTAGTTTTATAATAGCATGAAATACTAATATAATAGCTCCATAGTGTCAAAATCATGGACACTACCTCCTAGCATAGTAAATAACTCAAAAAACATATGCCAAGATATTATAATCAAATGAAATTAGAAGGCCATATACAAAATAATGGAGCTAATTATTTTAAGGGAGGGATGTATGGCATGAGAAATACCCATTGTTGGTCTTGAGAAAGCTAAGGAGCCCATACATGATTGAAAATGTATCCAATCAACATCCAACCATATATACATAAAATTTTGAATGCCCTTCAAAGACCTATAGGTTACTAGCAATTACATGCTTATCCAGGTCTCATAGGAGGTTTTTAGATTGATATTGAACAATAATGTTTTAATTGCATCATTTCATGTTTTATGATCTGCTCTCCTCGGGGCTGCACGACCTCCCAGTTTAGGATCTTCAATTCTGAACTGAATTGGCTCTCTGAGACCGTAATGGTCTCATTTGTGAGTTAACACAGGCCCCTTCAGTCCTCTGGCACAGGTTCTATGGAACCTGCGGGCCTTCTTCTTAGCACTCTGGGCGCTCTTCAATTTGCGGGCGCTAGCTCCTCTCCACTAGCCCCTTCCTACATATGCCCCTGGGCCATGGCCTCGTGCAAGTGATTGATTGCGGGTGCGGCCAAGGGTGGTTTTAGGCCAACCCACTTTTCTCCCCGCAACTCACTACAAGGCACCACATGTCCTTTTGTTGATACCATGGTTGAAATTTCGGCCCGCCCTCAAAATTTTAACATGCCGACACTTTTTATCCCTGCAATCGAGCGTGACCGTCGACCTTATGATCTTGACGGTGCTTATGGACTGACGGTTGAGATCTGTCTCTTCCAAAGCAACGATTCAAATCTAATTCTTCTGAATCGAGCGGTTCATATTTACTTCGGGTCTTTACCCAGGATCCACAGATTTGTGCCACCTGTTATTCATATTTGACGGTTTAAATCTAATTCGGACGATACAATTCTTGAGATTTACTTCGGAGGATTGGACAGTCCCAAATTACTTCGGGACTTCAGAACTTTGGCAAGTTCCCTCTCTTGTGTGTGCAAAATGCTAAGGCTCACGCACCTTGATTTGATCGGACGGTTGTTGGTCCTATGAATCGGTAATCCAACGACCATTGTCGCTCTCCCTCCTGAGCTTCCAACTTCCTCTGACTTAGAATATTTTCTAAGTATCCAAAGGCTTCCACCTTTACTCCTCCTTCGAGTCTGTTAATTGGGTCTCTTCTGTACTTACGAAAAGCGATATCCCTTCTGAGCTTGATCCTTAGAGGATTTCAATTTCCCACACACTCCTTGCATTTATGGAATTTTGTCAAACTTAGATCCGAAGGATTTCTTGAAAATAAATTCTTCTCACCCTTCTAGTGTTCCTCTTACTCGATGCACACCTTACAGAGCTCCTCTTTACAGAGTGTTCTATAACTCTGTCTCTCTCTGAACTCAACACAGAGTTGTTCATGTGCACTCCTTGCACTTCTGCTGATGAAGATCAATGCTACCTCTCTTGAGCTTCTCTGAGGTTATTTCACCTCTGTCAATGCACTCCTTGCAGACTATGTGCACTCCTTGCACTCAAAAACTCAAAGAAGAGAAGCAATTGAAACTTATTCAATTCTTCACCAGTTCATACATTCAAAACATGAACGACATATAAAAGCATAACAATGAATGCAAATACATAAACACACAGAAAATTCATATGCAGGAAAAACTACTTTCTTTCTATTAAGATGAATGTCTGATTACAACACGCGCAGGTTGGACTGTAACAGAGTCTCATCTCTCTCAAAACAAACTATTCTACTTCCTATTCAATGACAAAACTCCTCCAGCAGCCTCATTTAGGCATGACATGCATCTACATATACAAGAAGGTTCCTAGTGTTCCCTCTGACTACCTCTCCTATCGAAGTAACAACTAACAACTACTCAAGCTCTGTTACATTCAAGACTGAGAGTGAAACTCCCAGACCTCTCGCGGTCATTCAGTTTCCTAGCATTTCTCTCTTCTTCAATCATCTGTTCAAAACAGATCTATAGAATAAACGTCATCTTTTAGATTCTGATTAATTTAAAAAGGCATGTTATGGCGCTGAGTTGTCCCTCCACGTGGTATTTGTTGACGATGCTCCTGCATCATACTCCACTGCTGGGAAAAACATGATCTCCTGCTCATGGCTCCCTCTACCATGTTCTTGAGATCCTCCAAGGTCCCATACTAACTCTTGGAGATGTTCATCTACTCCTTTTCCTTGCAACTTCATTTTCCCTATTGCTCCTGCAGGTTTTCTTCTGTCCCATACTTCTCTGATGACTGCTTCTTGTGTTGTTTCCAGTATCAATCTCTTTATCTCCTCTATTTATTTTTCCAACTGGTCCATTGGTTGGTTTTCCCCCTGCAGTATGCTCTGTTGCCTTTTCTCTCCA
>ML787797.1:380527-398892 GCA_009831015.1 Picea engelmannii | reverse complement strand
ACGAAAAGCGATATCCCTTCTGAGCTTGATCCTTAGAGGATTTCAATTTCCCACACACTCCTTGCATTTATGGAATTTTGTCAAACTTAGATCCGAAGGATTTCTTGAAAATAAATTCTTCTCACCCTTCTAGTGTTCCTCTTGCTCGATGCACACCTTGCAGAGCTCCTCTTTACAGAGTGTTCTATAACTCTGTCTCTCTCTGAACTCAACACAGAGTTGTTCATGTGCACTCCTTGCACTTCTGCTGATGAAGATCAACGCTACCTCTCTTGAACTTCTCTGAGTTTATTTCACCTCTGTCAATGCACTCCTTGCAGACTATGTGCACTCCTTGCACTCAAAAACTCAAAGAAGAGAAGCAATTGAAACTTATTCAATTCTTCACCAGTTCATACATTCAAAACATGAATGACATATAAAAGCATAACAATGAATGCAAATACATAAACACACAGAAAATTCATATGCAGGAAAAACTACTTTCTTTCTATTAAGATGAATGTCTGATTACAACACACGCAGGTTGGACTGTAACAGAGTCTCATCTCTCTCAAAACAAACTATTCTACTTCCTATTCAATGACAATACTCCTCCAGCAGCCTCATTTAGGCATGACATGCATCTACATATACAAAAAGGTTCCTAGTGTTCCCTCTGACTACCTCTCCTATCGAAGTAACAACTAACAACTACTCAAGCTCTGTTACATTCAAGACTGAGAGTGAAACTCCCAGACCTCTCGCGGTCATTCAGTTTCCTAGCATTTCTTTCTTCTTCAATCATCTGTTCAAAACGGATCTACAGAATAAACGTCATCTTTTAGATTCTGATTAATTTAAAAAGGCATGCTATGGCACTGAGTTGTCCCTCCACGTGGTATTTGTTGACGATGCTCCTGCATCATACTCCACTGCTGGGAAAAACATGATCTCCTGCTCATGGCTCCCTCTACCATGTTCTTGAGATCCTCCAGGGTCCCATACTAACTCTTGGAGATGTTCATCTACTCCTTTTCCTTGCAACTTCATTTTCCCTATTGCTCCTGCAGGTTTTCTTCTGTCCCATACTTCTCTGATGACTGCTTCTTGTGTTGTTTCCAGCATCAATCTCTTTATCTCCTCTATTTATTTTTCCAACTGGTCCATTGGTTGGTTTTCCCCCTGCAGTATGCTCTGTTGCCTTTTCTCTCCATCAATTTCCAACTTGACTTGTTGGATAAGATGCTTTTTCATTTTTACCCTTCTCTCCAGGGCCTCCATCTCTTCACACAGATCAACAAGATCCATGCTATTTGTTTCTTCCTCCTCTGCTGTAGGTTCGTAATCTACAGTTATCTCTTGCTCAGATTCCTCACTAAAAAATTTGATCCATTCCTCTGAATTCTCTTCTCCCCCTATTGTAGATCCCAATTCTACAGTTGCCTTATGTTCATCTCCTTGGCTGAAAATTTTGAGCAGTTCCACCGAATGCTCTTCTTTCTCCATCTCTTGGGCACATTGAAATGTGTGTTCTTTTTCCTCTTTGCCAATCTGACCAATCTGAACTTTTATGTTATCTTCATCTCTTGTGGCATTAGTTGGCCACTCTGTTGCAAACTCCAGTTCTGCAATCTCACCATTGAGTTGTTGCTCAACTTCCTCCTCCGAAAAATTGACTTATGTCATCTCCTCTTGTGTTGGTTCAACTCCAACTTCCTCCAGTTTCTCCCCAAGTTGGTATGGTCCTCCACCTGTTTCCAATTTGACATGTTGGAGATGCCTACTCCACATATTTACCCTCCTCTCTAGAGCTTCCAGTTCCTTATACAACTTGGAAAAATCTATGTTGCATGCTTTCTCTTCTGCTACAGGCTCCAGTGCTGTAGTCATCTCCTGTTCAGCCCCCGGGTTGAAAATTTTGAGAAATTCTGTTGAATGCTCTTCTTCTAAAATCTGCATGACTATCTCTTGGAAACCATATTTTGGTTATGTATTGTCCAACCAATCCTCCAACATATTCAGCTCTTGCTCCCACTCAGTGAGCAATTCATCTAAATTCTCCTCTTTTTCTATTGGGGAAAACATCAGTGTCTACTCCTTCTCCTCCTCTTTGACAGTATTTGTTGGTTGTATTTCCTCTATTGCACCTGCATCACAGACACAGTTAGACTTAAAAGCACTTGTCTCCATGGTCTCTTTCTTGGTTTCTTGTTGCACTATCTCCTCATGCGCAACGCTTGTATTAGCCTCTACTGGACTATTTGGCAGGAATACTTGAATTCCCCCAATGATCAGAACACACCTTTGATCTTCTTCCATTAGCACTCCTTACTGATATGAACTCTCAACTGAGTTCATCTCTTCTCCCTTTCCCACCTGACAACTTGGGATTTTCTCTCTGCCCACTTGGCAGTCTATGAGATCAACCGTCCCATCTCATTTCCCACCTGGAAATTTGAACTTTCAACACTGCTCCTCTGGCAGTATATGAGACCTTCCACTGATCTCTTTCTATTGCCCACCTGGCAACTTGAAAGTCCATTTCTACCCTCCTGGCAGTTTATGAGATCTCCTGCTAATCTCATATCATTTCCCACCTGGCAATATGAATTTCCATTGCTGTCCTTGTGACAGTCTATGATATCCTCCAATGATCTCATTTCATTGCCCACCTGGCAATATGAAAATCCATCTCTGCTCTCTTGGCAGTTTATGAGATCTTTATCTGATCTCACCTCCTCCTCATCACTGAGGTGTCTCCCAATTTATGGTTCACGGATGTGAATTAGTTCCTCCTTTGTGTCACTGAGGGTTTCAGCATGCCTCAGCCACTTCCGCAACTCTTGTTGTTGTTTTCTGGCCAACAAATTTTGAACATGCCATTTTTCCTTCCTGTTCGGAGGCCATTCGTACCTCCATTGTACCTTTGTCTCCTGCTACATCTTCAATGTCAGTTGTTCCATTCTTGCTCTTATCTCAATGAGCTCCTTGTCAATTTTTGCCTTACTTTTCTTCTTTTGGTCTGCTCCTCGACATACTTATGGCCTTCAGTAGCCATCTTTTCTATCTTCAGCCCTCCTGGCTATCTACCATTTGTTGCACCCCTTGCAACATTATTTACAGAGCATCAATACTATACCACTTTTCCTTTACCCGTTGTTCTACAGGAAAAATCCAGCTTATGATACCATTTGATGTCATCAGATTATCTCTATTCACCTTTTTACCTTTGCCTACAATCTATAGACACGATTCAGTTCTTGATACTACTTGGTGTAGTCAGATTGTCTTTTCTATCTCCTTCATATGAAATCTACGAACAAATCAACGTTGATACCTCTTGATGATATCAGACTATCTCCTTCATCTCTTTTCCTCTTTTTCATGTTGTCTACAAGCAAAAATTCATCTCTGATACCACTTGATGCAGACCCCCGCTGCTCTCCTCAGGGTTGCATGACCTCTCGGTTTAGGATCTTCAATTCTGAACCAAATTGGCTCTTTGAGACCGTAATGGTCTCATTTGAAAATTAAAACAGGCCCCTTCAGTCCTCTGTCGCAAGTTCTATGGAACTCACAAGCCTTCTTCTTGGCGCTCTGGGTGCTCTTCACTTTGCGGGCGCTAGCTCCTCTCCACTAGCCCCTTCCTACATATGCCCCTAGGCTATGACCTCGCGCAAGTGATTGATCGAAAGTGTGGCCAAGGGTGGTTTTAGGCCAACCCACTTTTCGTCCCGCAGCTCACTACAAGGCGCCACGTATCATTTTGTTGATACCGTGGTTGAAATTGCGACCTGCCCTCAAAATTTTAATGTCCGGGCACTTTCTGGCCCCGCAATCGAGCATGATCGTCAATCTTATGATCTTGATGGTGCTTCTGGACTGACGGCTGAGATCTGTCTCTTCCAAACTAACGATTCATAACTAATTCTCTCGAATCGAGCGGTTGATATTTACTTCAGGTCTTTACCCAGGATCCACAGATTCGCGCCACCTGTTATTCAGATCTGACAGTTCAGATCTAATTCGGATGATCTGACTCTTGAGATTTACTTCAGACAATCGGACGGTCCCAAATTATTTCAGGACTTCGAAACTTTGGCAAGTTCCCTCTCTTGCGTGTGCAAAACGCTAAGGCTCACGCAGCTTGATTTGATTGGACGAATGTTGGTCCTCTGAATTGGGGATCCAACGACCACTATCACTCTCCCTCCTGAGCTTCTAACTTCCTCTGACTTAGAATATTTTCTAAGTATCCAAAGGCTTCGGCCTTTATTCCTCCTTCCAGTCCATCTATTGGGTCTCTTCTGCACTTATGAAAAGTGTTATCCCTTCTGAGCTTGATCCTTAGAGGATTTTGATTTCCCACGTGCTCCTTGCATTTCTAGGATTTCATCAAACTCAAATCCGAAGGATTTATTGAAAATAAATTCTTCTCACCCTCCTAGTGTTCCTCTTGCTTGATGCACATATTGCAGAGCTCTTCTTTACAGAGTGTTCTATAACTCTGTCTCTCTTTGAACTCAACACAGAGTTGTTCCTGTGCACTCCTTGCACTTCTGCTAATGAAGATCAACGCTACCACTCTTGAGCTTCTTTGAGGTTAATTCACCTCTGTCAACGCACTCCTTGCACTCGAAAACTCAAAGAAGAGAAGCAATTGAAACTTATTCAATTATTCACTTGTTCATACATTCAAAACATGAACAACATATAAAAGCATAACAATGAATGCAAATACATAAACACATAGAAAGTTCATATGCAGGAAAAACTGCTTTCTTTCTATTAAGATGAATGTCTGATTACAATATGTGCAAGCTAGACTGTAATAGAGTCTCATCTCTCTCAAAAAAAACTATTCTACTTCTTATTCAATGACAATACTCCTCTAGCAGCCTCATTTGGGCATGTCATGCATCTACATATACAAGAAGGTTCCTAGCATTCCCTCTGACTACCTCTCCTATCGAAGTAACAGACAACAACTACTCAAGCTCTGTTACATTCAAGACTGAGAGTGAAACTCCCAGACCTCTCGCAATCATTCAGTTTCCGAGCGTTTCTCTCTTCTTCAATCAACCGTTCAAAACGGATCTACAGAATAAGCGCCAGCTTTTAGATTCTGATTAATTTAAAAAGGTGTGCTATGGTGCTGAGTTGTCCCTCCACATGGGCTTTGTTGATGATGCTCCTGCATCATTTTATGTTTTTGGATGAGCACATACATTGTAATCAATTTATGGATAAAAATAAGGACAAACCTCTAGCCAACAATAGCTTATCCTAGAATAGACAATTCTTATAAGAAATTTTTCTATCTTATCTTAAGCCTAGTCTAATTTGAACAAAAAAGACTTTCCAACTAAAATTGGCATTATATATTTCTCTAAATCTTTGAAACTTATCCTTTCTCACAACCTTTGTGAAGATATAGATAAGATGATATTCAACGTTACTATTGTTCCCTTGGCAATAACATACCTCAAAATTACCGACTAGTTTGTTGCATATGTTTTGAAAATCATATTTGAAAATCTATAGCAATTCATTAGACAAAACACTCCTTCACATAAATAGATTTTACCACTCAACTTTCCACATAAAATCTTGTATACAAATTTTACTATGTTACTGACTTGGATGGTGCCTAGGACAAATAAATTGTAAGTTCAGATTAAAAAATATATATATATCATAAATTCATCTACAATTTCATATCATATAAACAACTAAAAAGAGATGACAAGTTTCTAGTGTGGGCACACAAAGCTCATTTTATCAATGTTCTTAACAAATATTTTGATATCGTCCAAGCCAAATATGTCTTCTCTCGAAGAGTGTCAATTTGTCAGCAAGCACTTCTCAACAATAGTTTAATAAAGAGGGATAATATGTCACATGAAGCTCAATTTATAATAAGATAGAGTTTCAATTTGAGATGTGTTTAAGTCTTGATTGACTGCAAATAGGAATAGATGTGGCTAAATTGAGTATTTATTGAGTTTGGTTTGTTTTTTAATTTAGAAAAACAATAAAGTGAGATATGTTTACACTTGTATTGTATGTGAACAATATAATTGGGAGTGATGTGATATCAAAAAGAGGGCATTGTTGGCAAGGTGGTTGTCATTGATGTCAACAGAAGTGGTTGTCATTGATGTCAACAGATGTGATGGGTGCATTTGAAGAATTCTACAAGAAGCCCCAGAGGTGTGGTCATGAAGCTTGAAGTTGTTTGAGGAATGAGGACATGAAGGACACTATAAATGTAGGTAACACGCTCATAGATGGATATTTCTCATCATGCCATTTCCAACGATATGTGGTACGTCACGTAGTTCCTCACGGTTGAGGAGATATGCTCTCTTGAAGTCGGAAGCCCCGAACAATGGTTAAGAATCCCTAAACGGTTGCAAGTCATTAATTAAAGGGTAAAGTGGTTGTAACAAGAAAGCACAGGTTGCCCCTAAAGTTAACGAAATAATTTTCTTTGAAAAATTATAAATACACTTCAATAAGTCTTTCATAAGTACATTTTACACACACAAGTTTAATGAATATCTTCTATGTGAGCAAGTGGTCTATTGGTGATTCTATGGTAGCGAGTCTGAGGCAGTGAAGGAAGTGAAAAGGTGAACATCTCAGAGTTGTAGAGGAGAGCGAGAGTTTCTGAGAAACCCTAGTTTGGCTGACCCTCGCGGGTCAAACAACTGGTGTCCTGCGAGGCACCCCCATGGGTTAGTTAGTGCCCATCACGCTAGGCCCCGCGTGAAGACAGTCTTCATCCAGCGAGGCTAAATCATACCTAAGGAAGGAAGCTTGTACCAGGTTTTTGAGGCAAAGGAAGGTTTGTATGTTTGTTATCTAATGCATCGGGTCTATTACAGAATCAGAAGCATGTTTTACATGTGTTTTAAGGGTTGGGTCTTGGCGCATGCTTGAGGCATGGTTTGGAGATTTGGGCATATGCATTGAGGTACATCTTGGCTACATGGTTGAGTGATGTCATGGTACATTGTTAGAGGTATACCTTTGTATCTTGTTTGGTTTAAGTCATGCTTTTTATAGACACATGTTTTTGATGTTGGTTGAGGTATACTCTTGGTATATGGTGGCATATGTATGAGGCACATTCTTTTGGTACTTGGTTGAGGCACATCTTAAGTGCATGGTGTGAGGCATATCTTTGGCACATGTATGAGGTACACTTCTCGGTAATACTCTTGGTAATTTTAGTAGAAAACATATTTTTTTAACGATGTCTTTGTTGCAACATCCCCATTCTGCACAAGGTCGACCCTAGTGTTTTTGTTTGATAGCAACTTACATTTGTAAGAATCTGAATTTAAGGATTTATGACTCATGTTATTGTAAATCTCCATGATCACAACTTGAAAGGAATCATTCACATTTGTTGCATTTGATGATGAAGTTTCTATGAAAAACAACTTATTTTCTTCAATAAGGGCCTTGATTTCTTCAATTGGTACTTCTCTCAGAGACTCTAAATCACGTTTGATGTCAACCAACATTGTAACAACATTCATGTTGGAATGCACTGCACAAGTTTTACAAATTTTCACTTCAATCTCAAGGAACCATTGAAGGCCACTTTTGATGTGAAATTTGTGGCCTACTTCTACGAGTCTTCCCACAGATTTCATCAATGAAATTTCTTCATCTATGTCGGTTTCACAATAGATTTGGCTTTGAATAATATTGCAGTTGAACCATTTATTGTCGCATTTATAGAGGTTGAACCAATGGAATTTGTTTGTCTTAAAGAGTCTTGTCATAGGGTTTTGCTTCTATCATAACTTGTGTTTGGTTGTGGAATACCTTTATCCATTTGAACATAAATGCAAGATTTTCCAACAAATTATGTTGTAAAATACTTGTCTTTCACATGATTGAGTCTCTATAACACACATAAATTTTTGAATTTTGATTTCTTTCATATTTTTACAATCAAGCTCCAAGGGTAAGTTCCAATGAATAGATCTCAAACAAATATCCTTTTAGCTTCAAGATAGAAGTTATCATTAGTCTTTAGTTGGATGATTTGCAAAAATAAATGCCGAAATTTGTGTTTGGCACTTGCATACCATTTGCATGGATTATTTTCCTTACATTTATGGTTTCCTTCAATCCCTTATTTCATTATCTATAAAAAAAATATTCATATTTTCTTTATAGAGCAACCAACATCACCAACACACTTATGTATGTTGTTGTGATGTTGTAATTCCATAATTTTATCAACAACATCATGTTGTGTAGGGTGCCTTTACAAAACTCTGGTGGAGAAACAAGTGTATAGTCTCTCACTCCCTCAAAACTTTTCTTTTTTAAATCTTGTGCTCCTACCTGCATTTTTTGTCTCTAATAATTGTATAGATATAGAGGATAAGAAGAGAAACTACTCGATAAATATAGATAGTAGACATGAAACTACTTTTTCTTTTACTTTATTCCTCTAACATAAGACCACTTTGATTTCCATTGTAGCATGGGGCTACATGCTAGATGTTGAGCCTAGTATGATTGTTATAACATCTTGTCTTGAATTTTTTAGTGGTGTAATCTCTCAAGTTTCTACTTCATGTTAACCTTGTATTTTAAAATAAAATCACTCACATCCATGTTTAGTTTATATTTTGTAGGGTGATTTATTTTATTTATTTTGTTATCACAGGAAAGCAGGGGAACTGATGATGGTTACAACCCAATTAATGATGCCAACCAATCAACATGGAAAAGGCCTCTTGTTCCTCGTAGAGTTTCAAAAATAGTAGAAAGCACCAGGCTTTCTTCTTCTACCAATCCTAATCCTAAAAAGTATATGTTAAATACTTTGAAGATCATAGTTGTTGTAGAGACTCAAGTCTTGGAAACCACCTAAAGTTCCTCAACAATGAAATCAATATTCTCAGAAATCTTCAACTCAAAGGCTCTAATTTACATTTGACATAGTGAACCTTCCAATCCAAAAGAAAGGAAAAGTTCAGATCTTAATCCTTTCTATATCAAGGTCAAGCTGGATAAGTTCCACGCCAAGAGGACTTTAATACATCTTGGAGTAGTACTAAATGATATACTCGTATTGCTTTCTTATATCCTTAGTTTGAAGTTCCATATAGGACTCAAAATTTGAACTCCATATTGTGAGTTGGGTCTCTCAAGGATTCAATCTAATGGTGTGAAGTGGGGTTTTGCATATTTGTAAAGTTGTATGTATTTTGGTGCAAAATGAAGTATAAACACATACTTTGGACCTTGTGTTGAATGCATGTGTTAAGACAAACTTTGAAAAGAGTTTAAAACTTATGGAGAATGGAAGAACAAGGAAAATGTTTGTAGCTACTGCACTATTCACGATCTATATATCATAGGTATGTTAATGTGTAATTATTCAAAAGTGTTGAGAACTGTATTAATTGCTACTTCATTCTTCTCCATATCCTATGTGAGATGAGGGAGGATTCATTCTTCTCCATAGCCTAGTGATTTCCCTATTGTATGGAATACATATATGCTATATCTTTGTCAGTTTGAGAAGATATGACAAGTTATCAGTTCGGTTCCTTGTAGTCCAATAATTTCATTCAATTTGTGGGTGCTTACATCCTTTATATCATATAAAATCCATTGGTTTCCTTGATTACTCAAAGAAACAACAAAATAAAGAAAACATGAATTATTTATTTCTTGTGAGGTTTTATCTGCAAGATATTTGATACAGACAACCTTTATGGGACACTTCATCTAGAGCTTGGGAACTTGAAAACATTGCAACAACTATAAGTACAATTGGATATTTTCATATTTATATACTTTTTTCGATGTGTTGTTGCATCTGATCATGGAGGTGTGACCTTATGTAAATCATATGAGTTGACCCATTCGTTCAATTACCAACACAAAGAAGCCAATAATCGATTCAATGATATCAGTTCTGCTCCCAATATTGCTAGTTCAACCAAGGTCCAAACATCATTTAATCTCCCAAGGGGAAGCCTCGGGCCACGAGAAAGGGTAACTTCGTGTGACCCAAATACAATTTACGAGTCTGCAAATGTTCAAAGACTTGATGTGTCATGTGATTAAAATCTTTGTGTGAAACGAAATATTCTGACCAGCGCGCAATTGATGTTATTCCGGACGCAATAAACCTGTGTGGAACTTTTCGTGCTCTGCAAAAATGGAACTAAACATCGCAATATCACACTTGGGAAGACAATCACACTTGGATCACTACGCTTTGTGAATTGTCCATAAAACTTGTGTTGAGGGATTTTAGCACTTATCTTTCATGGAAAACTATATTTATTGATGTAGTTTTTGAAATATTCAATGTATTTTTTATGTTGTTGGTTTGTGCAAGATTTTGCCATAACAATAGTAAAGGCTCATTTGGACCCCAAATTATTGGACAAAGATGATGCTTTTCCCTTTTCTAGTTAGTTCAATCTTTTGTTTATTGTGCATTTTCACAAACATTTTGGAGTATGGTCAACTTAATTTTATTTGTCTTTGATAATATATCTCATGTATTTAATTCCTTTCAACCCATAAACCAAGAAAAACAACGCAACAACCTCAAAAATATTAAAAATAATATTTAAGACATCTATTTTCTTTGTAAGTTATCTAATCTATATTAAAATATTACTAGCAAAAATACGTGTGTTCTTTTGTTGGCAACTTGGCTTGCCACATAGGAAACTAGACCAACAACAAAACATTTTTTTCTTCAGGATTACTACTCGAAATTGATCAAAAAATATGATGTTTTTGAGAGCTAAACTTTTGTTACAAAAAATTCCAACCTTGGGAACTACATGTCTAGTGTTTATCTAAGCCTTTTCAAGTTGTCTATAGTAACTATGAGGAAAATAAACATCTAAGAGACTAAATATAGGAGATAAAATTAGAGGGGAGTATAGTAACTATGAGGAAAATAAACATCTAAGAGACTAAATATAGGAGATAAAATTAGAGGGGAGGGGACATTGTGCCCTAACACTTGAGGAGTTCCTTTACTGGGGTTGTTGAAGTTGATACTCGCGCTCTTCTCTGCTAGAATGGATTATTTCTTGTCCAACGCCTTTATTTGGAGTTGGATATATTCCAACTACATAGAGAATTCATTGCGGGCATATTGTTTGGTTTTCAGTGCTCTGCCTAAGAGTGCCTTCATATACAAATATCAATCTATTGTTCTATAGTATTTGGTCTCTTGTGACCAAGATGCTCGGTGCCTAGGATACATGCAACCATTTATGCATCTATTTCATTGTTTGGGGTTGTAGTCCTTTCCAGGCAGACATCTGCTTCTAGAATTTCCAGAGCATCTCAAGTTTCCAGAGGAGTATGAGTAGAGAAATTCTCAGTTGCCTTTATTGCTTCCTACTGAGCTTGTGGGAGCATAAGACTTGGACAGAAATTCCTTCATCTACCCACAATCCTCCCTCTGACCATAGCTTCACTCTAGACTCCAATTCCACCGTTGAGATAGTAAGAAGAGCTCCTCACCTGTGTGCACCAACCACACCCCACACCAACCACTCATCGAAATCCAACCGCTCGCTAAGAGCCAACCACCCTGATAATAAAAACTGTAGTGTTTCTAGAGTTCTGAACTAGCAGCCATGTTTTAAAGCCTTCCATCATAATGGTATATCCCTTGGCTTGCGTACCCTCATAATTACTCTAGATTTAAATCCAATGCATTTGGTCGAGTGTTGTAATTACTATCGGTTGTGCTGATTTACCAAGGAGGGTCATCATCTCTTGACGAGATTGAGTACAAATAGATCCAACGTGATGTTGAATTAACCTTTCACTTGTTTGTAGATCCTTTCCCTGATTTCCAAGACTCTCCCTTATAGCTCGCTTCAAATCCATCCTTGTCGAGTTAAATGTTAGTCCTGTGAATTTAATTTCCCGCTCATTCATATTAATTATTTGTGTGGGGGGAATTAGAGGTAGACCTAGGTGGGTCATTGAGGCACATGCCAAGTAGAGCCAGGTGGGTCATTGAGGCACATGCCAGCCCAACACGTGGTCTCTGATGGCCATGGTTCTAGCATGCAACCTTCGTTAGTCACCTGAATCAGGGGACTAGAATCGTTCCTGGCTAGAGTGTTGCATTCCAAATTCAGGTGTGTTGTGTCTTTTCTGTTGGTTGGTCACCCCTTCATTTGCCAGTCGGTTTGTTAGATTATTGGCAGAGTGAAGAACATGAGAGGGGATAATCACCTCAATTAGAGGTATGAGGGATTGAAGTCTCTGCAGTCCCCTCTTCATTATCCAACCTGAAGATATTTTGGTTATGGTTGAACCGTGTAGCATTTTTCCAAGGATTCAAATAATGATAAGAGAGTTACCTTACCTAGAAGCAGTGTTGTTGTATTATATGTGTATTATTCCATGCTATATTCCAAATTGTGGACCCATTGTTATTGCCTTCCATCCTTATGAGATTGTGGTATTCCATTTGTGGGCTATATTTTCTCTTCCAAATATCCCCCCATGTATCTCTTTTTCTTTTGATCCATCTCCACCAAATTTTCACCCCTAGGACTAAACTTAATGTTTATAGGTCTCTTAGTTCGAGTCCTCCTACCATCTTAGGTTGACATACTTTGTCCTAACTGACTAGGGATCATTTATTTTCCATTTTTTCTTCCCCCATTGGAAGGATCTTTGCAAATTCCTAACAGCCTTTAGGATGGATTTGGGAGCTGCCAATGCTAAGAAAAGGTAAAGAGGCATTGCCTGCAAGATTTATTTTAGCAATACAAGACGACTTGGCAGATTCAAGGAGGGAAAGGTCTAGCTTGCTAGTTTCCTTTCCATCTTGACCAGAAGGTCTTCCTAGGTGGAATTTCTTAAAGAATTTTCTATTAGTGGAGCACCAGGTATTTGGATGGAAAAACACTACATTGAAAGCCTAGGATTCTAGAAATGTTGTTTTGAATGGAAATGTGAGTATTGAAGAAGAATATTTGTGACTTACCTTGATTGATGGTTATTACAAAGGCCTCCATAAAGTCTATTAGCACATGTTTGATTTCCAATGATTCCCAAACAGTTGGGTTCCCAGTAGCATTGTGTCATTGACAAATTGTTGATAGGAAACAAGTAGATCTTCTTCCCGAAGGAAAAGTCCTTTGATCTTGTTTTGAGATATTGCAGTCTTGAGATCCCTATGTAATCCTTCCACCATGAGAATGAAGAAGAAGGGAGAAAGAGTATCAACTTATCTAATTCCACGAGAGGGAGAGAAAGTGGAGGAAGGAGAACCATTGACCAGAATTAAGAAGAAAGTAGAGGAGGTGAGTGAGATAATCCAACAAACCCAGGGGGCAGAGAATCCAAAGGAAAGGATAATGTGATGAACGTATTTCCAACTTAATTTCTCTAATTCTTTGGACATGTCCAACTTGATTAGCATGCGCGCAGTTCTAGTGGCTTTCAAGGAGTGGATCATTTCATGGGCTAGGATGATGCCATCTAGGATTTTGCGTCCTTCCACATAACTGATTTGATCATGAGAAATGAGGTGAGGGAGGATAGGCTTGAGTATGTTTGCAATTATCTTGGTGATTATTTTGTAGGCTACATTGCAGAGGGAAATTGGTCTAAATTTGTTGGGATATTCTACTTTTTCTTCTTTTAGGATAAGAGCTAGGAAGGTGGCATTGAGGGTAGGGAGGACATTGGATAATGGAAAATAATATTCCACTAGTTCTAGCACATAGTACTTGATGAAGGGCCAAAATATTGAAAGAAGTCAGTCATGAAACCATCCAGCCTTGGATATTTCCCTTTGGGCATATCCGTTACTACTTTCACTATATGTTCAACGATAGTTGGTCTTAGGAGATCATCGTTATGTTCTTGGGACACCAACTTCGGAGTGTTTCTGGCTATTTTATTAATGGCTTCCCTTCAGTCCTATTGCATTTTCGTAAGTAGGGTTTTGAACTAGTTAACCAATTCTTGCTCAATATCTGTATGTTGTTTTAGTTGTTGTCCCTGTCCATTTTTTATGGAGATTATGCAGTTCAATTGTCTTATGTGGATGGTGGATCTATGGAAAAATTTTGAGTTGTGATCTTCTTCTTTGAGCCACTGCACTCGAGATTTTTGTTTCCATAAAATTTCTTCTTGTTTGTCTCTGATGTCTATTTGGGTTTGTACATTGGTTTCCTCTGTGGCCAGGTGTTCCATGTGCCCCTTCTTGATCATTTTTTGTTGAAGCTATTCCATTTTTTTTTCTAGTTCTTTTTCCTCTTTAAAGATGTTTTTGAAGACTTCCTTGTTCCATTTATTGAGTTTTGCTTTAATGTATTTTAAGCATCGTTGGAAGAGGTATATTGGAATTTCTTGAAAGTGTTTTGATTCCTACCACCAGTTGTCAATGTTTTCCAGGAAAGTGGGGTGCTTTATCCATAAAGATTCAAGTCAAAAGGGTCCAAGAGAGGGAGTATCTGAGAGAATTAGATCCATCTTAATTGAATAATGATCGAAGCCAGTACAAGGGAGAATAAAGGAGTCAAGGTAAAGGATGATTAAAGGAAGAGAACCAAAGACGACAAACGACTCTATCCTCGAGGTGACCTGACTTTCCCCTTTGCACCAATTTTTCCAGGTGTGAACACCGTTGGAAGAGGGCATATCAATTAATTTGATATTGTTGATGATGTCCTTAATTTTAAGAGATCCTTAGTCTAACTTGTGAATGCCTCCTCTTTTTTCGTCAAAGGAGGTAATGGTGTTGAAATCCCCTCCTATGATTTGGTGATTGTCTCCAATGATGGTTATTATGGCTTGGATGGATTTGAGAAAGAGGTCCTTAGTAGGGGCAAAGGGAAAGTTATAAACGTTGCTAAAGAAACCTGAGGAAGCAGTTCCAATAATTCCAAAGTGGGCAGATAAGGTCCACGAGGTGGAAAAGAAGGAGGTCAAGTTGATTTCAAAAGGCTTCCATAGGATGGTGAGTCATCTTGTGGCACCTTGAGCATCAATGGATGTGACTTGAGAGTGTTTCCAAAGTTTAGAAGCAAGAGTGATGAGGAGGTTGCTTGGGCATTTGGTTTCCTATAAGAGGATCACAGTGAGATTTTCTTTTGCAATGAGTTTCTTCATCATTCGATGTTTTGTTTTACCATTGAGACCTCTAATATTCCAGGAGAGTATCTTCATGAGGAAAAGTGTGGTTGAAGGGAAAAATATCATTCATCACAATAATTCTTCCCTAGTTAATTAAAATTTCACCTAGCTCTTGAAGGAGTTGTTTATTGCTTCTGCCTTATTTATTTTCCTCTTTGGCCAGTTTGGCCACATCTTTAGAAGCATTAGTTTTAACCCCAAGCACTGAAGAGGAGGAAGAGGGATTTCCTTTTTGTTGTGTAGAGTGTTGGTCTTTGCTTCTTACGTGGGCTTCTTTAACCATCTGAATCTGTTGTTCTAAGATGGAGTTTGGATCTTGATGCCTCCAAGAAACCACCAGTCTTTCCCTACTCCTATCACTCCCTCTGTTGCATCTTTCACTTTCTCCTTTCCAGGAGCTAATGCATTGTGATTAGTCGCCTAATGATTGCAACCAATCAAAGCATTACTATAGGATGGAGCTGAGTTGTATCATCCAACTCCTACCATGCTGAAAGTTGCAGGCATGATGATATCTCTGACAGTAAATCCTAGCTCGTACGTAGTTACCAAGGATAGGCATGGATTGAATTATATGCACATATTATTATTAGATCATCCTTAAGAAACCTATATATATAAACTAAGTCATCAAATTTTAAGGAAAACAATATTTTTTCTTATTTATTAGGTATTCTCGAGGTTGAAATTCTTTTAAAATTTGGAGCAAAATGCACGTTGTCATATTTATAATATGTATACTTTTTATACTATGTTTTAAATTGCGAGAAGCTTGATGACTAAATGTTGTTTGCTTTATGATCCTTAGTAACCATTTGTGAAGTGTTTTAAGCAACTGGTTATGGGTGATCTTATGTTGGATCCTTCATCGTAGGTTCTTATTATAGCTCATGTGTTATCTTGTCAGGTACCAAAGGGATTGTCACTTGATTTGCATCATACTTGGTGTGAACCTCAATTCTCAATTCCATTATGGCATTAGCTAGAAATATCAATGTAAGACATTATCTCTTAACTTATAAATAATGGATAGTCGGACATGATGTTTATTTCATCAAGATTTTGTATCTTAAAATGTAGTTTGTTTTGTTCGTTTTATATATATATCTTAAAATGTAGTTTTCATCATCTTTGTTTTATATATTGCACTACTATGATGTTCGGAAGGAGTGCAATGGTGGCCTTTTCTATGATTTCTCAAATATGGAGAATTACTTGAACAAGGATTCTATTAGGGATTCCATGGGGGGTGGGAGCTGGAAATTTGTCTCCTATATTCCTCTAGTTTATGAATCTATGCTTATTGATTGGATGCGGAATTTGGAAGTTGGCATTTCAACACTCTTGGAGGATGGTGTCAAGATGCTAGTTTATGCAAGGGAATATGATCTCATTTGCAAATGGTTAGGTAATGATCTTGTGTGCATAGAACATTTTTATTTGGACAATAACTTTATTGTTATTAACTTATTTGTGGTTGTGTTTTTTAGGCTTGTCAGCCTAATCTTCAAAATTGAAAAGCTAATTGTTTTTAGGAAATTCAAGATGGGTGAATTCCATGGATTGGTCTGGAAGTGAGAATTTCAAGAAGGCACCTACAAAATCCTTCCTTGTAGATGATAAGGAAGAAAGTTTAATAACCAGTTGAGGAGCACTCAGCTTCCTCAAGGTAAAAGGCACTCTATTATCATCTTTGATTTCTTTGTACAAGTACATAACTTCTTCCTTTATGAAATCTTCTATTTTGGTGCACCATGTTCATGATGCAGGTAATATGGTTCCAATGGATCAACCAAAAGCAACCTTGGAGATGTTAAAATGTTGGACACAAGAAAGTATTATTGATGACAACTCTCAGATTCTAAAGACAATGACAAAGATGCCAGAGAATAATTTTCAATGTTAGTTATTTGTTTAACCAAGAGAATTTTTCTCTTAACTTGGATTTATGTAAATATTTTTATATATTTAGTAGTGTGCATCCCCAAAGTTGTGTATTTTCTGATTTGAAAAAATATTTGTGCATTGGGACCATCAGTCTCGTTAGCTTTTGTTTATTCCTGTAATGGCCTCTTTCTTACTATATAGAAATAGTATTTGTTAATGCTTACCAACCCTGGTGGAATTATTGTTCTACATGGTGTTAATAATTCAAGAACAAGAATATTATGTAATGTGTTATTCTAGCATATTCTAATGTCCAAATGGCTAGAAAAAATGTAAATTCAACAAAATTATTTTGCTAAGTTAGGAAATTCAAAGCATGATGCTTTTAACTTCCATTTGATGCTTTTATTAACCAAAGATGAGGATACATTTTGTTGTTTAAAAAGATACATTGCATCCCATTGTTGTCTACTTATAATAGTTGAATTTGAGTCTTTGTGGTTTGACTATGTTTTCCTTCTCACTCGTTCTATTATTTTATTTTTAAAAAATATGTCTATTTTTTTATTTTTCCTCTTTCCCTTTTCCCTTCTATAAAGCCTCTCAAATATTAAGTGCTTGTCATGAAAAGATATGTCCATAAAGTCCATGGACTGTCTATTTTACATTTTAGTTTGATAGTTGTAAATTGCTATTCAGATTGCCTTGGAGTTTGATGGACATGTACCCACCATTGGCGATTTGACTCTTTTAACATAATCATAATATATATGTAAGGATGTCAAGGAGAACATGCTCAAATTTACCAACTTGTTATCATGATGTACAATAAAGCTTGGAAGATGTTACGAGAGTGTTTGGGTCTTTCTTTTCCCTGTCCTTTGCATTTTTGTTTTAGAGATATGCATAGGTTTATATGGTTGCATTGAGATTCAAGTGAGGTGCAATTTGAAAGTTTAGGTGATTGAAATGTGCCATGTTTATTTAGTGTAATGCTTATAAATTAAAATATACGAAATTGACTTCTACAATGTTATGAAAGCTATTTTTCATATATGATATTAAAATAAACTAGCATAGATATATTTCACTCTTGCACCTTGCTATTGTTTTAATCTTTTGATATTTAATAGATTTTGTGTTCAGATGAATGTATGTTAATTCCTTCTATAATGTACGGGAGTGTATCACAATCCTATATAAACATAAGATTGGTTCTTTATGCATAAACTTAGTGAGTCATTTGACATACATGAATCAAAGGAAAGTTGTTTTCATCCTCTCAAGGTAGCCTCTTTAATTCCTCTTTAGTT
>ML787797.1:310682-338907 GCA_009831015.1 Picea engelmannii | reverse complement strand
ACTAATTGCTGCAGAAGTTTTCCCAGTTCCACACTAATTTTTCTTTCCTTTTGCTTTCCGTATGGCACTTCCAAGCTCTGCTCACTCTGATTGATGGTGTAAGACTGAAGGAAATTGATTGAATTAAGCAAGCTTGGGGACCACAACGAAATCTTTATAGCCAAGCTTCCATCAAGCTTCTGTTGGCTAACTGTTAACTGTTCCACATATCTAGGTAGAGAACCGTATGGAGTAATGGACCATTCCAGAAACTCCCAAACGAGAAAACGGTTCCAGTTGGTTTCCAAACGAGCTGTCGGCGGTTAAATACAGTTCGGATTGGTTTCCCAACGGTTCAATACAGTTACGGTTCTGGTTGGTTTCACGGCGGTTCAATACGGTTAAGGGAGCGGTGGTTCAATACGGAAGGGAGCTTACAAAGATAGGATCCTTGCTACTCCTCTAGTATGAGCAGCCACTATATACTTAAAACAATCAAATTAGTAATATTGATGATAATTTTTAGTGTGTCATTTATGTCTTATATATGAAGATGAAATACTATAAAGATTTTATAAATCCTAATTTAAGTAATCAAAACTAATTTTTTAATGAACAAAATGAATATTGTTAAAATTAAAACCAATGCTAAACTAACCCAAAAACACTTTATGATGAGAGAATATATAAAAAAATTAATTAAAAAAAAAAATTAAGGATAATCACCATTTCCTTTCAACTTATCTTAGACTTAATAATATAAGAATAACTTTACCTAATTTCATAGTTCAACTTCTATTTTATATTTTCCTATTTTATATTTTCTCTTTAGAAAAACCATATTATTATTTTAAAAATGACATTCTAAAAATATTTAATCAAATTCATTTGCTTTTATTTTACAATAAACATCATATGCAAATAATCTTAGTCTTTTACCCATTTCCTCAATAAATGTCTCCGTCACCCTTTTTCTAGATACCTCTTATAAATTTATTTAATTTATAAATTTATGGGTTTTCTAGATACCATTTTTCATATGCAAATAATACTAAAAATTAAAAAAAAAAAAGTTATTTACCCATTTCCTCAATAAATGTCTCCATCACCCTTTTTCTAGATCCTCTTATAAATTTAGTTTATAATAAAGCATTTTTTTCTTAACAAAGATGAAAGTCATTTAATTTTGCATTTTTAATGATGTTCTTAATCCGTAAATTAAAAAATATATATTAATAATAAGGGGAAATCAAGTTTATTTAATTTCATGTTAAAAATATAATTTATTTATATTATGATGATGATGATGATTAAAAAAAAAAATTACTAATAATAAGGGGAAAACAAGTTTATTTAATTTCATGTTAAAAATATAATTTATTTATATTATGATGATGATGATGATGATTAACGTCCACTAAGACCTAATTGGTCTATCGGACCTTAAGAGGGTAAGTGATTACTTGTGATAATTATAAATACAATATTTATAATTAATATATAAAAATAATATTAAAAATATATTTATTATATTAAATTGATTTTGGTACACATAAATGTGGAATATAGGTAAACGAATTAAGCTTTCCGTCGGCAACCATGCAAACGCATTCTCCTTTAGATCGTCCAACAATTGAGACCACCATGTTGAATAATATAAAAATTTCATCTTGAATCAGTGAAAGGTCAGGATTCAGATTAATTCTCTGCTAAATTGCGTCTACAAACAGAGAGTTCTAGAAGTTGTAATTGGCTATATTTTGGTCTTGTATTTGGGTGTGGAGTTGGTTTTTGTTTTTTCTGAAGGGGTTTTCTCAAACCTTGTTGTTGAAGCTTTATTTTTCTATATCTCCAGCTCGTGATTGAGGTTTACAGTATATTTCTATAATGTTATCTTTATATTCTATTTCTATAAGTATCTCCATCAATATTTCCATCAACTTTGTGCTCGAATACTATCCCTTCTCTCTGTATTGTTCTGTCTAGTTTTACAAAGCTGGTTTTTTCCAGCACTCTGAATCACAAGAAGGCTTTGCGAGTTACAGGAGAACTCACGATTGGTGGAGGTGATGAAGGACTAGCTACGAAGGTTTGTGATCTCGGAAACTTCACTAAAGGCTCAACAGTATCCTTAGAAGGGGCTTTGAAACAGGATAGGGTATCCTTAGAGGAACATGTTAGAGGTGTCGTGTGGAAGCATAACCTTCGAAGCTTAATTCAAAAGTGTGGAAGCCCAAAAGAACTAAGCGATCCTTGGTTCTGGGAATGGATATTGGGCTTGAAGAGTCGTCCTCTCTCACCATGTGTGCCCTTGTGGGTAGACTTGTCGATCGTCTTTTCTGTAAACTTTCGGTAGCAGAGTGGATGAAGGTCACATGGGAACCCATTCTGGGTTATTCATCAGAGCTCCTCATGCTACCGAGGGGATGGTTTGGTTTTGTATTCAAATATCCCGAAGACTCAATAAGGATTCTGGAAAATTTATGGACCTTTGAAGGTGGCAGCCTTATGCTCAAGCAGTGGAGGCTCAAATTTGATCCGGTTACCGAATATTTCAGCGTTCGGCACCTATGGGTATTGTTACCAGGTCTTCCATTACAGTTGTGGAACCTTAAAGCCTTGGAGGCTATTGGAAATGTGTTGGGGCGTTTTATAAAGACATGTGAGGCCGCAATGCTCTCGAGTGACAGACGTATGGCAAAAATACTAGTTGAGGTTGATATACATGGTGGACTATTGGATACTCTAGAGATAGAATGGCGTGGCATGGTGTTCGCACAAAGGCTATACTACCTTGGAGTTTTGTTTCGTTGCTCACGCTGTAGACAGATGGGTCACCTAAAAAAGGATTTTCGACTCCCTTTTGGAGTTTATATGGCCGAGCCACTTTCGGATGAAACAGTATCAAATGGTTATTCACAGGAGGTGGAGACACTGGAGCGGGGTAACTACCTAGGAGCTTGGGATCTGGATTGTTCACCTTCTTCAAATTCTACTTTCGTGGGTAATTTATGCCATTACGTTCCTACTCTATATTTTTCTTTGATTGCATGGGAAAGAGATCACCTCAATTCCTTTTTTTCTATGGTGTCAAACGAAACTGGGGTGTCTGATACATCTGAGTTGTGGGGCTGTGAGTCTGAGGTAAACATTACCCTTACAGAGCCAGGTGTTTCCCCTCTAGTTTCAAAAATTGATGATTGTTCGACTCACCCTCTGTTGGCTGAGTCTCTATGTAAAACAACTTCTGCTCAACCAATTCCTTTGTTGATGGAAGACTCACCTTTGCTTCCGGGCTATGGGGAGCCCGAAGTAAGTGATCATACTTTGGATAGGATACTTACTGATCTAGTCCCTACTATTAAGGAGGTAAACAGTCAAGTTACTATTCCGACCTATTTAAGGAGAACTGAGGTGATTGTTGGGGAATCGGGTACACTAGAACCTGATTTATTAAATTCAGCAGCCTCGAATGGCAAGACACTTGCATGGTTGCGGGGATCGGGGCTTGAACTATCACCTCTAAAGACTAAAAGTGCGTGTAAAAAATAGTGGGCTATCCATTCCAACCATTCGACTTCTTCACTTTCCATTATTGACCAAGGGGCACTTAGAGGCATCAAAGCCCTTGCCAAGGCCAAGTCATGATCATCCTATCCATAAATATTAGAGGGGTAGGAGGACCCCTTAAAATGGCCTCTATGCGTAGGCTCCTTTCAAATATTTCTCCTGATATTATTTGTCTTCAAGAGACAATGTCCAGTGATGTAAAGGCTAGGGATTTTATGTTTGTTTTAAAGCCGGATTGGATGTCATGTGTTGTAAGTTCTACTGGAAATTCGGGTGGCCTGCTTGTATCTTGGGATCCTCATTTTTTTTGCATTCTCTCCAGTTCTTACATGTGGCGGCATTCTCTTGACAGGTTCCATTCTTGTTGATAAGAGGAGTCTTACTCTTCTGAATGTCTATGGACCATGCACGGATCATAGGACCTTCTGGAAAAAATGTGCAGAGAAGGGACTATTAGATCAGAGTGATTTAATTATGGTAGGAGATTTAAACTTTAATTTAAACACTCATGTTTTTTTTGGGCACAACAACTTTAGAAGATCCTTTGGCTACTTTTTTAAAAGATTTATTTGCTAACACACCATTGGTGGACGTGGCTTCGACAGAGATGGTTCCGACCTGGCGCAATGGAAGGATTGGGGATTCAAGCATATCAAAAAGGCTTGACAGATTCTTTGTGGCTGAGGATTTGATTGGGCCAGCGACGAAGTATAGATTGTGGGTGGAACCTACCTTTATTTTAGATCATGCTCCAATTATTTTACAACTTGATATTGGCATTCCTAAGATATTGCATCCTTTTAAGTTTAATCTGGTTTAGTTAAGTGACAAAACCTTTTCAAATTTAACAAGAGAGGTATGGTTGGACAGACGTTTTGAGCTAATTGAAGGGGCACAAAGGAGGCTTGTTGAAAAACTTTCTCTTCTAAAACGACAGGTCAAATCATGGTCAAAGGAAAAACAAAAAAGGGATAAGGAATTATTAACAAAAGTGGAAGGAGACTTGGAATATCTATATCTCCAGAAATTCAATGGAACCTATACTGGTGAGCTAGATATACAATGCAAGCGAATGGAGGAAGTGCTCAATAAGCTACTACTTGATGAGGAAGAAAGATGGAGGCAGAAAAGTAGGGCTACTTGGATAAAGATTGGCGACAAAAACACCAAGTTTTTTCATAATTTTGCCAGCTATAGGAGAAATAAGAAATTTATATGGGAGATCACAGATGAAGCCGGTTGTTTGCACACGAGCCAGGAAGTTATTAAAAAATAAGTTGTCTCCTGTTTTAGCTCTTTTTTTACTGATCAAGGACAGTCTAACGTGCGGGCACAGATGGAAACAATCTGTCTTTATCCAAGGATTGTTATGGAGGAAGAAGTCTCTATTTTAGAACAGGTTGTAACCATGGAAGAATTATCACTTGTGCTAAAAGGTTTTGCAAAAGATAAGAGTCCTGGACCCGATGGGTGGACAATAGAATTTTTCCTATACTTTTTTGATTTGGTGGGCCTTTACCTACTTGCAATGGTTGAGGATACTAGATGTCGTGGAGAAGTCTATCGGCCGATCAATTCAACGTTTCTTGCTCTTATTCCCAAATCTAATCGACCTTGATCCTTCTCTGATTATCGCCTGATCGCGTTGTGTAATTTATGTCATAAAATTGTAACAAAGATAAACGCAAGAAGGATCAGACCCATTCTCTCTCATTCTATGTCTGAGGAACAATTGGGTTTTCTCAAGGGACGTAAGATTATGGATGCCATAGGTACTGCTCAAGAATGTCTTCATAGAATCAAAGAAAAGAGACTATAGGCTATTATTTTGAAGCTCGACCTTAAAAAAGCTTATGACTACACGAATTGGGATTATCTTAGATTAATGTTGATCCAGTGTGGTTTTGGTCATCACATGACTAAATGGATCATGGGTTGTGTGACATCGGCATCATTGGTCATTCTGATTAATGGAGAAGCTACAAAATTCATCAACAATGGGAGAGGATTATGTCAGGGGTGTCCACTATCTCCTCTTTTATTTATCTTAGTAATGGAAGGTTTGAGCCTCTCTCTAAAAAAGAGTCATTCGGATGGTCGTTTGACGGGTATAAAAGTCTCTCGAATGGTAAGAATTCTACATCTCCTGTTTGTGGATGATGTGATAATAATGTCAAATGCATCCATTATTGAATGGCAGGAAATTCATGTTATTTTAAATGCTTTATGCGATGCTTCCGGGTTGGAAATCAATGAAAACAAATCTACATTGCATCATTTTGGTGTTCAGTTGGATCTACTAAATCATTTGATGGTGTTGTTTCATTTTGGCGCTAAGAGTTTAACTGTGGGTTTTAAATACTTGGGTTATTATTTAAAAATTGATAGTTATAAGGTGGTTGATTGGTAGTTGTTATTGAAGAAATATGAACGGAGAATCTGTCATTGGTGCAACCGCTTCCTTTCTCTGGGGGGCAAATATGTCTTGATTAAGGTTGTGTTGGAAAGCCAACCTATTTATTGGTTGGCTTTAGCACACATTCCAATTTCAGTTTTAAATTGGATTCGCAAGCTGACCTTCTCATATCTGTGGTCTGGAGCAAAAACTACTTCTTCGTATCATTTGTGTAAGTGGGAGACAATAGCCAGGCCAAAGAGTTTTGGTGGCTGGGGGATAAGAAACATTTTTTGTTTCTCGCGTGCCTTAGCTGCAAAATCACTATGGAGAGGTTTGATGCATTCTGGGGTTTGGCAACGGGTCTTGAAAGATAAGTATTTTCCTCATTTATCTATGATATCTTGGCTTCGTTCTATTGATCCTCGGTCTCTTTATGGTTCACAAACTTGGAAGAATTTATTAAACGCCTTGCCATTACTCGTTCATTGGCTGGCTTGGAAACCGGGGGCGGGGGTTTCCATTATGACTGGTAAGGATGAATTTTTGGGGATGGGAAAAGGCTCCATTCTTTCAATGGAATTGATAGCTCAATTAAATGAGAAATGGATTTATTATCTTTTTCAAGCGAGCAAAGATCTGGTTGTGGGAGCGACATGTAGCAATTGGCTAAATAGTAATGACTTGGGACTAGTGGGTGATCTTACTGYTGAGTGGGAAAGGTACAGACTTTGTTTGATTGATGCTGGAATTGCTCTAACAGATACTCAGGATGAGTTAAGGTGGACAGGAGGGGATTGTACCGGAMTTTTAACCACAAAGAATGTATATAAAGCACTGGAAGYCGAGCTATGGCAGAAGAAAAATGGAGGTGTGAGGAAAAATTTATGGACCTAGGAATGCCCACAAAAGTTAAAATTGTTTTCGTGGCTCCTCATAGAAGATAAGTTGCTCACCTGGAACAATCTACACAAGCGTGGATGGCAAGGTCCCGGAATTTGTCTTCTTTGTAGAGGTAATAAAGAATCGGTTCTACATCTTTTTGTTCAATGTCCATTTACTTGTTCTATTTGGTTTAAAATCATAAATCGTTTCAAACTGGTCTTTGGATGGTCGGGCACCACAATTATGGAATGTTTTGAATCTTGGAATAAAAGGAATTATGGTTACTCATCCCTGCCAGCTTTCATTTGTTGGTATATCTGGATTGAAAGGAATTTGGCCATATTTGAATCAAAATCTTCTTCTATAGAGAAGGTCATATTTCTATCTATTGTTGTTGTGGCATGCCACAGTACTCAGATCTCGCCAAAATCTTTTAGACGCACTGTCCACTTCTTGCCCAGGCACAAAATCATAGGTTGGTTTGATGGAGCATCACATAGAAATGGTGAAAATAGTGGAGTTTGGGGCGTTATAAAACTAAATGATTTTATTGTTTATAGATGGACTCTTAATTGTGGTAAGGGAACAAATACACGAGAAAAACTCTTGGGAGCTTGGGTTGTCCTCACCTTGGCACTTAGACTATCTATTTCAAATATCGACATTATTGGGGATTCCAAAATTATTATTGATTGGCTTAACAACAATGGTTCTCTGCAGGTAATTTCTATAGACTGTTGGAAAGATCGGGTAAGGGAACTCATTGAGCAATTTCCTATCATCACCTTTGCCCATGTATACAGAGAAGAAAATCAAGAGGCTGATTTTTTATCCAAAAAGGCACTGATTGAACGACCAGGAGTGATAGCATACAATCAATGGAATGATGGTCATGAGGGACCAAGATTATATTTAAAGTTGTGCTAGCTCTATCTTCTTGAACTTGCAATTTCTATGTGTTTGTGGAGGCAATTTGGGGGTAGTGATGTAGTATCAAACTTTTTTGAAAAGTTTTTGTTTTTGGATAATTTTTTGGTTATGTTTTTGCAATAGGGCACTAGTTTGGTCAGACTTCTTGATCGCACAGTGGTATCTTTGTATATTGATCCGAGATGTAGTAGGACCTTTGGTGGTGAAAGTATAAGGCAAGACCTTCGAATGTATTGGGTTTATCCGTCTTTGTAAACTGATTATATATCTTAATATAATGTGCAATTTTCTTGTGGAAAAAAAAGTACTTTTTTCCCGCCTAAAAAATAAAAGAGAAGACGGTTTATGGTTTATGTCACATATACATAATCATTACGAAAATAACCTACCTTTAATGGTTGAGAATATTTATTTCTTATTTGTTATATTATAATAATATTAATGTAACGTAGTCAAATATGGTATTTATAATACAACTAAAAAATAATATAGTAAGATTAATTCAATAATTTAAATTTAAATTTTTTTATTAATAAATAAATAAAAATTGATTTTCAAAAGTATTTTATAATGTGAGATTAATTCAATAATTTAAATTTAAATTTTTATATTAATAAATAAAACGTTTCTTCATTTTCAAAAGTATTTCATAGTACACTAAGTAAAAATAAAATAGTGAGATTAATTCAATTATTTAAATTTAAATTTTTATATTAATAGATAAAACTTTTTTTCATTTTCATTTTTTAACAAACCCATGGAACATGCAAGGCACGAATTTAAATTATTTTATAATGTGAAATTAATTCAATAATTTAAATTTAAATTTTTATATTAATAGATAAAAAAAATTCATTTTCAAAAGTAGAATTTAAATTATTTTATAATGTGAAATTAATTCAATAATTTAAATTTAAATTTTTATATTAATAGATAAAAAAAATTCATTTTCAAAAGTATTTCATAGTACACTAACTAAAAATTTCAAAAGTATTTCATAGTACACTAACTAAAAAAATAATATAATTAGATTAATTCAATCATTTAAATTTAAATTTTTATATTAATAGATAAAACTTTTCTTCATTTTCATTTTTTAACAAACCCATGGAACATGCAGCACGACTTTCAGTCCCAAAATATTGAATAAGATCCTTTTGAATTAATTGGGTTTTTAAAGTTCGAAGTATCATTTAGTTAATGGAAATGAGCTTCTTGAGAGGAGTCGCTTTTGGCCTGGTTGTATGTCCGCTCTCAATCGTGAACAGCTTCCAGATTACGAGTGAACATGAAAGCAATAAATAGTTTATAGTTTATGAGTGTGCTTTGATTGTAACTTAAATAACTGTAGTAATTGTAAGCATAATAAAATCGTGGTTATTTTTTTTTCAAAAAAAAAAATATTTTATATATAAAGTTTCTTTACATTATAGTATTTCATCACATTGATTATAGTCATTCCAAAACAAAGTTCAGATTCGAGAAGAATAATGTAAGAAAAGATGACCCCCGAATGGAGTGTCAGTTTGAAATAGGTGTCAAAGTGGAGGGGACGATGCCTGCCAGCACAGTACCAGCCACGTGATTGACGCATGCACCTCCCCTCCTCCCAAATTATGAATACGAGTTGCCCTCACTCCAGCTAGGACTTCCTTTACTTTTCGAGCGTGCTCCACCTTGTTTCCTCGTCCGATCAATGGAGCAGTCTTTATGGCAGTCACCTCTGCACGTGTGCGTCTTCCCTCTCCGGCTCAATTCTTATCATGTCGCTCATCGACTGGTTCACCAGATCTCCCTCTTCCTCGCAAAGCCAACACCCGGTTTGCAATCCTCCTTGGCCTTCACATGCTTCGTCTGCCAACTCTTCGAGCCTTCATTCCTTCTCTTCGCTTCGGTCTTGCCTCGGCTTCAGGGTAAATCAAAGTGGGGCTCTGCATGGTATCAAAACAGGCCTCGCTTGGCCATCCGGCCTCAGCCTACTCCAACACTGTCTCACGGCTCTTCGTCTTCTTCACCTTCCTTTTCTAGCCAGTCCTCTCAGAGCCAAAGCGGCCTCCCTCCTTTGTCCTTGTCATGGGCCTGTCAAGTCGAGTGGTTCGACCTTCAGGGGAATTCACCAGGCTTCACTCCCAGCCCATTATTGGACCTGGCCTCCTCATCACAACCAGCCTTGGTCGTCCCACCAAATTCACCAGAAAATTATGCTCTGGATCCACCACCTGTGCATCCACCCCTAACCTCGTCTCCTCTGGAAGACACCATCGTCCACCTGGGAAAACCATCGGGTCGGCCACACTCCTGCTCGGACTGCGCCTCGTGTGAAAAATTTCAAGATGGTCTAGCGATTTTGCAAGATCTGGTGTTCGTGGTTCGCAAGGATGTGGACGACATACGTTTTCGTCTGGAACTTTTGGACAAGAGAGGGACACAAATTCTTCAAATGCTTTCCACTCTGCAAGGCCCTCGACACTCTCCAGACCATGCCTCCAATGCACCAGCAACCTCAGCGGCGGTCTTGGTTCTGGTTCTCCAAGCACCAGCAGCGAACAACTCAGCGGAGGTCTTGGCTTTGGCTCTCCAGGTGCCAGCAGCAGACAACTTGGCAAACAACAGACCATCTCCATGAGCAACGACACTTGCTCAGGTGTCAGACTGCATGGCTTGTTTTATGTTTTGTTCATGCTTCCACGAGTGTACTTTTGGATATTTCTCTTTTTGCCTATCATAGGTAGTCCTAGTTACGCTAGAACACTGGACAGATTTGAATGAATCGGTTTTCCCACGGGGCGATTATGTTCCAGTTGTTTAAACCTGGGGGTTCTTTTTAATGGTTTTTGATGTACTAGTTGAATTGGTTTCCCTCTGGGGCAATTCAACATTCATAATCCTTAGACACTCATGACGCTACTATAATATTTTGCTTCTGAAAGGTAATTTATACATACTTACTTAAAAAAAATATGTAAGAAAAGATGAGTACTTAGGTCCCTGATCAATTATCTATGTGATTTATGTCTGAATAAAATTGGCATTGCTTCTAAGATAGATTTAGTGAGATCCATCCCATTTCTATAATAAGAAATGATTGGGACTCTACTGAATTTTTAAAAAAAATACTTAAGTGAAAAGAAGAAATAAGTAGTTTTTTCCATATTGAAAAATTATGGGAAAAACTTAATTTCTAACAATTTTTAAGAAGAAACAAGGTTGTGTGGCAGCGTAGTCCTTGCCAACGAGGTTAGAAAGCAAATATTGGAAAATGGGGTCGAATTGTAAATGACGAAAATGTTGTGTGTAATATGTATATCATGGAACATGGGGCAAAAGTAAATGACACTTGGCATGTAGAGCACCATTTATTTTTTGAAAGTATATAACAAACTACAAATTTGTTCACAGTGGAAGAAAAAAATTGGGAATTTAAATGCATTTTTCATATGGACTGGTGAAAGATAAAAATGTATGAAGACATACATTTAAAAGGAGATAGGAAATCAGTTTTATTTGAAATGTGTAAAAAAATAAAAGTTTGTTACATACTACTGGAAATGTTGAAATGTATATGACAGAAATGTTGCATGCAACATGTATATCACGGAACATGGGGCATAAGTAAATGACGCTTGGCATATAAAAATTGAAATGCATTTGTCAACATGGGGCATAAGTAAATGACGGTTGGCATGTAGAGCACCATTTATTTTGAAATATATAAAAAAAATAAAAGTCTGTTACATATAAAAATTTAAATGCATTTGTCATATAGACTGGTGAAAGATAAAATTGTATGAAGATATAAATTTAAAAGGAGATAAGAAAACAATTTTATTTGAAGTATGTCAAAAAATAAAAGTTTGTTACATACTACTCGAAATTTTGAAATATACAAAAAAATAAAATTATGTTACATATTAATGAGAATTTCAATACATTTGTCATGTAGATTGGGATTGGGGCTCTCGCGGACCATTAGAGAAATATGTACAAGAAACAGGACTGTAGAAAGAAGATGGAGTGCAATACCTGCAAAAAAAATAAATTGAAAGGTATAATTGTTTGTGTACACATCTCTATTTAAGAAAGTGGAATAACTGGGTTGATAAACAAAGCAAGATGCGATTAGTAGACTTACAGTGAGGGTACATATGAGCCCTTTGGCTATTTGTTTGCGGCTACCGTTTCATTGATGTTGTCGACGGCTGTGGTTTCGATGATGTCGTCAATGGCTGTTGGAATCTCGACAACTGCATGTTGCCTTTCATCAGCGGCCTGCTTCAATTGTTTTTCGAGTCATTCTTGAATGTAGCTTCTCATTAGGGCGACGTTGATCTCATTTCGGATTTTTATGTTGAAAAGATCGTTTTCTAATTCCCAGAAGTCGATAAAAATATTACACAGAGCCTGATGAATTGCCTCATTCTGTACTGAATATTTGACTAGCCAATCATCGATGTGAGCTTGATCAAAGTAAAGGATGTTGTAAAACTTTTCCAGAGACAAGGCCTTAAACATAGCAACATGTTTATCGAACTCTTGCATGGTTAAGGGAAAGGAGTTTGCGATTAAATCGAGTTCTTGGAAATCGTTGGTTTTTCCGGTTAAGTCTATTCTTGACAGCCTTGTGAATAATTTATCTTTCTTTGATATGGCTTGTTCACATGACTGAACAATGAGATACAGGTTCTTCACATTTTTTTTCCAACATGCATTCAATTGACCGATCCGGTTTTTGGATGGAAGATCTTGTTCTCTTCTTTTTGTTTCTATCATATTGTTGACAATGGTGCCAAAAGGAAGGACCATTTTTGAAAACAAATTTTCTTCATCTTTTAACTCCGCCTGCAAATGTTCGAGCAAACTATGTGCCCTGGTTTCAAGGTAAGTGATGGTTTGTGATGTTTTCCACGCCTCGGTAGCCAACTCCATTCTTTTCTTGATATTATTCTCCACGTATCCTCTACAGGATGTCAGCAGGGTGGAGGATGCTTTTACGTTAGTTGCAGGGGTGGTAGGCACGGCTACTGCCAAAGGATTGACAAGCAATGGCATAGGAATGAAAGCCTCTTCCAATTCCTTGACCCAGTCCTTTAACCTGGCATTCTCGGTCTCGATGCCTCCAATGGAATCATGAAGTGCTTCTTCGGTCGCGGTGTGAAGTTGACAGATTTGGGATGGCCGCATGTTGGCAATGGCAACCTCTAAACGAGATTTCCCTTTCTTATTTTTAAAATCTTTTTTCTCAATTATCAATTTTTTGGACTGGCTATCAAAAACGACGCTTTGGAACACGAAGGATTCATCTTCGTCAAAATTTTCGGTAACGGATATGTCCATTGGACGGCTATGCTAGATGGTGTTTCCGGACTGATCAAGGAAGCGGAACATGCTATACAGATCAGTGTCAAGTTCCATGTTCTCACTCTGAATTTCCGGCTCTTCCGCTTGTCCCACATTTTTTTTTCTCTTCTTCTCTACTAGAAGCTTGTGAGAACTATCAATTTTACAGTGAGGAGGGTCGTTATCTCCTCCTCTGCTTGAAGAACTTTGAGTTTCTTTGTTTCTGTGGTGAGTCGTTGGAGCGATGCTCCGGGATGTCGTACTTTTTGGAGTGTTATTTGTCGATTGAGCACTCTTGTCACCGGGTCCTTTCCCCTGTTGCGTGTACAATTTAGTGTAGCTTTGCACTGTGTCCACGTCGTTGGCATCAGAGGCAGGAGCGTTACCGCCACTGTCTCTGTTTTCGGGCAGGTGTTTTTTTTTAAAACAAATGCCAACGCCAAGTGTGTGTAAATGTTGTCGAAAAATATTATAGGGGTCGAACCCTCTAATGATTTCAACATATCTGAAGTTGGAGATGCTAGAATGCACTGCGAATTCCTCAATTTTCTTGACGTTTTTCAACACAAACTCCCTTACTTTCCAAGGAAGAGGAATAAACTGTTTTTTTTTCTTCTTTTGCAATAAATGAAACCAGTGATTGTATTGTCGTGCTACCTCTGCAACAAACATTATGTCCGTAATGTAACATGGAAGGAGAGCAGGTATTTTCATGTAGCCAAAAATTCTTATGACAGTGTAATTATCCAAATGTTCGAGTGTCCCCTTCCTGTGAAAAAAATTGGTTGCCTGTTGAGATATGCGGGGAGCATCTTCTCCTAACAACAAAACTTTGAAAACAGACACGAAGCCATTAAAAACTTCATAGAAACAGTGGGAAGCCTTGGGCTTACACAAGGCCTGGTACCAGAATGTTATTGGGTGGAATTCGCAGTTGACAGTGTTAGAGAGAGACAGTTGTGGAAACCGACAGGAATGCGCTATCGCAAAAACTAAATAGGACGACATATACAATTTATTTTCCCTTTTGAAGCTTGACAATTGGAAACATATTTCATGGGAAATTAACTTGCCCCAATAAAAAATGGCTTTTTCGTTGACTGTGAAATACAAAATATAAAGAGTCATCTGGGAAACAGTTGTTGTGGACTCCTGACCCGTTATTCTTGTAAACAGCCAGGCAATTTTGCGAAATGGATTTCTAAATGAACTAACCTACAAGATTGTAATATCGTCAAGAACTAGAAGCGGGTTTTCCAATAAATGGGGCAAGAGGTCCAACCCGTTATTATTCTTTGCTAGGAACTGTTTCGAATCTTCTCCTTTCAATGTCAATGTTGGCTCCAACAATCTTAGCATCTGGTGGAAGACCTGAGGTGAGAAAGAAACAGAAGAGCAATCCCGCAGTGGAATAATTCTTTTGTCTGAAATAAATTTATCAGCACACCAACAGACCAGGTCCTTACAATCAAAAAACTCAAGGACACAACCTGCACGAGCAATCCCAGAGGTCCAAATTACTTGGTTCTCTGCGGCAAAGGTTCAGTGATAAGAATATGCCCTGGACCACTGGAAGTTATGGTCTATGCCCGAAGATGTTCATTGTATCTCCACAGAATTGTTGTCGAGTTGATGCCATAGGTTTATGAGAATGTTGGTTTGCTCCAGATGATGGTTGAAATGAACAGTTAGAGTCGATAATGTAACTCTCCGCTAAATCTTGGTTAAATGCTTATGAATGGGAAAGCTCCTCGAGCCTTTTGTTGATTAATGGTAATCTGTATGGGTGGTCCATGATGAACTGTTATCAGTAAAGATTACTTTTTGCATATTTAGAAATGTGAAGGTGGCGGGTATAGCGAAGAGAAATTAAGGATTGGAGGTTTCGTGAACGTGCCAAGGCCATGACGTGCGAACGACATTTCATGATTTTGAAATCAACAATCGGAAGGGATAATATAACCCCCCGCAAATCTTGGTTTAATGCACATTAATAGGAGATCTCCTCGAGCCTTTCGCCCATCAATGACAATCTATACGGATCCTGCATGATGAGTTGTTACAATTAAATGTCAGTAATTTCATATATATATATATATATATATATGTGTGTGTGTGTGTGTGTGTGTGTGTGTGTGTGTATAACTATTTTTTTTCTTTTATTATAGACAAGCACGAAGGTGACAGAGATGGGGGAGAGCAAGGAAAGAATGGCAAGGTCTGAAAAGCGGTCGAATAGGATTGAAAAAAGGGTTACGGGGATACTCAGGAGAGGTGAGTGTTCCACGGTCAAATTTTATGTATCGGAATTTTTTACTGCAAAAAGTGTAAAATGGAAGAGATCATGATGGGGCAGTTCAGTGGTCGGTTTGTATATTTGCGGAATTCTGGCAAAGTGGCTAAGTATGGAATAAGGAAGCGGTCGGGCGGACTCGTTCTTGCATGCCTACAAGTAATATCTTATATATAATTGATAATTGATAATTGAAAAGGGGCACGGGCACAAGAACAACAAATAGGAACTGAATATTTCTTCAACCCGCCAAACCGACGATCCGCCCAAAGAAATTCGAAGAAATGGCGAAGAATGGAAAGCGGACAGATGGGCTTGATGGGAGGACAAACGGGCGGATAATAGTTCCACAGAAGACGTAAGGACCCGACGGTTAAATTGTATTTCTCGGAAGTTTTCAGTGAAAAATGTATACCACAGAAGAGGGCATGATACGTGGAGTGTAATGCGGAAGAGGGTATGATCTGAGTCCAGTTGTAAATTTGTCTATCGCGGAAGTGACGGTACTGTTCGCAGGGCATGGAACAACATAAGTCCAATCTAGATCTCGCCTACCAGGAATTCACGGTCAGAGAAGTCTCTTCGTCTGTCAATTTTTCTATCGCGAAACTCCGAGGCATTTATTAGCCATCCAGCCCGCAAGTCCGACTGTCAATTCGTATAGTGCAGAATTGTGGGTGTTGTTTGTAGAGCACGAAACTATAGAGGAAATGCTTTGCCCTTTAATATATCATCTGTGGCACAAATGTGGTATGGATCGTTTTAGCACTTTTCCATCCGTAAACAAAGGCAATCTTGAGCGCGCCAGCCCTGGATCTCGTGTGTCAATTTGTATATCGCGGAGGTCTGAATGTTGTTTGGAGGTCACGGAAAAGTACAAGTGCAATGTTGAGCCAGTCAGCACGCAAGTCCGCCTGTCAATTTGTATATGGCGGAACTCTAGGTGCTACCTGTAGGACACGAAACAATAGAGGGTCAATTTAAAGAAACGGGAAGCGCTCATTGGAAACGCATGAATCCACCAAGCCGCGCAGCAAGGCATTTTCGGAAGAAAAAAAAAACGATTAAGTAACCAGGAAGAGAAACTAAAGGGAATAAAAGAGTGGGAAAATAGAAAGGCAGAGAGTAGTTTCCGTAAGCACGAATTGGTTTCAAAGAAGCCCCATTGTTGCAAAACCATCATTTTCTACTAATTGTCAACAAATGCATTGTTGAAGATTATATTTTATTGCAACCTGTGCGTGTAAATATGTTTTTGATACATTCTTCCATGACTGTAACATATTAACTTAACTATTAAACTTCATTTTCTACTAATTGCCAGCAAATGCTTTGTTGAAGATTAGATTTTATTGGAACATGTGGGTGTAACTGTGTTCTTGATACATTCTTCTATGATTGTAACATATTAACTTAAGTATTAAACTTCTTGCATTATGGGTTGTTAGCATTAAAACTTAATAATTGCATGCCTAGAAACAAGAATGACAATTTTGTTGCAAGATTGTACATTGTTATTGCTATGTTCTATCTGCATTGCAAATAGAATTGAACGTTGATTTGAAACTGTGTGTAATCCATTTTTTATTTGCATAAAAGGCTGGTGGATTGACAGAGTACATTGTCATATAATTGTTACATGTTCCATCTTAGAAAAAATAACCTAAGTAAACACAATATCCAAGAACTACGACAGCATCGAACTTGCCAATGAGAACAGGCGTTAAATCCAGAAAAGAAGCAGCAACGAAGACTCCAAGCAATTCTTTTTAATAGCAAATCCATTTAAAAAAATAAGAAAAACCCGAGTATTGTACATCTATCCTTAGAAATTGGACCTAGTTCTTCAGGCCAAAACATTGAACGTATCTGCCACAAACACAAGCACGGGATCCGCAGTATGTAACATCCTTGCAGTTTTCTCCTCGATGAATAATCATGTGGTGAATTGATAGTTTTCAGAAGCTTCCCATGAGGAAGAAGATGAAAAACGTTGCAAGGAAAATGGAATAGCCCTTAACTGAAACCGTCTTTGCATAGTCGAAAAAAAATTAGGGACACAGGTTGCACGTGTAATTTCAGAGGCCCAAATTAGTCCATTCTGGGTGGAAGGAGATCACTAGTAGAAAAATGTCTTCCAGCAATGAGAGTTCTATACCTCATTCCCAAAGATGTTAATTGTATATCCAGAGAAGAGGACAATAGTCTCGCAAGAGAATAATTTTTTGGCTTGAAATATATCTCTGGGAGCATCAATATATCATTTCTTTACAGTGAAACTCTTCCGCCCAAAACGGACTAATTTAGAACACTGGAATTCCTACTTTCGTGTTGCAAAGAGGCTATTGCGTTCAGCATCAGTTTCTTTTCTGAAACTCCTTTTGGTGTTGTCAGGACCGCCATCACTGAGCCAAGAAGTTCCGCTCGTTATGGTTGATTTCAATTTGGGCACAGGAGTGGGAAGAGTTTCTGCATTGCCATCATCCATCGTCGTATCATCGGCTATCAGATCATCTTCTTCCAACTCAGAATCCATGACATCAACCTCTGCGGCAGCCATGAATGCAACTGGGCAGGTTTTCTAAGCAGGCAGGGTTGCCTTGGAATTCTTTGGCTTGAAATATATATCTCGGTGTACCAAGGGACCATCTCCTTCTTTGCTCCTGGGTGGAGGGAGACGAGAAGTAAGAATATGCCTTGGAATAGTGGAACCTCTATCCATTATGCCTGAATGTGTTTACTGTATCTGGACAGAACTGTTGCCACAAGCTAACGACAATTTATGTTTCCTCGAGACGATGTTTGAAATGAAAATCGGGGAGGGACAATATAAGCCTCTGCAAATTATGGTTTAATGCATATCAATGGAATATCTCCTCGAGCCTTTCGCTGATCAATGACAATATCCAGGGTTCGTGTGGAATGATTTGTCACCATTACAGCTCACTAATTGCATAATTAGAAAAAAGTGTGAACCTCGCGGTGACGGCGAAGAGAGATTAAGAATTAGAAATTTCTTAAAGGCGCCAACCCGCTGGCACACAAAAACCGATTGCGTCATGTTTGAAATGAATACTTGGAAAGGATAACATACTTCTGCGCAAATCTTAGTTTAATTCGTAGTAATGACAAATCTTCTCCGAATTTCTGGACATTAATGACAATCTTAACGGTCCCTGCAGGATGCACTACTAGCATTAAAACTTAATTACTGCATATCTGGAAACAAGTACGAAGACAACGGTGATGGCGAATTACGATGAAGCATTGTACATTTCGTGCACCCGCCAACCCACAAAACCGATTCCAATAAATACCTAAGTATGGAAAGCAGTCGGGCGGGTTACAAAAGAAAAAGGGAAGAAGATATACCCAGGAGACGTGAAGGCCCGATGGTCATATTGCATCTTAGTGACAGATATTGGCCGTCAATTTGTATGTCACGGAATTTCAGGTGTTGTTTGTGCATAGGGGAACAACGGAAGCGCAATGGTGAGAGGGAAATTTGTATATCGCTGAACTTTGGGTTATGTATATAAAAACATGATACATTGGGGAAAAGGACCAAGTAAACAGAAAGCGAAAGCATATGAGATGAAGGGGGGTTTGTTTGCTAATTTGTAAATTGCGGAAGTCCGGGTGCTAGTTGCACGTGGCAGAACAATGGAAACGCAAAGTTAAACCCGCCTATGCAGGAACCCGTGATTGAATATGTACTATAAAATATGAAAATGAGATGTTATAGAGCATGTACGGATCCCGCATTCCAAACTTGGCCACTTTTTGGATTGCGGGTTCTCAGACTGGCGGGCTTTAAATTTGGCATCCATTGTTCTGTGGTCCACAAATAGCATCCAGAATTCTGTGATATACAAATTGGCCAGTGGACCTACGGGCTAGCTTGGTCAACATTGCACTCCTTTTGTTTTGTGTCATACAAACAGTACTCGGAGTTCCGCGATATACAAATTGACAGGCGGACTCCAGGGATGGCAGCCTCGAGAGTGCCATTGTTTAGGGATTCTAATCCCCATCAAGTATTTAACATTATATAAAAACATTATTTTGAATACTAAATTATTAATATTAAATATTGATATTGTACAATTTAATTAGACAAGGAAGTTTGTACAATATGAAATGGGGAAGCCATCGGTCGTTGGGGCTAGTGATATAAAAGTAAGTGAAATATGAATACGTGAATCCGCTAACTTCCTTACCAATAAATTTTCCGAAAAAAAATGAGGAATACATAAAATTTACTTTTAGAAAGTACGGACATGAGATTTTATAGAGCATGTAATGTTCCCGCATTCCATACTTAAGCCAATCTTTGGATCGCGGGTTCTCAGGCTGGCGGTCTCAAAACTGGGCCTCTATTGTTCCATGACCTGCAAATAGCACTCAAGAGTTCCGCGATATATAAAATTATAGGCGGACTTGCCGCCTGGCTCGCTCAACATTGCATTTCTATTGTTCCCTGTCATTCAAACACAAATTCACAGATGGACTCCAGGGCTAGCGGGCTCAACCTTACGATTGTTTACGGATGTTGATCCCTATAAACTATCTAACACTACCTAAAAATATTATTTTCAATACTAAAGTATTAATATTAAAAATTCATGTTGTACAATTTGATTACATAAAATTGTAAAAGGATGTGAAATATCTTATTTCAAAGAAAAACCTGCGTATTCGGAAACTTGCGTTCCAAAAATTTTGTATAATATGAAACATGCAAGAGTTCGGTCGGGTTGTTGATATAAAAATGGGTGGAAATCTTAACATACTTAGCCACTTTTTGGATCATAGGTTCTCGGGTTGGCGGGCTCAAAATTGGGCCTCTGTTGTTCTGTGTCCTACAAATAGCACCCAGATTTCAGCGATATACAAATTCACAAGTGAACTTGCGGACTATTTGAATTTTAATGGCCTGCTATTGATGTATTAGCACAATTGGACTTGGGCCAGTTTATATTCGTTTTTTACAATATCAAACGGAGAATCGGTCGGTCGGACTGGTGATATAAAAGTAATTGAAATATGAAGTCGTGAATCCTCTAACTTCCGCAACTAGAATTTTTCTGAAAAATGAGTAATACATACTAAGTATGTACTCCTATAAGGTATGGACATCAGGTTTTTATTGAGCTTGCATGGATCCCGCATTCCATACTTGGCCACTTTTTCGATCGTGGGTTCTCGGTCTTGCAGGCTCAAACTGGGCCTCTATTGGTCTGTATCCTACAAATAGCACCCAAAGTCCTGCGATATACAAATTGACAGGTGAACTTGCAGACTGGCTCGTTCAATATTGCAGTTCTATTGTTCTATCTCTTCTAAACAACATTTGGAGGAAATGAGCAATACATACTAAAGATGTACTTCTAAAAAATATGGACATGAGATTTTATAGAGCATGTACGGATCCCTCATTCCATACTTAGGCACTATTTGAATTGCGGGTTCTTGACCTGGCAGGTTCAAAATTGGGCCTATGTTGTTCCGTGTCCTAAAAATAGCACCCACATTTCCGCGATATACAAATTGACAAGCGGACTTGCGAGTTATTTGAATTTTAAGGCCCTCGTGTTGATGTCATAGCACATTTGGACTTTGGTAAGTTTATATTTGTTTATTATAATATCAAATGGGGAAGCGGTCGGTCGGGCTGGTGATATAAAAGTAAGTGAAATCTGAACTCATGAATCCGCCAACTTCCGCACCTAATAGTTTTCCGAAAAACGAGTAATACATACTAGGTATGTACTCTTATAAAGTATGGACATGAAATTTGTATAGATCATGTACGGATCCTGCATTCCATACTTGGCCACTTTTTGAACTACGGGTTCTCGGGCTGGGGGGATGAAAATTGGGCCTCTATTGTTCTGCGCCCCACAAATAGCACCCAAAATTCCGTGATATACAAATTCACAAGCGGACCTGCGGGTTGCCTGGCTCAACATTGCACTTCTATTGTTCTGTGTCCTCCAAAAAACACTCAGAGTTCCATGATATACAAATTTACAGACGGACTCCAGGGCCAACTTCTGCACCTAGAAATTTTCTGAAAAATGAGCAATACATAGTAAACATGTATTTTATGTGGACATGAGATTTTATAGAGCATGGACGGATCCTTCATTCCATACTTAGGCGCTTTTTGGATCGCGGTTTCTCGGTCTGGCGGGCTCTAAATTGAGCCTCTATTGTTCTGTGTCCTACAAATAGCACCCAGACTTCCGCAATATACAAATTGACAGACGGACTTGCAGGCTCTCCGGCTCAACATTTCACTTCTATTGTCCCGTGTCCTCCAAACAACACTCAGAGTTTCGCAATATACAAATTCACAGGACTCAAGGAATAGCGGGCTCAACATTGCGATTGTTTATGGATGGTCATCCTATCTAACATTATCTAAAAACATTATTTTCAAATACTAAATTATTAATATTAATTATTGATATTGTACAATTGAATTACATAAAATTATCAAAGAATGTTAAATCGCTTATTTTAAAAAAAATGAAGGAAACAAAAGAAAAAAAAAAAAATTCTATCACCGCAAGCATAACAAGGACCAATTTGAATTTTAAGGGCCTCTTGTTGATATCATAGCACAATTTCACTTCGCACAGTATATATTCGTTGATTTCAAATTTTTCCAGGAGATTAATTTTACCAAGTTCATGGATCAAGCAAAAATGCAAAAGCAACAACCAATTTGAATTGTAAGGGCCTCTTGTTGATATGATAGCACAATTGCACTTCTCACAATATATATTCGTTGATTTCAAATTATTCCAGGAGATTAATTTTACCAAGTTCATCGATCAAGGAAAACTACCAAAACAAGCCACATACTACATTTGCATCACAGAGCCATAGAAATTATCAGGCGGATTTGCGGGCTAGCTGGATAAAAAATTCAACTCTATTGTTTTGTGTCCTCCAAACAACAGTCGGAGTTCTGTGATACACAAATTGAAAAACGAAGCACACAACCAAGAACCAACTAAACTTCAAACAGTCTACAAGCAAGTTCCCAGAAGGTTCCATGGAGCAAGACACATCCACCTTTGCACCAAACAATTTCATATACAAAGAAAAGACATTATCGCAATCCTTTTTCTCTTGCATCTGGTATATGTTCCAAGAATAAAATAATCGGGGCCATGGGATATATGGGGTTTGCTGCCACGATTCCCACTTTTTGGACCGAACAATGTCTGACGAACATTCATCTGGGTATTGAAGAAATATTACAGAGACACATGAGGTATTTTCGTTTCCTGATAAAGTTTCATATATATATATATTTTTTCCCTTCTTCAGTCGATATGCAAAATTGCATTGTCCTCATTTAAGGTGAATTTGTTGTGTATCCGAAGGTCCCGCATCATGTAGACACTGCTTGCCTTTTTCTGTAGATGCGTTTCATACGACAACTCTGCCAACTTAGGAAGCACATTTTCTAATAGAGGTTGCCTAACCGTACAATGCACGGTTGTGTTGTCCACGGTTGAGATGACAACATTGACGCAATGTCCATATATATATGGAAATTTTTCATCGCATTGCAGACAACAATCGTATCATCAATTATCAAAGCAGAGGCAGAAGTAGGATAGTTTCATTTTGCACATACAGATTCAAAGGGGGTCGAGTACACATTGGCTGCAACTAAAACACCTTCAACCTGGCAATGCGAGCATAGGAATTAATACATTGAACAATATAATACACAAATGCACCCCCTCCTCCCCTTAAATAAATAAATAAAACATGCCGCAAAAATTTGTTCAAGGTTATTTCTACAAGCAAAGTGAGGATGATTTTGTGGATGTATACGCACAACAGTTGTAGAGCTATCTATTTTCTTCGGATTCTCTACTATATCTGCTCGCAACTCTGTTACAAAGGTTGTCTGGGTTGTCCGAAAGATCCTTTCTCTAACATCCATTTTCTTTGTTATATTTTTGAAGAGCATAAGTGGAATCTACCCTTTATGCAATTGTTGCTCCATTGACGAAAACAAATTTGAATACATATCGAACAATTGCAGCTGCAACATGGAACACTGCAACATTTGAGTAACTTACCCGAGATACATGCACATGCGAAAATAAAGGACAAAACTGAATATGAAAATCGGTACCATTGCCTTGTCGTTGTTCGACTCCCCATCCTTTATATGTAGAATGTGTTGCGAGCCAAGTTTTCTCGCCAGTGTGAAAGCTGCGCCAATCGTTCTGATTGGGTAAATGTCAATGCTCTGTGCAAGCTGGTTGATAGTCGAGTCCGGGACGAAATGATATTCTGAACAAACAAAGAAATTTTTTTCCACAATACTTGTTTCATTGAGTGAAATAATTCGATCATAATCACCACGGTCATATACTGTTTTCGGAAATATATTAAAATTTGTAATGGATATCCCATTACCCGGCAATATTTTTCTACATGTTTCTGGACAAGTTGTGGAGGAATAGTCAATGTCACTGTCATTGTGGCCTCCTTGTCTGTCATGTTAGCACGCATAATGGATCTACTTTTGTTTGCCTTGTCCAAGTAGGTGCTATAGACGACCATTATGTCCCCAACGAACACTTGTCCAGTTTGACGGTTGTTCAAGCCCACTATTGATAGTACTTTAGATGTTACAACTCTAGACCTAGTGACATTTTTTAAACAAGAAAACTAAAGTGAATGACACTGTGCATAGATTTTTTTTATTTTTTTTTTGTATTCTTCTTTCACTAGCATAAATATACAAGTACATGCATAGCTTCGATGAACTATGGAGGCAAAGTGTTGCAACCACACCTCTTAGTCTGTGGAACATGCGGCACATTAGGTGTCTCGCTTGTACTTGTTGAGACTTCTTGTGAACTGCAAACCATGTATTGTAGATGACATCAACATATTCACCATGCCATAGATGAATATATAGCCAATGATATTTGTTTGGTAAACATAGTAAGAGTAGAGCGTATGCATCTTTACCTTTGGCCTTGTCGGTTTGTCGATGTCTGGGATGACTGACTGCTCATGGCCATGTCACTAGTCCAACTTTTTCTGATGCAAGCAAGTGCAGATGAACATCAGCACTAAGCAAGCATATGCATTGTATAATGTCCATCAGAAGGACTAAATAACCATAAAATTGTATGCATCTGATTTTTTTAACTGGAAAAATGTTTAACAGTAAACATGGGGTGAGGGTGGGGCACCACGGCCAATCTGTAAATCCTGAACCCCTGGAAGACAGGGAAGCAATCTTGAATCTGCCAGCCCGGCACCTGCAATCGACAAAGTGGGTAACTATGGAATAAGGTAGAAGCGTGACCATAGGTGTGAAACCGTTAGTTCGCCAACCGGCGCAGCAAGGCATTTTCGGAAACAACACTAAGCAGGTGAATTAGAAAACAAAAAGGATAATAGAAAATGGAAAAGATAGAATTAGGGAGGGCAGAAAGGCCCATTGCTGCGAAGCCATCGTTTTCAAGTGTAATATTATATGCCCCCACCCAGTTTGTATATTTAATTTACCATCACGGTTGGTATACCTTTTACAAGATTGTACCACAGAACCCTCTGTTGTTGTACACAACAATTCATCTTCCTGTCCAAGCAACCTATTTTTTCCAAGGCATCAATGTTGATTATGCAATGGACATTTAGGCAAGTTAGTATGAAGACAGACATCTAAAAGAAAGAGAAATAGGTCTATTTACCCGCCAAAGAGTCCATCGCCCTCTCCAGCCATTCTGTTTGTTTAAATGCAGCAATGCAACAAAAACACAATGGACATGAAGTAGGTTAGTATGCAGGAAGGCATGTATTGAAGATAACTTATAATGAAGACAGACATGTAAAAGAAAGAGAAACGGGGTTATTTACCCGTGAAAGAGCCCATCGTAATCTCCAACCACTTTGTTTGTTTAAATGTAGCAATGCAGCGAAAACACAATGAACATGAAGCAGGTTAGTATGCAGGAAGGCATGTAATGAACATAAGTTACCATGTAGGAAGGCACGCAACATGTACATATAATACACTAAGTGAACACATATACAAACAATAAATGAAATACAAAACAATGCAATATGATATAACAGTACAAGCATCCACCTTTATATATCCTCTTCAATTGATGCAGTCAAGACTCCGTCGTTTTCTCCAACTATTATGTTTGTTTGGATGTGGGAACGCACAAAATACAACGAACATGAATGGAAGTCGGTATGCACCGGAGAACAAGAAATGTGTACATATACCAAAAGAGACTCAACGAACAGTCTAGAAGATAGGTAGAAACATGAACCTTTGCGCTTCTCCATCCATAGTTGTAAACATGTAATTTTTTTTGCCCTGCCCAAAATATATTACAAGCCACAAAATATTATGAAATTGCATGGTCGTAGCTAAACGATTTATGGTTTTCCGTGGAAAATTATCCAGATAAGCTTCCACCGATGGCAATACATGTTATTTATCCTCTACACAGACTGTTGTGCCCACAATATAAGTTTTTGGTTTTCCGTGGCAAACTACCCAGACATGCTTCCAGACATCAAAATATAATCTTGCAGAATCTTTGTTATACATATCATAGCTCAAGTAACACAAATTGTATCGTGCACACACCAGTATATGTAGAGGAGAAAGAACATGTAATGTCATATGGGCACATTTGACCATACATGGTTTATAAATGTACCCTGCATATGCTTTATTCTAACAAAAAAACAACGCATATTGCAATTTCACATGTAATCCTCCAACAATTTTCCATGCAACTATTTTCTTTCATGCCACCACTAAAGCACCAACAAAATCTCATAGAAGAACAGATATCGACCTTAGTAGATAGGGAAAATAACACAATTGCATGTCGACTCCTGGGTGCAGCGGCTAAACACCGCAAAGCGCCCAAAAAGACAATAATAAAAAATAAAAAAATAAAAAAAAACTCCAACCACTGGCGTTGGACCCCAACCCTGCAAGGTCGAATCAAACAAAAGAAAACAGCAGCAAGCACCAAACCAACGAGAAAACACGAACACGTCGAATTGCACCCCCTAGGGCCCCAAAGCGTAAACCGGAGACAAACAAACAAAACCAGCAACCCACGAACCAACGAGCCAACGAAAACTACTGAGCCAGTAAACAACATATGTATCTCCAACGATTACGAAACTGTAGCCGAAGCACAGAAGGAACCAGAAACATACGACGACCATGCCACTACAAATAAGCAAACATTCTTACTTCCAAACTGCAAACACTGGACAACAAACAAGGAATAGAAAATGAAACTATGGCATGGAAACTTACTCTGAAACAACGAAATGCAGAAGCACGGGTCGAATCGAGAACTAAACAACAACAACCAGCAGCCGACGAACCAGCGAAGAAGAAGCACTCACCGAACCAGTAAATAATGTATGTAGCTTCAACGATAATGAAATTGCATTGCAAAGGTAGAAGAAGGATGAAACATGCAATGGCTATTCAATTGGCAGTGGACAACAACAGTGTATAAATTCAATGTAACATTGTGTGGAAATTTTCGAGGAAAAATGTACTCCGAGAAGCGTATTTAGATAAACATTTAAGCCTATCAGGTTGTCTAAGGACCTCGCGGTATGCAAACATTTAAGCTTTCAGACCTCTTGGAGGACCTCGCATCATGTAAACATTTAAGTTGTTAGGCCTATTGAGGCGTCTCGAAATAAGTGTCAATACATTTCAATACAAATACATGCGGCAAGGACGTTATAAATAGTGGAATTCTCAATCACTATAAAGCTTCGATATCAAAAAATTTCAATATGATTAGTACAAATAAAAACTTACGGATATATTAAGCTAGCAGAAAATGCTAACACAAACATTCGAACTAATGCTAGCATTAATCCACCTTCAAGCAATACATAGGAAAAATATATTATTCAAAAAGATTGTATACGAGAAAAAGATTGGATATGTTTCCATATAAAACATTGGGAATAGTGAAGCCGACAATAAGACCTCCAATCTCTTAACCAATCAGATCAGTACATATATGCTACTTTTTATTATATAAAAATATATGTTTTTAATTCCCTAGCTCCAACAATAGGTATTATGCAAATATTTATGGTCAAAGGACAAACTAATATGTAGTGAACGGATTATCGATCACTATAGTCCCTCTATGCCTACAACAAGGATTAATAAGTAGATTTTTTTCCATATTGAAAAATTATGGGAAAAACTTAATTTCTAACAATTTTTTATATAAGAATATTAAAAATTTAGATAAAATTAATTTATAATATTTAAATTATTGAATATCTTTTGAAGATTATGAAAATCTAAAATTTATTATTAATTATTTATGCTGGGAGGGGTTAACAATTTGCTTTACTTTTATAAATGAGTGATTTGAAAAATATTTAAAAAATTAAAATTTTTCATTAATTAATTTATTTTATTTGAAGTTGTTAGGGTCACCCATACATCAAGGCTTCTGCAAGGTTTCTACATAACCGTGACATGCAAGTTTCATAAGGTTATCAATCAAATCAAATTATTTCATATCATTTGTATATATAAATTTTAATATTTTAGAACCTTTCTATATACTATTTTAAGTTAGTAATAAAGTTCATCCTCATTTTTCATATTAGCTTGCTAAATGTAATGTTTTTAATTAATTCTTCTACATATATTCTTCATTTATATGAGTTTTTAATTAATTCTTCTACATATATTCTTCATTTATATGTACCAAAATCAATTGAATATAATAAATAATATTTAATATTCATTTTTTTTT
>ML787797.1:274454-290081 GCA_009831015.1 Picea engelmannii | reverse complement strand
TTTTTTTGTTTTTTTGTCCATGGGCATATGTAAAAAGGAAAACCAATTCGGGAATGCTAAACTTGTTTTAATTAATTATAAATGATTTTATTGATAGAAAGATAAGTTATTGAATTTATTATTTCAATTTCATTATTCGACACAAGACCCTTCAGATTCAAATAGTCCGCAAGTCTGATTGTCAATTTGTATATTGCGGAACTCTAGGTTCTATTTGTAGGCCACGGAACAACAAAAGCCCAATTTTCAACCTGCTAGACCGACAACCCGTGATCCAAAAATTCAAATAGTCTGCAAAACAGCTTGTCAATTTGTATATCACAGAACTCTCGGTGTTATTTGTAGGGCATGAAACAACAGAAGCCCAATTTTTAGCCCGCAACCCCGACAACCCCGACATTTTTCAGCTCTATATATCTACTTAATCAAATTACATATTTGATTTTTGTAGGCCAGGGAAGAACAGAAGCCCAATTTTCAGCACGGCAGCCCGAGAACCCGCGATCCAAAAATTCAAAAAGTCCGCAAGACTGCTTGTCAATTTGTATATTGCGGAACTCTTGGTGCTATTTGTAGGCCACGAAACAATAGAAGCCCAATTTTCAGCCCAACACCTCGACAACCCGGAATGAAGCTTCCGTGCATGCTCTATATATCTACTTAATCAAATCACATATTTTATATGTATAATTTCTCCTGTCCACGAACCTATAATTTCATATATTTCAATTTCTTTTGTCCAGAAGCCCTTGTTTTAAAGAAAACTAATTCGGTATTGCTATTTTTTTTATGCTTTTGTCCACGAACCTATGTTACAGACGTTGGCCCTTAAATCTCAAATAGTCCACAAGTCCGATTGTCAATTTGTATGTCGCGAAAATCTGGGTGCTATTTGTAGCGCACGAAACAACACAAGCCCAATTTTTTGTCTGCCAGCCCAACAACCCCCATGCTCTATAGATCTACTTAATCAAATTACATATTTGGTATCTATAATTTATGTTGATGCTATTTTTTTTGTAACATACGTACACCCTTAAATTTGAAATAGTCCACAACTCCAATTGTCAATTTGTATTCCGCGGAACTCTGGGTGCTATTTGTAGGGCACGGAACAACAGAGTCTGATTTTCAGTGCGCCAGCCCGAGAACCCATGATCCAAAAAACTGCAAAGTATGGAATCTCTTTCCCATATTTATAAAAGTACATATTTCGTATCTATAAAAGTAAATATCTACTTTATAAAATTACAAATTTCATATGTATAATTTATGTTGTCCAGGAACCTATAACTTGATAAATTTCAATTTCATTTGTATCCACCAGCCCTTGTTTTAAAGACAACTAATTCGCGAATGCTAATTCTTTTGTGTTTCCATGTACTTCAACTTCCTACCCAGGTATCTGTACTCGGTTGCATTTATTCCCATTCCAACCTGGCAGGGACTATGCTGCCATACAACACTTGTTTTGGATCCAAATAAATTTGTTTTTTTCCTTTATTTATATTTTAGGAAGAGTATTAAAAATACAATGATAAATGTCTATGATGGTTGTTGAGAAAAAATTGCTTTATTATGAACTATTTTTTTTAAGTTATAAATTAAACTAACATACCCTTGAAGTAGGGGAAAGGAAACACCGTAGTGAATTGGTGTGGTTACTTTGTTTAAAGACCATGAGATTTTTGGAGGATTTAAAGTGATGTAGGCAAAGGTAGTCAATGGTCAAAGTTTTGAACCGGTGATTTAGATCCCTAAGGTATTCAATGGTCAAAGTTTTTGACCAGTGATTTAGATCCCCATTCTGAGTTGCAGGTGCATCTGATGACGCATCCAAAAAGTTTGTGCAAAAGCAGGTGAATCAACAGATTTGGACATGCAACTACAAAAGAAACAAATTATTTTCCTTCTATAACCTTCATGCCACCACTAAAGCGTTTGAATTTACCTTACATATATAATTGGTCTAGTCATTGTGGTCAACGAGGGTAGAAGACAACACCGATTATACTTATTGGAAGCTTCATTTGTGACAATCCAGTTTGATCAATTTAAGTAAGTGATCAGTGTTGAATGCAAATGCATCAAATCGGTAGGAGGGAGGAAAAAACAAACCATTATTCCAGCCAATCACAACTTCAAACAAAGTATTTCGTTTATGCAATAACACAATTAAGAATGTAAAACATGCAAGCAATCATTACAGCATCCAGACACCTTAAGACTAAATATGTAAGCAACAAGTGTGGACCACCCAAGTCATGATGAATCAATTAATTATTTGATCTAAATCATGCATGTAATGACCCATCGAAGCCACTTAATTTGTACTGCCTTGATTTATCTCTCCTTCCTCACTTCTAATTCTGTTAGAAATCATGCAAATTAAGTAGAGACACAAATATGAAGATAGCAAAACAAATCAACAGATGTATAAAAAGTAACAAATCTAAACAATTTCCTTACCCTGAATCACTTGTGAGATTTAGGAGATTTAGAATTTCAAGTTCTAACAAGACAACAAAAGTGTTTTGTTGTTCCATTCCACGGACAGAACGGACATATACCCAAATATCCAATAATAAATTTACATTTAACTTTCTACCCTTGGGAAATGCTTCCAAGTCCAAAAACACAGTCCTTTGATTCATTATGGAGGACATCTAATATGGTTTCCAAGCAATTAAGAAGATCCTCTCTATGACATTGTGATATATATTATGCGCTTGAAAGTTTCTTCTTAGCATTTTCCCAAAGTGGCTAGGGCTCATTACGCAAAGAGCTTCCAATGACCTTGAGGGCAAGTGGTAAACCCATACATATTGCTTCAACCTGCAATATTATACTTGTTAAACAATTGAGTTATTCTTCTCCACAAAGCTACAATATTAAATCTTTTTTTGGACTTTTATAGCCCCACACTATTATTGTTAATGTTGAAATTTTAGAGTTTAAAATCCATTTATCCATCAATGTGGCAGAAAATCAATCTGAATTTGAACATTGTATACTTGGATGAAATGCATCAAGAGAAGGATAAATAAACAGTTAGGGTATGTGATAATAATTAGTATGTCTAATTCATACATGCTTAACAAGATCTGCATTCGTTGTTTTTGGAATCGAAGGTTGTCCAAAGGCCCAAAAACAAACAAAAAAGTGACAAGGCATCAACCTTCTGCAACATGGGTATGTTATACACACAACTACAGTTTGTCCTTGGAATAGTGTAATCATGCACTATTGTGAAAACTGTTGTGTATCCCTCTGCTTCAAATAACAATTGTTCTACATTTGATCTTAACCAAACATCATCCAAAAAAAACAATCTCTGTCGATTTCCTTGTACACTGAGAAAACTGATATTTTTCTGCAGTTGGTTGTGCGCATCCTTGATATTTTGAAAAATAGACCTTCAATCTCCAATTATCTTATCCCACATAGTTTTCAAAAGAGCCTTTACATTTGGAGACTGTGAAACATTAATGAAAACTATATTGTTGTCGAAGAAATCTGATATGAAAACTGTATTGTTGTCGAAGAAATATGATAATCATAAAGAGAATAAGCATTGCAAACCAAAATGAAGAAATAAAATGGAAGTTTGGAATGATTATTAAAAGGGGAATTGTTTTTATCTTTGACTTGGAAATCGTCGCAAAGGGCTAAGCCAAGGGTGGTTTTTCCGCTTCCACCCATCCCTTCTACCCTAACAATATTAACTCCATTCTAGAATAGGATTTGTTTGACATCATTGACAGGAATATTCAAATCCACTACAAAGCTTGTCATACCCAGGACTTGGGAGTTGTCATTGTGAGTGGATTGTTCATCCATCATAGTATCATGCAACCCATCAATTGAGCTCTGAGTTGTGCTCATTTGATGAACCAAGAGAGAATTGGAACTGTCATAATTAGTCATTTTTGACATTAATAGTTTCCATTATATGCCCACACATTTCTACAATACATTCAAATCGTTTGTGAATAACAACGGAGACCAGTATCCTCTCTATTCACCAGCTAATAATAGTGAAGACCAACAATTATCGCATCGTCGCACTGCACAGAGCAGGTACAGATAAAATGCTTGAATGTCTGTAGTTTGTCGAAACATCGCAATATGGACCAGACCTCCTCCATCGTTGCCTGAATCTATTGGACGAGCATGGAACAACATCGGTCGTAGATAACAAAATGAATGTGATATCATCCTACCACGTCCCTCAAGCACTCATATTCCTCCTTCACCAGACATTCGAGCATATCAGATGCTAAATTGGGCGGTTGTGTCGACCGTATTGAGTCTATTTCATACCTGATATTAGAGAAATTCATAAACCACCATAACTTGTGAGGTTGACACATGTTCAGTTTCGAGGCTTGGATGCTCAGAAACACTGTTGTTTGCTAGCTACTATCAGATTACTACAATCGAAATGCAGGCAATCAGAGTTTTGAGGGGAGTCGGTGAAGGATAAGATGGTGAGTTTTGAGGGGAGTCGATGAAGGATAAGATACGTGGAAAGACATGATTTGTTGATTTTTTTATAAACATATGGCAAGTTTTGATACGCTTTAGACAAACAACGAAGCCTTCGGGAGGAACCTCCCTTAAAAACACCTTCGGTGTAATACATTTAAGAGGTATCTGGAAAAAGGGTGATGAAGACATTCATTAAGGAAATGGGTAAAATACTTTCTTTTTTTAAGGAGATTATTTGAATATCATGTTTATTGTTTTTTAATATTAATAAGGTTTTTTTAACAAATAAAATGATTTGGATTAAATATTTTTAGAATGTCATTTGTTATGTTTGAATATAGTGAAAATAATAGTACTAAGATCATTATGGTTTTTCTAAAGACAAAATATGAAACAGTAATTGAACTAGAAACTAGGAAAAGTTATTTTTATATTATTAAGAGAAGTTATTTTTATATTATTAAGAGGAAGGTAAGTTAAACGGAAATGGTGCTCATCCTCAACCTCTTTTATATCAAAAATTTTATAAATTCTTTCGTCATAAAATGTTTTTGGGTTAGTCTAGAATTGTCTTCATTTGTTCATTAAGATCAAGATGTGGGAAAAATAGTTTTGACGACTTAAATTAGGATTTATAAAATCTTTATAATATTTCATATTCATATGATTTTATTGTCATTCATCATTTTATCTTTAAACTTCGTAGGAATGCAAGATTCTTATTATCATCAATATTATGAATTTGATTGTCTTAAACCTATGGTGGTTGTTCATATTAGACCACTAGCAAGGAACCTATATTTTCTCAATTTGAGTAATTTATACTTATATATTCCAAAAATTGAACACACAAGTACATGATTAGCTTCATTGGAGGGTAATTAGTTATTAGAAACAATTTTTTCACCCTAGATTATTATGCACAAAGAGAATTTCAACCACAATACACAAATATATTCTTCACATCAACTAAGCTTATCATTCAAATAACTTCAAAGCTTCCCATCAACTAAACTTATCATTCAAATAACTTCAAAGCTTACATTTGCTCCCTTACTAGGAAAATGGTCCAAATAGAAAAAGAGACAAAGTGCATCAAAAACTTGACTAGCTTGATCTGTTGTAAAACTTGATGTACGATGTTGTTTAAGGAATTTTCCCACACATTTGAACTAGGATATGTGATCTCTCAATCTTTCAAAACAAATTTGATGTCCTTTAATTTTACAATAGAAATCAACTAAACTGAACTAAACCCTAGTTTTTAACATGAGGAATTTTGTTTGAGAAATATTTCTTTACCTGGTCTTTTTAGTAATTACTCAAACTTTGCAACAGGTTGGAAATCATTAAATCAAACACATTAGAACCACAAATATGGAAAAAAGTCATACCAATAAAGGTTTTACTCTCTCGCGTTACAAAACCAGAGTAAATACATAGCCTTAGATAAAAATATATAGCATTAAAATGAAATAAAAAAACAAGACTATAAACCCATTAACAAAAATTTGAAAGCACCAAACAAAAAAAACGACAGGCATAACCATAAAACACAATAGCCTAATCAAGAGGATATTAGAAAGTGCAAACATAACCAGTAAAAAAAGGGCAGAGTGCAAAGCTAAAAAAAATAAAAATTAGTTGCAACAATTCACCCATTACCATGACAAAGGCAACAAGCATCCAACGGCTAGATGCATCAAACTTATCCAATAACCTAGTCTTTGAGCTCCACCTTCTGGCAATAATGGTCAATACAATTATTTTATTTAGAAATTGTGTGTATGTATAATCTTATATAATGTTTTTTCATCATTAATACATTTCATCTTCATCTTACATAATGAAAGTATTGTTTTATTTTATTTTTAATGTGGTTATTTCCTCCATATATATTGATCTACAACACTAATGCCACTAATGCACACAAATATGAATTTGGAAGGAATCATACCTCACTTGTCTATTATCCATGTCTCCTGACTTACAAAACTTTTTAGATTTTAAATATTTAATAAGCATGATTTTGAATTGATAGGAGAAGCCCAAATTGTTGGACTAGAGAGGAAGCACAGATCAAAATCCATGAACAAACAAAAAATTCAAAAGAATGCAGAAAAGAACATGAAATTTAGCAACAGCTTCATTTGAAAAAAACTCAACTCAAATGTACAGCTCGCAGAGTTCGATTGAAGACAATCTGATCTCTGCAAATGGAGACCAAATTCAAAGCCTAGAATGGCCATGGATGAGGGTTCCAAGTGATAAGAAATTTATTTGCAGAAACACTTTGCAAAATCCTGTTATTTAATTTTCTCCCATTTTAAAAAATCTTTAAAACAACCAGCCTAGGGAAGCTTCCTCTTGCCAAGAGGCGTGTTGTAGGTCCTCCAAGTCGTGGCCATGCAATAGTCCAGGTGGCACGAGCCAACATGAGGGAAAAGGAAACAAAATATCACTTTATCTTTATTCTTAATTTTTATATGTTTTATTTAGCATGTTTAATTACGTCGAAGACATTCTTTAAGGGGTGGCTCCCCGCCGCCCTTCAGCGTCTGTTGAAGATCACTTTCAATAGGACACACATTTTCTCTTTTTACCCTTTTGCAATTTGCCACGTGTGATTCGATTTATTTTTTAACGGGCTTCGCCACCTTGAAAACCAATAGGATGTTTGCCCACCTCTGATCTGCCTTCAGAGAAGATTTCACGCCGACTGGACACGAGAAATCAAAATCTGACATCGTCTGCACAACAGTGGTACTCCGGTGACCTTAATAGAAAATCGGGATATTGCCTGAACCTATCTATGTGCCAGAATATGACAGCCAACCGACCACCTTCGTCGTTGTAAATTCTGATCTTTTTCCAAAATTACCTCGGAAAACAACAACCAACTTAGAGCTTAGAGGTGATCCTTGATCAGGTTGAAGCGCTTGACATAAATGTGTCCAGTGAACACTTAGGAGCATCAACCACATTGCTATGAGCAAGAATAAGATGATGACCATGCTAACCATCGATATATTATTCAAAGGAAAACAACAATACAATTTTGAAAGCTAAAATCGATAATATATTATTCGAAGGTATCTACCATCAAAGACAACGACATAGTATGACCGTAGTCTAAATGTTCGACGAAATGACTATTTTCCGACGATATTTTCCTGGGACATTTGCTCGAAATCCAGCGAGAAATTGCTAGATCCGCCGGATATTTCTCTGATTATTTTTGTATAATTTGAGTGCCCCGGGGGTTTTTCAGCATGCTAAATCTATTTCTACATTCAGAAATGGATTTTAAACAACAAAAAATATTGATTTCGTGCAAATTTATATCGTCGGATTCTGGCGAAAAAAAACATTTTGTAGAACAGTTAGACAACGTCGTCTATGAACCCTCATCGCATCAAAGATGTGTGATTGAAGCTTTGTATGAACAGTTGTACTGTTGTTTCCAACACATGAACAAAGATATGCATTTAAAGTTTATTCATCTTTCATGATAGATTGAGTACTCCTTGGGGTGCAAAATATTCATTTTGAGCTGCAAGATTTAATGAAATGGGAAACATACTCTTATATTATTTACCATTTAGTTTTAACTATTATTTGCTAAAAAATATTTTTAAAACACAATGTAAGATAAGATATCTTAAAATCAAATCTAGTTGTGTCTTATGTAAATATTATTAAATATGTTTTCATATTAAATTTAGGTTAAAACTACAACAAATATTTATAAACTACCATCTTATACAGATCTTTGTATTATTTCATATATTATTCCCACGATACAATAGTCAATAATAGAAATGTGTGTTTGCTTAGTTATAAATCCGCGCTAGACGGCTCTATGGATATGAAGGATAAATTGTTATTAGAGATGCTTTAACTTGGTCATGAGAAACCAAGTTACAAGGAGCCCTTTTACAACTAAAGAAAAATAAAATAAAATAAAGAGTCCCTAGCCCTTAAAATTGCTTTATAAAAAATAATTTGTTTTCAATGAATCGTATGATTGAAGAGTGTTTTTTCTTTATTTATTTATTATGTATTATTGTGTTGAGAAGTGTTGTTTACAACTTGATATAAGAGAGATGTATAATTCCTTCCATATTCAACATGGAGTTAATAAATGTTATTTAAAAAAATATATTAATAACCATCTTAAAAATATTAATATCAATGTCCATCTTAAATAATATATTTTTATATCACAATATGAGGGAAATGTATAATTTCTTCAGTGCTTTAAATGCAATTGACACATGGTATATATATATATATATATATATATATATATATATATATATAGGATTATGGGTTATGTTATCAAGACACTAATGATGATGGCATGTGACAGCCCTAACCACAGGTCCCTGAGGACAACCGTAGTTCACTTTGGGGAGTAGCAATCTTCTTCTTTTGTTTTCTTCTCGGTCTATTCAGGGGTATTCTTTTATCGTGGGTGTGGTTATTTCCTTTAGGGTTCTATGGACAAGGAGGATATTGTGGATTACTCTTGCGACCAGATGGACAATCGATTGATTTCATCACTGCCAGTTGACCTTCTCACTGAACCCCCTCCAATTTTGTTATCTGAAGTGGAAGACATGGGGGTTGTTTGAGTTATCGGCTATCTTTATGACCCATACGTCGCAGCTAGAATCCTCCCTGACTCTAGGGCTCACTCCACTGCACCAAATCTGATGAATTTTGGTTTGAATCTTCGATAAGAGTACGAGTCTCCCCCTTTGGCCCCATTTCTTCTACCTTCCCCGAGACCATTCTCAGAGGTTTTGTCTCTAGATCAACGAACGACAGTCTGCAGCTTGAAAGTAAATGTTCTTCCTTAGGAACCGTTCGAGGGTCTACTTCCTTTAAACCCTCTTTTTTTCAGAGCTTCCAGAGGTTCCAAGGATTTTTGGTTTACAAGAGGCTAGCTTAAGATGGGCAGACCCCCAGTGACTCTGTTAGAGTCCTCCCTGATCTGATAATGCGATGCTCCGGTGCGACCTTTATCGAGCTTGGTATTTGGCATGACCTCCACTTTGAGCCTTGGAAATTACTTGGTCTCTCCACATAGATCACAGTCCATTCGCCCTAGCGAGGGGGAAGGGGTCCAGGGTTTCTCTCCCCTTGTTGAGAATCAGATAGAACATGCTCCTTCTCAGTTCATTGATGCCCCAAAGGCACGGAAAAGGAACCCCCTTTTGAAATGAAGAAAATAATCTTGCATAAACGTGGTGGGTCTTGCTCTAAATTTGGTGCTAGGGGATGACGTCATGTTACTGCAGGTGGTGGAAATGGTGGATACAACTATGGTTGTCCATGCAAATGGGTGTCATTTTGGACTCAAAACCCTCACAGATTGGGTGGTTATCTCATGGTCTAGCTCTCTAAATCAACCGCCCTTGGTAAAGACCCTAACAAAAATTTGGTTTATGTTCAGTTTCAAAAAGGCCAAGGATGTAGAGTGGGTCTTAAAAGCCCCATGGTATATTGACTCTACATCGGTTCTGCTCAAAAGATGGACTCCATTCTTTGACGCCAACAGTGAAAGAGTAAATGAAATACCTGTTTAGGTTTGCTTGCCTAGTCTTCCTCCCAAACTCTAGACTACGAAGGGGTTCAAAAGTCGTGGGATTTCCATTGGAACTTTCATGGATGTCGATATGTCTTTTCTTTAGACAGACAAGGTGTCGGTTGCTCACATTCTGGTCTCCCTGAATCTCAGAAGGGGACTAGCAAAGGAAATAAAGCTTACTTGGAGAGGAAAAGCATTTTTGCAGAAGCTGGACTATGACGAAATTCCTTTGTGTTGTTGAAGATGTCACAAACATGGGCATATTTCCAATGAGTGCCAGTTACTGATGCTTAGGAGAAGGAATGCCTAAGTCCCACACTTATAGAAAAAGAGGGGGGCTTCCTAGTTCGTGGAGTCTTTTACAACTCCCTTACTAAAATAGAGAAAAAAATGGTATCTTGTTCAGAATTAGCTCATGATCAAAAGTTTAAGGATGGTATATGCAAGTCAACAGGGGTTTCCTCATATTTTTCAGAAACGGTTGTGAGCTTCGTCCATGGTATCCAAGAGCAAGTTGCGACATCAACATTGGAGATCCAGTAGGGTATCATCTCTCACCTTGGTATGTCACCATGTTCCCTCCCTTCCTTGAATTATTTATTTCATTCTTTATATTTTATGGGAAAGAATGGAGCAAGAATTTTGAAAAATTTATCTTTCTCATTGGATCACTCAGACACTATATCCTTTATTCCCCCAGGTCCCCCTATGAATTCATGTTCCCTAGCCCTGGCCTGAGCCCTTCTTCCCCTCCTCTCTATATTCCTAACCCAGATTCTTCAAAGGAATCAGAGGAATATTTGGTGGCCTATCAATTTAGAAACATATACATCCCCTTTATTGGCAAAGTGAGCCAAAATTTGGAGGGTCTAGGGTTAAACCCACCTCCCCCCTCGGGTGGAAAGGGTTGGGGATGAAGATCATTTCTATCCAAAGCACAATATAGGGTTTTTATAGACATGGAATCCAAAAGACAATTATTTATTATTGGGGCCCTTAGAGAAGCGCAAACCCTGAAGGGGGTTTCAAAATGAAATTGGTCTCGTTCAATTGTAGGGGTGTAGCGAGCCCCTCAAAGAAAATCACCCTCCATAGGATGGTGGAGTTGTCCCAACCAGACCTCATTCTCCTTAAAGAAACTTTGGGGGAGACATCCTTGATCATCACTTTGTTGGAAGGACTCCTCAAGCAATGGCATTTTATTGGCATTGATTCGAAAGGTCATTCGGGAGGACTGGCTAAGGGCTGGAACACCAGAACTGTCAAGATTTAAAACTCTTGGGGTTTTGATTCAGGTATTGGCATTAATATTAGCCTGAAGGATCTGGGTATATGTTTCACGGTCTTGAATGTTTACATGCCTACTCAGGATCGCATCCCCTTCTGGGAAAACCTCTTAAGCAAATTTTTTTTGAAAAATGAGGATCTCATTCTTGGAGGAGATCTAAATTTCTCACTAGGAATGGCAGAATCTTGGGGTCAAAGAGCACAGACGGATTCCCTATCGGAGTTTTTCAACCACATTCTGGAAGGAAAGGGCTTGATTGGTATAACACCCATAAGGCTATCCCCATTCTCATGAAATAAAAGAATAGGAGAGGACTTTATAGCCAAAAGACTGCATCACTTTCTGATCTCAAAAATATTATTGGAGACCACTCTCCTCTTTAGACAATGGATTAGAACTGGAGGGGAATCATACCATCACTCGATCTTTTTGGAGGTTGCAGGAAGCACTAAAAAACAAGCTAGCCCTTTCAAATTTAATTCAGCATGGCTAAAGGAAGATGAATTCATTTCTCTGGTCAAGAGACACAGGACCCCCATTGACCAGAATGATCAGAATGTTGTCCAATTTTCCAATAACATTAAAACCCAAAAAAGGGCCACAGTCGATTGGGCTTGTGGTAACAGACATAAGGATGGACGTGAACTAATAAATGTAGAAGCAACCCTTCAATCTATGTATGACTCGGAGGGACGGGTCATGCTTCTCCCGAAATAAAAGAGGCCCTATTAGCACTGGAAAAGAAGAAAATATAGTTATTGGAAGCAAAATAAAAAGAGTGGAGAATAAAAAGTAGAGCCTTATGGCTACACAACGAGGATGAGAATGCAAATTATTTCAGGCCTATGCAAAAGGAAGGAAAATGGTGAATACTATCAGGAGTTTCAAAGACACTGATGGAAAGTCTATATTTTCCTTCGAGGGTTTGGCTAGGATGGGGCCTAGGCATTTCCAGAATTTATTTAAAGCAGATGGAAGAGTTGCAATCAATGCCATAGTTTGTTTGGCTCTTTTCTTCCCTAGGTTCGTGGATGAGGATGATAATAGGGCTCTCATGGAAGAGGTCATTGAAGATGAACTCAAAGAATTTATCCATATCTTTCAAAAAGATAAGAGCCCTGGTCCGAACGATTGGACCACATATTTTTTTGTAGGACTTTATGATATTATTGTAAATGATATCCTCAAAGTGGTGGAGGAATCACGCATAAATGGCCATATCCATGCGCCATTAAATGCCACTTTGATAGCCCTTTTTCCCAAGAAGGACAACCCATAGTCTCTTGAATATTTCAGACCCATCTCATTATGCAACAATATCTACAAAGTGGTTTCAAAAGTCATCAGCAAAAGAATTAAGGCCATCCTCTCGAAATCAGTGTCCCATAAGCAATTTGGCTTCTTGGAAGGAAGACAAATCTATGAAGCAATAAGAGTGGACAAGGAGGCTTTACATAGTATAAAATCTCAGAAATCGAAAGGGGTGGTGATCAATATTGATATATCAAAATCCTATGAAAGGGTCGGTTGGTTTTGTATAAGGATGCTTCTAACACATTTGGGGTTCGAGTTTCCCTTCATTAATTGGATTATGAGCTGCATTTCAACAGTCTCATTTGCAATGCTCATTAATGGGGCAGTCTCATCGTTCTTTCCAGCTGAGAGAGGGTTAAGACAAGGATTTCCTCTTTCCCCTTTACTTTTCCATTTGGTGGTGGAGGGCCTCAGCAGGGTCATTGGTGAAGCAAAAGCTAGAGGGGAATTCCATGGAATATCCATCTCTTCCACTTTAAGGATATCCCATATCCTCTTTGTGGAGGATGTCTTGATTTTATGTAGTGGATTTAGGGGAGATGCGGAGAAGTTAAGCTCAATATTAGACCTATTTGGGAGGGCAACTGGAATGCAGATCAAATCACAAAAATCCACTCTCCCAGCTCATCTCATGGATAAAGTGGAAACTACCTATTATAAGGATCTCTTTCCTTTTAATTTGTTGCATTTTGATGAAGGTATAAAGTATTTGGGTTTTCACTTAAAACCAAATAATTATAAAAAGGAAGATTGGCATTAGTTGATTGCAAAATTGGAAAAGAGACTAAAGGCTTGGAGTTTTCAATGGTTTTCTAGAGCAGGAAGATTGATCCTGGTCAAATCAGTCTTGGAATCCATCTCGGTATATTGGATGTCATTAGCATGGATACTCAAAGGCACATTGGAGAAGGTAAGACGAACTTGTTTCATAACTTATGGGATAGTTCAAAGGACCATTTTGTCCTACCATGGATCAAATGGGAATCCCTGGCTGCTCCAAAATTATTGGGAGGTTGGGGTCTTAAAAATATACACATGTTTTCAAAGGCCCTTGTAGCCAAAGCCAACTGGATATTGATCACCACAGACAACCTCTGGACAAAATTAGTCTCCCATAAATATATTAGCCCTGACTCAATAGAGGATTGGATTAGAAGACCACCAAAGGATACTACAAATTGCTCAGTCATCTGGAAATTCCTCATCAAATATTTTCAGATAATAGGAGAAGGTCTGGATTGGCGTGTTGGTAATGGAACAAGAGTCAAACTAGGCACTGACCCATGGCCAGGAAGTAGCATAAATGAAATTCTTCCTTAAGAAATCATAGAATAGTTACATGAACTTGGGTATTTTCACCTTCATCGGATCACAAACAAGACCAAAACCACAGTTTGGGGTCAATCCTGGAAGGATGCTCAACAGATTGCACTGGGGGAGGATTTTTCTGGAGGCTGGTTAGTCGATTATATAAGAGCTCTTAAACTAGGGCATATCAAAATTAAAGAAAGAGATGATGAATTAGTATGGCAACACAAGCCTCAAGGGATCTACACTCCAAAAGCAGGCTATACCCAAATTAATATAAATCTACTTCAACGGGACCCCTCCTAGTGGTGAAAAGGGGTGTGGAAAGTAAAATTTCCTTTAAAGCACACATATTCATGTGGTGTCTGATCAAAAACAAAATCCCCACATGCGACAGAATGAAGATCAGAAAATTGGAAGGCTCGAGCTGGTGTATTTTATGTAAGGTTGATGAGGAAACTCTCCCATGTTTATTTTTATGGTACCCCTTTGTTAAAAAAAATTGGTCTGATAGCTCACAAGTACTAGGCCAAGCCTATGTTTGGCAAGGCCAAAACATTGAAGAGGCATGGAGAAAATGGGTTTCAAATCCATCAAACAATATCAAATCTCTCCCTCTTATCATAAATTGAGGTGCATGACTCGCTAGAAATGTTGTTATTTTCGATGATCGCTCATCAGTCCCAGAACTTATAGTTTCCCAGGGCTTGAGAATTCTCTCTCATTTCCCTCAAGGTAAAGACCATACCTTGATCCGTCAAGTAGTAGATGAATTGGTGGACCATTCCCGACCATGGGCCTATTTTGATGGGGCCTAACAAAATGATGGCCAAATATGTGGAGGAGGATCCATCCTTCATATGACAGATTCTGACATTTTCAACCTTAAATTAGGATTGGGACCGGGGTCAAATAACTATGCAGAATTGATGGCACTCAAACTCTTACTGAATTTTGCAGGGGAAAAAGGAATAAGATCCATCCAAATATTTAGGGACTCTATGGGGGTTATAAATTGGGTTAATAAAACACAAAGATGTGACAATATCAGACTGCTTCCCATTCTTGAAGAATTTTTTATTATGTTGGCTTCTTACGATGATTACTCTATGTGACATGTCTATAGGGAAAGAAACATGGAAGCCGATATGCTCTCTAAAGTAGGCATTCAGTTGGATTTCAAGAAATATAGAAGAAGTAAAGGAAGGCACACATTTTTAATATTGCCACATGTCATTCATAGATATGGTGGGAGAGATTGGCCAAGCTCACGATTCACAACCCTGAAGCCTAGTGTTATGTTTTATCTGGTATTTTTTGTTGATACTTTCTTGGTGCAAATATCTTCATGCGACAACCCTTGGTTTCTTTTTGGGGCTATTATCAATCGGTGGTGTACACATATTTTAGTTTTTTGTCTCTAATACATTGGGTTCCTTGGCTACAAGTTTACTTTAGTCTCACATTTATGATTATTAAACAAAGACGACACTTTTGTTATCAGCACTTGGTGCAAGCACAAATCGTAATGCAAAATTTATCTGAAGGGAGTCTTTTTGGCTTTCTATCACTCCACAAAAGACAAACAATATGTAATTATTTTTGTTGAAATTCTCCACCCTATCATGGC
>ML787797.1:253381-274378 GCA_009831015.1 Picea engelmannii | reverse complement strand
AGAGAGAGAGAGAGAGAGAGAGAGAGAGAGAGAGAGAGAGAGAGAGAGAGAGAGCACCACCTTAAATTTCAGATCTATCATACGTGGAGAGGGATCAAGTCACTCGAGAAGATTTACACCTCGAGGGATTTAATCCCTCATGATGTATGATAAATATGGAATTAAGATGGATCTACACCGGTATATATTAACAAACCACTCATCCCTATCATACAAGTTATCTTTCAGCTAATAAACACTAATAAATTGTTTATAATCTTGTATTAAGATTTTATTTATTTTACATTATAAGTAATTCATTTAATCACCTTTGTAAATTCGTTTTCTTAATGCAATATTATTATGACTAAAACTTTACAACAGTCTTTTTTTTAATACAATAGCATTGTCACTAAAACCTTACAATATAGATTGAAGGGAATATTTTTTGGTCATGAACTATAGAAATCCAGATCATAGGAAATAATTCTCTTGTTATTTTTTTATTTTCATTAGCAATAGATTGATTAATCATAGCAAACTATTTTCTTCCACTTTTGGAATGTCCTTATTTTTTTAGTTTTTCTTTCACTTTATGTAGACCAAGCATATACTTTTTCCCGATTACTTGCATTTTTCATAATTTCCAAATAAAAATTAAACATTGGGAAACATCCGTATAACATTTAATGTTAAAAGTTGCAAAATAGATTAATGCTAAAGGCAGTTTAACATTATATCAATTAGTGAATTTGTCATGAAAGTCCTATGTGGACCTAAGTTTCAACACATCACACATTGGCATAATAGCTCATCATCCAACACTATAGCTTATTGAGCAACATTACTTTACAACACAATATTTAGTGTGTTGGCATTGACACATTCAGTTATCAAGAGAAATGCTAGACTAAAACTCATTCCCTATTCCAACTCAAGAACAAGCAAATCATGGATAAGAACTAAGATTCTTCCATTAGTACCTGCGATATCCTACAGACCAAGATTCATCGTGTTTCCATCCACCACTACATTCACAATAAAGTTATCAAAAACTATCGGTACATAGTCCTAATATCTACCATATAAATATCTCAATAATATTAATGTTCAAACTAAAATTATAAAAAAACTATTGGTACATAGTCCTCAAATATACAAACATATCACTAATACTAATAGCTTCAAGTAGACATCAATAAACTAAATTAAAGCCAAATAACACAAAAAAATGAAATATATGAATCTAAATCTTGTGGTTAAGTAAATTAAAGCCAAATAACACAAAAAAATAAAATATACAAATCTAAATCTTGTGTTGTCATCCACCACAATGTTTACACTAAATTAATTGATCAAAAATCATTTGTACATAGTCCTAAAATCCACCATACAAACATATCATTAATATTGATAGCATCAATATTTATGTGTCTTATTAGTCCCTGTCGAAGGCGTAGAGGGACTATAGCGATCGATAATTCATTGACTTCGTATTAATATGTCATTTGACTATAAATTTTCACATCATCTATATTGTTCATACTATAGAAGTAAAAACATTATTATTTATATAATAAAAAAAGACCTTATATGTCATTGTCTCATTGGACAATATATTGGAGGTCTTATTGTCAGCTTCGTTGTTCCCAATGTTGTAAATGTTTAGATATCCAAAGTTTTGAGCTTAGGCGCTCTTTTTTAATTTTTATTACATTTTACTGAAATGTTTACATAATGAAAGTTTTGAGCATTGACGTTGTTTTTTAATGTTTTTATTATTTTTAGTGCCTACCGAAGGCGTAGAGGGACTATAGCATCATCGATAAATTTTTGCATTGACTATAAATTTTCGCATCATCTGTATTGTTTGTACTATAGAAGTAAAAATATTAATTTTAATATAATAAAAAAAACCTTATATGTCATCGTCTCATTAGAGAATATATTGGAGTTCTTATTGCCAGCTTCGTTGTTCCCAATGTTGTAAATGTTTAGATATCCAAAGTTTTGAGCTTAGACGCTCTTTTTTATTTTTTATTACATTTTTACTAAAATGTTTACAAACCGAAAGTTCTGAGCATCGACGTTGTTTTTTAATGTTTTTATTATTATTAGTGCATGTCGAAGGCGTAGAGGGACTATAGCGATCGATAATTCGTTGGCTTCATGTTAAAATGTCTTTTTTTATTATTTCTATTTGTATTGAAATGTTTACATACTGAAGGTTTAGAGCATTGACACTTTTTTTGAGGTGCTTGAATAGGCCTGACAGCTTAAATGTTTACATAGCGTGAGGTCCTTAAACAGGCCTGACGGCTTAAATGTTTGCATACCGCGAGACCCTTAAACAGCCTGACAACATTAAATGTTTACCTAAATAGGCTTCTCAGAGTACATTTTTCCTCGAATTTTTCCATACAATGTTGCAGTGAATTTGGACAATATTGTTGTCCACCGCCAATTGCATAGCCATTGTATGTTTCATACTTCTTCTATGCTTGGAATGCAATTTGGTCATCGTTGAAGATACATACATTGTTTACTGGTTCGGTGGGTGCTTCTTGTTCGTTGGTTCGTCGGTTGTTGCTTGTTGTTGTTTGTTTCAACTTTGCAAGGTTGAGGACCTGCGTCGGTGGTTGGACCTGTTGGTGCTTGTTGCTTGTTTTTGTTTACTTCACTTTGCAGGGTTGGGGTCCTGCATGCGTAGTTGGAGCTGTATTTTTTTATTTTGCGGGGTCCAAGTGTTGCACCCACAATTCGACCTGTGCTTATGTCGTTCATCGTTTCGAAGTAAGTTTCGATGCCATAATTTCATTTCTATTCATTCTTTGTTGTTCATTGTTTGTAGTTTGCAAGTAAGAATGTTTGATTATTTCTATTGGCATGCTCGTCATATGTTTCGGGTTCCGTATGTGTTTGGGCTGCAGTTTGGTAATCATTGGAGATACATATGTTATTTACCGATTCAATGGTTGTTGCTTGTTCGTTGGTTCGTCGGTTGTTGCTTGTTGTTGTTTGGCTCGAGTTTGTGAATTTGAGGTCTTGGGGCTGTAGGTGGGCCTGTTCGTGCTTGCTCATTGGTTTGTTGCTTGTTTTTTTCTTTTGTTTACTCCGGCTTTGCAGGGTTGAGGTCCTGCGTCGACAGTTGGAGATGGGTTTTTTTGCACTTTGCGGTGTTTAGGTCCTGCGCCTGCAAGTGGACCTGCGATTCTGTCGTTTGTCGTGTGTGGTGAAGTCGAGATCTGGCGCCTGTCCCATGCCCACCTATCCTGCTCTTAGATTTTGCTCCAATTCTTTTTCCTAGCTCTGGACCATACCTACATGCCTTTGCAAAATGTTCTTGTAGAAGAAAAGGATACTAATATGGTGCTAGAAAGAGTGGTGTTCTGTGGATTGCAAATTGCAGCATTCATTTTCTGTGTTGTTTGACGTGCAACATAGCTAGCATAATGAATGTGTTCACATATGCATCACATAATTTACATTTGGACGAAACCATTATCATTCTAGGATACTTCAATGTTGACATGATACAAAATAGTGGCATAACAAATAATTGGACAACTACATGTGCAATTACAATGTCTGTTGTCTTTTTTTTAAGATAAAACATGTGCAAAACGCACTTATTACCATATATGGTGAAATGTGCCCATATCACAATACAGCCTCTTTATCATGTACACAGACTGGTGTGACCATGATAAAATTTGTCTTGTACTTGAAATATGAGATGTACACCAAAGATACTGCAAAATTATATTTCAATGTCTCAAAGCATATCTAGATACTTTGTTGCAGAAAACCAAAATTATTCAGCTATGGTCATGCAATTTCTTAATATTTTCTGGCTTGTAATATATTTTGGGCAGTAAAAAATTTATATAATTACAACCATGTATGGAGAAAAGCAAAGGTTCATGTTTCTAACTATCTTTCATTCTATTTGTTGATCCTCATTTTACTGTCTATACATATTACTTGTTCTCCCCTGCATATCAGCTTCCATTCATGTTCATTGTATTTTATGCGTTCCCACATTGAAGCAAACAAAATAGCTGGAGAAAACGAAGGAGTCTTTACCGCAAGTGTACAAGAGGAGATACAAAGGTACATGCTTGTAATGTTATTAGTCCCTGCCAAAGCAGGACTATAGCAATGAGTTTGTTATTGATTGGACATAAACTTTTATTGACTTAAAAAAAATTGATGGGAAACCTAATGTTCTACATAAGAAATACATTTTTTTTATTTTTTAATCTATAAAATAACTTATATTTTTAAACTGTTATTGGTTGAAAAGTTTGAGGTGTTATTGTGGCCTTCACGTCATTCAAGAATTTAAATTGGCAAGTGGTATATCTTGTGCAAAGTTATACATTAAACATTGATTTATTTTATTTTTTATAAATATTCAAAAATATTAATTTGACATTTCATTGGTTGTTCAATTCGAAGTGTTATTGTAGAGTCGACGGCATATCTCTCGGGATTGACGCGGTTATATATGCATGCGACGTCTTTTTGTGCCCGATGCAGGTGACTACATACAATCTGCGTTAGCATCTGTCCACTGGACGGGACGACGTCTATAATGGCCGACTCAGTGGAAATATTGTCTTGTCGGCTCCCACAACGAAGGAATCATCAAGTGACTAATGTTCTTGCCGAAAATGATAACTGTGAGTGAGAAAATTAATTTATTTTGCTCATATTTCCAAAAGAACAAACTAACCGTGAGTGAGAATTAATTTGGTTTGCTCATCTTTCCAAAAGAACAAGCGAACCATCTTTAATTTAATTCGTGTAACTAAATATACTGGAAAAAGTTAATTAAACAAAAAAAGAAAAACTTCACTGGCATAATTATATTATGTAAAAAAACTAAACTAAAATTAATCTTAATTAAATATGTTAATTAAAGTTACTTAAGAAGCTATTTAATCTTTGAAAAAGTTTTAACTAAAAAACCATTTAATCTTTGGAATAGCTTTAGCTAAAAACCATTTAATCTTTGAAAAAGATTTAACTAATTAATTATGCCAGGTATAAAATTTAAGTGAAAGTGAGTGCCTTTGCAGCCTCTACTATCTTAGTTTTTGTTGTGTTCTCTTTACCATACGCAATGTTGTCTTTGATACTGCCTGCAAATAGAGTGGGCTCCTGCCCTACAAGGGCTATGTGTTGTCCCAGAGACCTCAAATTAAAGCTCATGATGTCTTGCCCATCATTGAGTAGAACCCCTTTCAACGGATCATAGAATCTCTCTATCAGTCCAATGATGGTGGACTTACCGCACCCGCTTCCCGCTCCTTCATTTTTAAATTTCGATCTTAGCTGGCAGGGACTACGCTGCCATACAACTCTTGTTTCATATTCCATTGTTTTGTATTTCATTTATTGTTTGTATATGTGTTCACCTCATTTATTGTATGTAGATATTATGTGTCTTCGTACATAATAGATTATCTTCATGTCCTTTGTATTTTCTGTGCCACTACATTGAAATAAATCAAACTCTGTTTATTTTTTTTACATGTCTTCCTGCATACCAACTTCCTTCACGTCCATTGTATTTTTTTGCATTGCTACATTTAAACAAACATAATGGTTGGAGAAGACGATGGACTATTTGCCGCGAATGTAGAGGAGGAGTTGCAATGGTGCATGCCTCTACTCTTATTTCATATTCCAGTGTTTAGTATTCCATTTATTATCTGTACATTTGTTCTACTTGTTCTACTGATTTGCACCTATTTTATTGTATGTAGATACTATGTATCTTTCTACATAGTAACTTATCCTCATGTGAATTGTATTCTCTTTGTTGCTACATTGAAATAAAGATATGGAGAAAGATATGAAGAGCATAAGTGGAAATTTCCACTTATGCTCTTCAAAAATATAACAAAGAAAAGAGATGTTAAAGAAAGGATCTTTCGCACAATTGTAACACACTGTTTCTCCTAGTCTGTAAAAATAACTATAGTGGCCAAGAACTGTGGCAAACTCAAAGATGTGAATGTTTGATTTGACGGACCTTTGTATAAAAGGTCGATGAATGTAAATTATGTTATGAATATGTGTTGCATGACTGTTGGGAGGGGGATGTGCTAAAAGAGACCACGATAGCTAATGAGAGGTGGTGGAAGGGACCTTGAATCGTTGTGTTAACTTCCACCGAGCCAGTACCGTACTGGTTTTTACTTGCTCAAAGACCAAAGCAACTCTCTGACCCTGGAATGGATTTCTAGTCAGATTGGTAGGTGGGGGGGCTCCTCAAGAGTTAATGAGGGGATGGGGGTGAACCGCCCATCTGTAAAATCTCTCGGACCTGACCACGGACGGGGAAATTCGCGCCACACGCAATCTTGCAGAGAAAAAAGCAAGAGAGGAAGTGTGGTAGAGGGTAGAGAGAGAGCGTGCACGACAGGAATCGAGGAAGAGAACTGAAGAAACTCTGGAAACACAGGGAGTTCTGAACATAGGAGAAGGAGAGTAACCTTCGTCATGGATTATTTTTCTGTATTAGGAGAAGGAGAGTAACCTTCATCCTTTACTTTCGTTGAGCTGGAAGTAGGAGATTGAATCTCAAAGCATCATGGTCTAGCTCGGGGTTGGCTAGTGGTAAATTCATTTAGAGTCACTGAGCCTACGGTTGGGTGGAAACGAGCACCCCTCTCAGCAGTTGCATCACGCCTGGTGAATCTAATAAGTGTTTTATGCTTTGTATTTGGAATTGAATATCATGAATACATGCTCATGTTTATATGCCCATAATGATTTCTGTGTGGAATGATTGCCTGGTGTTTTAGATTGGAAATAATGGATGCATGTGTATACTTACATGCCATAGTTAGTTTATGTACAAATGATTAAGTCTGGGGCATGAGTTCGCTCCACCAAGAATCGTCTTGTTTGCTTGATTCTCGTAATATTATGGGAAGGCTCCTCGAGAGTACTCTTCTCCAGGAATTACCCCATAAACCTTGGAACCGTACCGAACCTTTACCCAGAGACTCGACTAAGAACAGGGACATTTGCCCAAGAACCATCTGAAGGTTCATGCGATCCAGGTCTGGAAACCTTATGCAAGAAAGAGTAGCTCTCTAAGGTCTCGGAGTCGTGGGAGTTTGAAGCTCCAAGAGGTTGAATTTCATGATTCAAGCTCAGAAAGGATAGCGAGTCCAATTATCGAAAGAGAATACCCCATCGTTTGGTAAACGAACGGTCAAAATCCTTTCGAAAATACCCCAGATATGTCAAGACCGATGGATCTAGAGGAGGAGAGCAGGCATTAACACCTTGAACCTTTCAGACTTCGCAAGTAGTGATGGGATCTAGGACCGTAGATCCAAGGATCTATCGGAGCTCTATTGACCGTCGATCTTAACCTGTGCATAGGTAGGAGAGTGGACTCGACAACGTCCTGAAAGTCCCGAAGTATTCGGAACCATCCATCGGCACAGGACGCGTGGCAGTCGAGTAGCATTTCGCTAACTCGCGACTTGGAGTGGTCAAGGGTAGGACTGCACGAACTCACGATTCGCGAAACCGCGACGTGATCGTGGTCGTTGGATCCAAGCCACGGGAGAACCATTGGATCAGAACCTCCGCATGGTATCGCGTATCGGGGGTTCAAAGGTTGAAAGAATTTTTTTTCGACTGCAGAAGTCACGAAGTGCCGAGCATCGAGGGCTCGTGCGAACACGTGGCACATCCGTTAGGTGGGGACCGCGTGGTTGACAGGTGGCGTAACAACAAGCGCCCAGAGAAAGGTGGAAGCGGGTGACAGGTGGTGGACACATATCGCTTGGGAAAGAGTCAACCCATTGTTGACTTATTGTGTCTCGGGGTTTCGAAGGATGAAGCAGTTGCACCTTGATCGCTAAGGTCGCAAGACACCGAGAGTCGATGTCTCGTGCGACGGGCGGCAGCGACACAGCTCGTAAGCAAAGTACAGCGGAGGAGACAAGTGGTGTGTACGCGTCGCTTTGGCAGAGTCCACATAACGTTGACTTTTCGCGTCTCGGGGATTCGCAAAGGAGGAGCACGAGGGCTCAACACTCCAACTCATGAAGTCGCGAGTTGCGAGTAGTGCTAGCGTTTAGCCTAGCCTACGGTTATATGTAGCAGGGGCTAGTGAGGAGGGAGGCATACCCGTATCGCATTTCGGGCATCGACGATTGGAGAAAGAGGAGTCGAGAGCCTTGAATCTCCAACTCGCGAGTTGTGAAAGGCACTTGCACTAAGGCCAGGTTGTGATCACTTGGAGGAGGATAAGGGAAGGGATGGTCTGCGCTAGGCCCCGTAGAAATTCGGGGATTCTGTCCCTCGAAGAAAAAGACGAAAAATCTAGGTTGTCGTAGTGGGTGTGTGACAACAACCAAGCAACATTTGTAACAGAATTGTGAACATACATAGTACAAGATCTGAAGAAACTAACTAGCTCTACAATTGTTGTGCGTATACATCTACAATTTCATCCTCGCTTTGCTCATACAAATTGCCTTCACCAATTTTCTGCAGTTTTTTCTTTTTTTGTTGTGCAGTTGTATATTATATTGTTCAATATATTAACTACTATGCTCACGTGCCCAGGTTCAGGGTGTTTTGGTTGCAGCGAATGCGTACTCGACCCCCTTCGAGCATGTATGTGTTAAATGCAACTCTCATGCTTCTGCTTCTACTTTCATAAATGACGATACAATTGATTGTCTACAATGCAATAAAAAATTCCCTTACATATATAGGCATTGCCTCAATGCTGCCATCCAAACCGTGGGCAACACAATCGTATATTGCACAATTAGACAGCCTTTGTTACAAGATGTGTTCATGGGTAAGCAGAATTGCCATATGAAGTATACCTACAGAAAAAGGCAAACAATGTCTACATGTTGTGTGACTTTCGGATATATAACAAATTTACCTTAAATGAGGACAATGTAATATTGCATATCAACTGAAATAATAATAAAAAAAAAAAAATCAAGCTTTGGCAGGAAACGAAAAAACCTCATCATTTTCTTAAATACCCAAATGAATGTTCATTAGACTCAAGTTCTTCGGAGTTTACATCTATGGCTGTAAAATTTTATTTCCAAAGATTTTGTCTCTTTTTGTGCACTTGAAAAAATAAGGAGAATCTAACTACAAATCAAATCGTTGTTGTTATTTTGATGTTTTCTTGCATCTCCCAGTTAGAATTTTGCATATTTGTTGGGGTGTCCAAATGAAAGTAAAAGGATATTTTGAAATAAAAGGATATATACTATGTGAAGTCCAATGGAACTATCATATCAACCACAGAACATTAAAATTCAAATTCGTCTTAAAAATCAAATTCGTCGTTGTTATACTTACGGTGAAGTTGACAGTACAATAATTTTACTTAAACATCCCAAAATCGATTGTCTTGTGGCTTTTTGATGCTTCTCTTATACAAACACATTCTGGAAACTATAAGCATGGCTCACTTTATCTATAACTTGATTGAAGAGCCTGTTCACTTGTTTAATGCACTTCATAGTTATTGTTAAGACCATCAATGGGGATTTCTTACACCCATTCCCGCTTCCGAAAATTGCCATCCCCTTTCTTTTTTCCCTCTGCTTTCCCTTTCTGGTTACTTAGTCGTTTTTCAGAAAATGTTTAGGTGCGGGCGTTGGTGGATTCACGTCTTTAGATTTCCACTGATACTTTTATATCACAAGTCCGACCGACCGCTTCCCCGTTTCATATTCAACAAACTTTTTGGATTGCGGGTTCCCGGGTAGGCGGGCTCAACATTGCGTTTCCATTGTTTTGCCACCTGCAAACAACACCCAGACTTCCCCGATCTACAAATTGGCAACCAAATTCCCCTTTATTTTTTCTCGTTTGCTTTCCCTTTCTAGTTACTTAATCGTTTTTCCAAATGTCTTATGCTTTTATATACAACACCCGAAGTTCCGCAATATACAAATTGACCGTCAAAGTCAGTCATTGTCCCATGTTCCGTGTTACACATTTTGCAATCAAAAGTTGGGATACATACAATTTGACCATCAGGCCCTCACATCTCCTGAGTAGAACTTGTGGCCATGTTTTCAAGCCCGTCAATATTCCCTGTTCCTAGTATGTCTCATGCTTTTATACCACGAGTCCGACCAACCGCTTACCCATTGCATACTTGGCAACTATTACCATCGTCAGTTCCTGGCTAGGCTTGCTCAACATTGTGCTTCCATTGTTCCGCTACCTACAAACAACACCTGAAATTCCGCGATATACAAATTGACCACCGAAATCCTTCACTGTGCCTTGTTTCGTGTTACACATTCTGCAATCAAAAGTTCGGAGACATACAATTTGAGCATCGACCCCTCACGTTTCCTGAGTATAACTTATGACCCTATTTTCAAGCTTGCCCGACCGCTTTCCATACTTGGCCATTTCTTGGAATCTCTTTCACGGGTTGGCGGGTGGACGAAATGTGCAATTCTTAATCGCTCTTCGCCATCCCCGCCACCTTCGCGCTTCTTTCTAGATATGCAATTATTAAGCTTTAATGTTAATGACTCATCGTGCAAGAACCGTTAAGATTGTCATTAATGTCCGAAAGGCTGGAGAAGATTTAACATTAATAAGAATTAAACCAAGATTTGTGGAGAGTTGTGTTATCCTTTCCAAGTATTCATTTAGAGCAATCATGCAATCTCTTTCACGCGTCGTCCGGTTGGCGCCTTTACGAAATCTCTAATCCTTAAACGCTCTTCACCATCACCGCCACCTTCACACTTTTTTCTAAATATGCAATTAGTAATCTTTAATGGTAACAACTCATTACACATGAACCGTGGAGATTGTCATTGATCAGCAAAAGGCTCGAGGAGATCTTCCATTGATACACATTAAACCAAGATTTGCAGAAGGCTATATTATCCCTTCCGAATTTTCATTTCAAACATCATCTGGAGCAAACAGATATTCTCGTTAACTTATGGCAGTAGTTCGACAACAGTTCTGTTAAGATACAGTAAACACCTTCGGGCATGATGACCAGATGTTTCAGTACTCCAGGGCATATTCTTACTACTCATCTCCCTCTACCTAGGAGCAAAAAAGGAGATGGTCCCTTGGTGCACTGAGAGATATATTTCAAGCCAAAGAATTCCAAGGCAACCCCGCCTGCTCAGACAACCTGCCCACCTACATTGATGGCTGGAGCAGATGTTGATGCGATCAATTTCGAGCTAGGAGAAGATGATCCGATGGACGATGATATGGCAATGGATGATGGAAATGCAGACGTTGTTCCCACTCCTGCGCCCAAATTGAAATCAACCATAACGGGGGGAACTTCCCGACTCGGTGATGGTGGCCCTGACAAGACCAAAAGAAGGGGTTTCAGAAAAGAAACCGACGCTAGATGCAATATCTGCTTTGCAGCTCGAGAGTAGGAATTCCAGAGGTCCAAATTAGTCTGTTCTGGGTGGAAGTCTTCCACTGTAAGGAAATGGTCTATTGATGCTCCCAGAGATATATTTCAAGGCAAATAATTATTCAATTGTGGGACCACTCTCCTGTTCTTTGGATATACAATTAACATCTTAGGGGATGAGGACCAAAACTCCCACTGGTGCAAGGCATATTCCTACTACTCATCTCCTTCCACCCAGAATGGACTAATTTGGGCCTCTGGAATTGCTTGTGCAACCTATGTCCCCAGATTATTCGACTATGAGTTGGTGGTCTCTTGGTGTTTCCTAACTTTTTTCATATTCTTCCTCACGGGAAGCTTGTGAGAACTATCAATTTTACCGCAAGGATGTGTTCTTATGTCCTCCTGCGTTTGAAAAATTATGGGTTGCTTTCTTGTTGGCGTGCAACGTTGGAGTGATGTTGCAGGATGTCGTTCTCTTCGTAGTGGCAGTCGCGGATTGGAAACTCTTCTTGTCGGGGCCTTTTCCCTGTTATTTGTATAATTGAGTGGTGTCTTGCAATGTATCCAGGTCGCCAATGTCAGGAGCAGGAGTGTTGTTCACCTGCTTCAAGCCAAGGAATTATTCCACTGCGGAACCACTCTCCTATTTCTTTGTCGCCTCAGGTCTTCTGCAAGATATTGAGATTGTGACAACGAACATTGACCTTCCGAGGAGAAGACTGCAAGGATTTCCTAAGAAAAAACATGGTAGTGAGTTTTGTATGCATGTTGAAGAGCATCTCGATGGCTCATGCATGTTGTCCCACCAAAGGAACAACACAAAATTGTATGCATTTTTTTATTTTTATTTTTTTATTTGTAAACCATGTACCTGTGTTTATGACAAATATGTTCAATGTTTTCGTGCAAAGAACTCAATCCAATTTCTATGGATATATACACACTACCCAATGTTTTTTTTTAATGGATTTACTATTAAAAAACTTGCCTTGGAATCTTGATTGTTGCTTCTTTGTTGAATTTAACACCTCTTCTCATTAGCATGGTTCGATAGTCTTGTAGTTCTTGAATATTGTATTGGCTCAAGTAATTTGATCTAATATGGAGCATTTAACAATTATATGACAATGCATTGTGTCAATCCCATTAGGATTTTATGGAAACAAAAATGAATTTCAGACAGTTTCAAACCAACATTCAATTCTATTTGTAATGTAGATAGAACATAGCAAGACTCAATCACGATGCGGAAGTCGGAGCCCCACCCTAGAAATTTTGTTTTCATCTCAACCTTGCTAAGCAAGTGATTTCTTAGTTCCCCTTCGCTTCCTTGATTCCTTTACCCCAAAAGGGAACATTTTATTAGTTGTCCAACCCCTGGCCTCTATTTGAGCACTTTTTACTTTATTAATGAAATTACCAAATGTCTTGTTTGCGAATAAAAATAAATAAAAATGATCTATGGTGGTTGTAGTCAAATGGGACTATGAAATCAACTACAATATTAAAATTCAAAATCGCCATTGTTGTTTCTAGACATGCAATTATTAAGCTTTAATGCTAACAACTCGTCATGCAAGAAGTTTAATACTTAAGTTAATATGTCAAAGTCATGGAAGAATGTATCAAGAACACAATTACTCCCACAGGTTGCAATAAAAACTAATCTTCAACAAAGCATTTGCTCACACCCTTTTTAATGGTACAAGCACAATAGAAAACGAGTAAGTGGATAAAATATTGGACTAGAAAATGATGATTTTGCAATAATGGGGCTTGTTTTAGACCAATTCCCGCTTACGAAAATTGCCCTCCGCTTTTCTATTTTCCCACTCTTTTATCCCCTTCTTTTCCTTCTTCTATACTTAACCAAATTCCCCTTTATTTTTCCCCTGTAGTTTCTCTTTCTGGTTACTTAGTCGTTTTTTCCGAAAATGTCTTGCTGCACGGGTTGGCGGATTCACAAGTTCACATTTTTATTCATGCTTTTATATCGCGATTCTGACCTAGCGCTTCCCCTTTCCATACGTAGCCAATTTTTTGATCGTGGGTTCCTGCCCAGGCGGTCTCTAAATTGCACTTTCATTGTTTCGTGGCCTGCAAACAACACTCCAACTTCTGTGATATGCAAATTTACTTCTGGACTCCCACATCATCCCCTCTTCTGTATTACACATCTTGCACTGAAATGTTCCGATACATACAAATTGATCATCGGGGCCTCACGTCTCCTCGGGAACCCTTGTCACCCTATTTTGAAACTCGTCTGACCGCTTTCCACATTTAGCCATTTCTTGGAATCTCTTTTGCAGATCGTCGGGTTGGCGAGTTCATGAAATTTCCAATTTATGGTCGATGTTTCCTGTGCCCGCCACATTCAGACTTCTTTCCAAGTATATGCAATAAGTATACAACTTCTCTAGAAACATACAGAAAAGATCTTGCCAAGAAATGGAATATCTATTACAGATTTGAATATATTATCCCTTCTTTTCCCTCTTCTATACTTAATCAAATTCCTGTTTCTTTTTCCCCTCTACTTTCTATTTTTGATTACTTAGTCGTTTTTCTGAAAATGTCAAACTGCGTGGGTTGGCGGACTCACGGGTTCACATTTGCACTCGTGCTTTTATATCATGACTCCGATCGACCGCTTCCCATTCCATAGATAGCCACTTTTCAGATCGTGGATTCTCGGGCAGGCATGCTCTAAATTGCACTTCCATTGTTCTGTGACCTGCAAACAACACCCGGTCCTCCGCGATATACAAATTTACTACCAAACTCCCACATCATACCCTCTTCCATGATACACAGTTTGCACTCAAAAGTTTTGAGACTTGCAATTTGACCTTCAGGTCCTCACATCTCCTGGGGAACTATTGTCACCCCATTTTGAAGCTTGTGCGTCCGCTTTCCATACTTGGCCATTTCTTGGAATCTCTTTCGTCGATCGTCGGGTTGGCGGGTTCCTGAAATCTCCAATTCCTAATCGTTATTTCCTGTGCCCGCCACCTTTGCACTTCTTTCCAAGTATGCAATAACTGAGGTTTAATGCTAACAACTTGCCATGCCTCCAGGAGACAGTCATACTAACTGTCCTTACACAACTTGTCCAGAAACATGCTGAAAATATCCTGCTAGGTAATGGGATATCTATTACAAATATCAATATATTAGCAAAACGAGTCCCACTGGCCGTTTCCCTATTCCATACTCATCGAATTTTTTCACTTGCGAGTTCTCGAATAGGTGGACTGCACTTCCAATGTTCCTTGACCTGCAAACAACACCCTGGCTTCTGCGATATACAAATTGACTTCCAAACTCCCACATCATCCCCTCTTCCGTGTTACACATTTTTCACTCAAAATTTCTGATACATACAATTTGACCGTCAGGGCCTCACGTCTCTTTGGGAACCCTTGTCACCCTATTTTGAAGCTCATTCGACCGCTTTCCACACTTGGCCATTTCTTGGAATCTCTTTCGCGGATCGTCAAGTTGGCAAGTTCAGGCAATTTCCAATTCCTAGTCGTTGTTTCCTCTGCCCACCACCTTCACACTTCTTTCCAAGTATATGCAATAAGTATACAACTTCTCCATAAACATGCAGAAAAGATCTTGCCAGGAAATGGGATATCTATTACAGATTTGAATATATTAGCCCTTCTTTTCCCTCTTCTATACTTAACCAAATTCGTGTTTCTCTTTCCCCTCTACTTTCTCTTTCTCGTTACTTAGTCGTTTTTCCGAAAATGTCTAGCTGCGTGGGTTGGCGGACTCACGGGTTCACATTTTCACTCGTGCTTTTATATCGCGACTCCGACTGACCGCTTCCCCATTCCATACCTAGCCACTTCTTCGATCGCGGATTCTCGGGTAGGTGGCCTCTAGATTGCACTTCCATTGTTTCGTGACTTGCAAACAATACCCTGACTTCCGTGATATACAAATTTACAACCAAACTCTCACATCATACCCTCTTCTGTGTTACATAGTTTTCACTCAAAAGTTTTGAGACCTACAATTTGATCATCGGGTCCTCATGTCTCTTGTGGAACTATTTTGACCCCATTTTGAAGCTCGTCCCTCTACTTCCCATACTTCACCATTTCTTTGAATCTCTTTCGCAGATCATCGGGTTCACGAAATATCCAATTCCTAATCGTTGTTTCTTGTGCCCGCCACCTTCGCACTTTTTTCTAAGTATGCAATAACTGAGGTTTAATGTTGACAACTCACCATGCCTCGAGGAGATCGTCATAATAAATGTCCCTATTTCATACTTAGCCACTTTTTCGATTGCGGGTTCTCGAACAGGTGGGCTCAAGATTGCCCTTCCATTGTTCCGCAACCTACAAACAACACCCATAATTCCACAAATATACAAACCGGTCGTTGGACTGCCCCATCATGCACTCTTCCCTTTTACACCTTTTGCAGTCAAAATTTTCGAGACATACAATTTGACCGTCGGGCCCTCACCTCTTTTGAGAATCCCCTGTAACCTTATTTTGAAACCCGTCCGACCGCTTTTTATACTTGGCCATTCCTTACCCGCTCTTCCCCGTCCCCGTCACCTTCGCACTTGTTTATAATAAAAAATTGTTTATAAACACACACACACACACACACACATATATATATTATAAAGACATATAATTTGACCGTCGAGTGCTCACCTCTCCTCCGTATCCCTTGCAACCCTACTTTCAAGCCTGTCCGACCGCTTTTCATACTTTAATGTTAAACCAAGATTTGAGGAGATCTCCCATTAATATGCATTAAACCAAGATTTCTGGAGGGTTATATTATCCCTTTCGATTGTTAATTTCAAACATCATGGATTGTCGTTCACGCATCGTTGGGTTGGCCCGTTCAAAAAATCTTCAATCCTTAATTCTGAAAATGAGTCTGACCGACCGTTTCCCTATTCCATACTTAGCCACTTTCCCAGAATTTCGCAAATATACAAACCGATCGTTGAACAGCCCCATCATGCCCTCTTCTGTTTTACGCGTTTTGCAGTAAAAAATTATGAGACATACAATTTGACCGTCGGACACTCACCTCTCTTTAGTATCCACTGTAACCCTATTTTGAAGCCCGTTCGATCGCTTTTCATACTTGGTCATTCCTTACTTGCTCTTCCCCATATCCATCACCTTCGCACTTGTCTATAACAAAAAATTGTTTATAAACACACACACACACACACACACACACACATATAAGGTCTTATTTCTAAATATGCAATTAGTAAGCTTTAATTCTAACAACTCATCATTCAGGAACCGTATAGATTGTCATTGATGAGTGAAAGGCTCGAGGAGATCTCCCATTAATACACATTAAACCAAGATTTGTGGAGGGTTATATTATCCCTTCCGAGTGTTAATTTCAAACATCATGGAATGTCGTTCGCACGTCGTCAAGTTGGCGCATTCACGAAACCTCCAATCCTTAATTGCTCTATGTCGTACCTGCCACCTTCGCACTTCTAAGTATGCAATAAGTAATCTTTACTCCTAACAACTCATCATGCAACACCCATAGAGATTGTCATTAATGAGCAAAAGGCTCGAGGAGATTTCCCATTCACACGCATTGAACCAACATTTGTGGAGGGTTATATTATCCCCTCCAATTGTTCATTTCAAGCATCATCTGGAGAAAACAGACTTTCTCATAAACTTATGGCACCAACTCGACCACAGTTCTGTGGAGATACAGTGAACATATTCGGGCGCGAGGACCAGAACTTCCAGTGGTCCAGGGCATATTCTTACTACTCGTCCCCTTCCACCCATAACAAAATAATTCGGACCTCTCAGATTGCTCGTGCAGGCTGTGTCCTTGAAGTTTTTGACTCTAAGGAGTTGGTCTCTTAGTGCACCGATAAATATATTTCAAGCCAAAGAATTATTTCACTGCGGGACCACTCTTCTGTTTCTTTGTCACCTCAGGTCTTCCACCAGATGTTAAGATTGTCGGAGCCAACATTGACGTTCAGAGGAGAAGACTCCAAGAAGTTCCTAAGAAAGCATAATAACAGGTTGGACCTCTTGCCCGAGTTCCTGGAAGACTTGATGGCAGTTCCTGAAGATATCACAAATGTGTAGGTTAGTTCATTTAGAAATCCATTCCAGGAAATTGTCTGGTTGTTTACAAGAATAACGGGACAAGAATCCACAACAACAATTTCCCGCATGGTTCTTTATACTTTGTATTTCACAGTCAAGGAACAAGCCATTTTTTATTGGAGGAAGCTAATTTCCTATGAAATATGTTCCCAATTGTCAAGCTTCAAAAAGGAGAAGAAATTTTATATGTCATCCTACTTGGTTTTTGCGATAGCGCATTACTGTCAATTTCCAAAACTGTCTCTGTCTAATAAGGTAAATGGGAATTCAACCCAGTAACCTTCTGGTACTAGGCCTTGTGGAAGCACAAGGCCTCCCACTGTTTTTATGAGGTTTTTGATGACTTTGTCTCTGTTTTCAAAGTTTTATTATTAGGGGAAGATGCTCCTCACATATCTGACCAGGCAACCAAGTTTTTGGACAGGAAAGGGGCACTTGAACAAATGGATAATTATAGTGTGATAAGGATTTTTGGTTCCAAGGAAAAACCTGCTCTCTTTCCATGTCATATTACAGAAAGAATGTTTGTTACATAAATAACAAGGCAATACAACTACTGGTTGCATCTATTCCATGAGAAGAGGAAAAAACAGTTCATTCCTCTGCCTTGGAAAGTCGGGGACTTCGTATTGAGGAACGTCAACAAAATTGACGAATTCGCATCCCATTTCAACAACTTGAACCTAAGATATGCTGAAAGGATAAGAGGGTTCGACCCTAATAAAAAAAATTTAGAACATTTACTTACACTTGGCCTCGGCAATTCTTTTTTCCAGAAACACCTGAGCAAAAATAGAGACACTGGCGATAACACTCCCGCTTTTGATGTCGATGACCTAGACACATTGCAAAGCACCACTGAATTGTACAAACAATAGGGAAAAGGCCCCGGTGAGAAGAGTGTTCAATCGTTGGATAACATTCCCAAAAGTACGACATCCCAGAGCATCGTTCCAACAACCCACCACAGTAAGAAAGCAACCCAGAATTCGTCAAACAGAGGAGGAGATAACAACCCTCCTCACCCTAAAATTGATAGTTCTCACAAGCTTCCTGTGGAGAAGAAGAGAAAAAAAAATGTAGGGTAGGCAGAAGAGCTCGAAATTGAGAGTGAGAACATGGAAGTTAACACTGATCTGGATAGCATATTCTGTAACCTTGATCATCCCAGAGACGCGATCCAACATAGTCGCCCAATGGACATAGATGATACCAATTTTTTTTACGAAGATGAATCCTTCGTATTCCAAAGTGTTGTTTTTACAGCGAGACTAAAAAATTAATTATTGGAAAGAGAGATGTAAAAATAAGAAAGGAAAATCTCATTCAGAGGTTAACCTTGTGAACATGTGGTCTTCCCAAATCTTTTGACTTCATAGAGCAACCGGAGATGCTCTTGATGATTCCATTGGAGGCATTGAGGCCAAGAATGCCAGACTGAAGGACCGAGTCAAGGAATTGGAGGAAGATTTGATTCCTATGCCATTGTTTGACAGTCCTTTAGCAATAGCCATGCCTGCCACCCCTGCAACCAAGTTAAAAGGATCCTCTAGCCTCCTCACATCATCTAGAGGATATGTGGAGAATAATATCAAGAAAAGAATGGAACTGATTACTGAGATCTGGGAAACATCTCAAAGTATGGCTTCCCTTGGAACGAGGGAACATACTTTGCTCGAACATTTGCAGGCGGATTTAAAAAATGAAGAACGTTTCTATTTAGACACGGTCCTCCCTTTTGGCACCCATGTCAACAACATGATAGAAACGAGAAGAAGAGAACAAGATCTCCCCTCCAAAAACCAGATCACTCAATTAAATGAACGCTGGAAAGAAAAAGTGAAGAACCTGCATCTCATTGTCCAATCATGTGAACAAGTCATATCAAAGAAAGGAAAATTATTCACAACACTGACCAAAATAGACTTAGTCGAAAGGACGAACGAGGTCCAATACCCCAAGTTAATCGTCAACTCTTGTCCCTTAATTAAGCAAGCCTTCGATAAACAAGTTGATATTTTTAAGGCGTTGTCTTTCGAAAAGTTTTACAACATCCTTGAATATGGTGAAGATGACGTGGACAAATAGTTAGTCGACTATTCGGTACAGAATGAAGAAATTGATCATGATCTGCGTAATCTTTCTATCGATCTAAGGGAATTAGAAAATGAACTTTTCAACATAAAAATCTAGAATGAGATCAATGTTGCCCCCTTTTGAAGCTACATTGAAGAATGGGTCGAAAGGGAATTGAAGTAGGTCGTCGACGAAAGGCAATAGGCAGTTGGCACGATTCTAGTAGCCGTCGACGACAACAATAAAAAGGCATCAACAAACAAATAGAAAAATGGGTGATATGTACCATGACTGTAAGTCTATACCGATCACATCCTGCTTTGTTTATCAATCCAGTTATTCCATCTTTTTAAATAGAAATGTCTAGTCAAAGATTGATACCTTCCAATTTCTTCTTTTTAGGTATTACACTCTATCGTCACCCATTTCTTCTTTCCATAGTCCTATTTCTTGTACATATTTATCTTATGGTCTGCGGGAGCCCCAATCCCAGTCTATATGAAAAACGCATTTGTATTTCCAGGAATATGTAACAACCAATATTGTTTTTTGGTATATTTCAACTAAAACTATTTTTTATCTCCTTTTATATTTATGAGCTCATAATTTTTTATCTTCAACTATGTTGAATGTCAAGAAATTGTGTTTATTTAATTTAAATTATCTTTTTCTCATGCATATCTTTTTCTCCTTCTATGCATATAACCTTTTTTTTTCCTAGTAGATATAGAGACATACAAGCCAGATGGTCTATGGAAATTGTGCTTAACTCTAACCAGTTGAAAGTTTACATTGAAGAGATAAAACATGCAAGGTAGGAATGGAAATTTCAAACATAGCAAGTCACACCACTGGAAAGATGGATTATATAGTTTCAAAAAGTAATTGGGACTCTAGAGGCCAGGTGTCAGTTACTGCATGGATACCACATGTGCTTCATGCTGCTTGCCACATCTCCGTTGCAGTTTCCATCTGCCTCCGCTACTTTTTCCCCATCCTTGTACATTTATTCCCAATTCAACCCAACAGGGACTACGCTGCCATGCAACACTTGTTAATTTAGGATGAACATCATAATCCACCATACAAACATATCATTAATATTGATAGCATAAATATTTATGCATCTTATTAATTTATGATGAACATAATAATATTTTTCATTTTTTTAAACTTATTTATAGAATTTTAATGTACTTTATCTCATACAAATATTAACATTTATTTAAAATAAAATTTTAATATATTTTATCTCAAACAAATATTAACATTTTATTTAAAATAAAATTTTAATATATTTTATGTCAAACAAATATTAACATTTATTTAGGATAAAGCATTTGTTATGAGTTAATTTCTTTCACT